>CARXXK010000002.1:16264080-16731124 GCA_949089665.1 Macrosiphum euphorbiae | reverse complement strand
GGGTGATTCTTTTATCAAACAACACTCATTATTTGAAAAAGTATTGACTTTTTTCAAACTTTTTTTTTTCAAAATTGTAGATTTATGCTGTTCTAGAATTGTATATTTTTTTATATTTTTCACCCTTATATTTAATAGGTAAACCACTATCAACTTTTGATTTTCAAATGGTAACCTATACTAAAAATTTCATAATTGAATAAAACTATTTTTTTCATTAATTATTATGTTCAAATTTTCATTTTTCGTTAATCCGTTGATGAGATATTGCTCCTCAAAGTTAGGTGGTTTTTGGAGATAGTTATAGTGTGTAAATGTGTTATACCTCGTCAGTAGATACCGCAGCTATCAGGATTTTTATGTCCCAGGGCAAAATATATCACACTTTTCAAATCAGTTCATAAAGTACTTAGAGCCCCTAAATGTATTTTATTATGCCCATCTTTCAGGGAGTCATGAAGTTCACCCCACGAAGGTGATTGCGGCACTGGTCAGTGGTCGTAATAATTATTATCAATTATAAAGACCAGAAGTTACAAGTAATAAATTCGATATCGTTCGACCCAAGATATAGCGGTGATAATCTTTGTACCTGACAGCCGATAATACCTACATACAATAACAAACGATCATATTATTATTGGTCTGCTTCTGTTTGTAGATTCGATCACGATTTAATCTCTATTCTATGCTACGAGACACCATAAACATACGGAAATACAGAATTATTTTAGTCCATAAAAGTTAATGTTGTCCATGGTTTATCATTATAACTGTCTATCATACAGAAAATACAGTGTTACCAACATGTGTATTTACAAAATAAATAGTAACAGTAACTTGCTGTTTATTTATGTCACAAATAAAATCCCGTTTTTGTTACTCTAGTAGACTGCCTGTACTACAGTTGCAACAACTGTTAACTGTTTTAAATCGCTGCTGTAGTGTACAGTAATTTATTGTCTGTTGTCTGTTACTCGTTACGGACTATTATAATTTATAGCATGGTGCATACTGCATAAATATACAATATATGATATAATAACCATATTTAATAATGGACCATAATGGCATAATATTAACAATAAATTAACTTAATAGGTAACTTAATTTTTTTTTTATACATATAATATACATATAACTGTGTATAGCTTTGGTAGATTTAACTAATACAAAATAATGTGTTAATTATTATTATAGATTTAATATATCTATTTTATGCTGTTTACCTTTTGGATACTTTGAACATGTAAATGCCTATTAGGATTTAAGTTTTTTAGTGATAATTTTTTTTTTTTTTTTAACAAATCAAATATCCTCTTCTCATATAAAATATCATTTGAGCATGTTTATTACAAATCTGGAAATACAATAATCTGAACTAATTTAATATTAAGTATAAACAACTCTTTTTTTGTTGTTTGCAATTTCAATTTAATACATTTACAATTTCAAATCAAATATTAGTATAATATAAATAATTCACCATACATAGCTTCAATAGTTGTAATATACTTTGTAGGACTAGGTCTTTTTGACCAATCACATGAATTTAATCAATATGTAGGTATTTAAATAACAATGACATACATCCAAATATACATATAGGGCACTGATCAACTTATACATATAATTATATTTTATGTAAAAAAAAAAATATATATTCAATGTTGTGAATAGGGTTTGAGACCATTGGCGCAACTAGAGGGTGCAAACGGGTCTTTAGCACCTCTTGTTTTTTTAGATTTAACTATCATTATTATAGTGAAATACCCTCAATTTAATGTTTTTAAAATATGAAATATTATAGCACCCCACGTTTTAAATTATTTAATGTATATTTTCTACTTTAATATGATGCAAGTGATAACCACTAACAAAAACTAGGGAGAGAATAACCATTTTTTAGATTGCTTAATTTTGATTATTTAAATGTTTTTTTAAGCGTTTGATTTGATGATTTTAGGTTCTGTTTAGCCCTGAACCCTGTTCACGGCAAAATTCCTCACATCTGATATTATTATGAACCATTAAACAATTTTACCTTAATAAGCCTAGGACTATGAAAAACCTATTTCAAAATGATGATACAGTTTAATCTAAATGTTCGTTATGCAGTTAATATGCAAAATATGAGTAAAGATAAAACATGTATTCAAAAAATTAAAACAAACTTTTCAATCACCCCAGACTTAAAAAGCAAAATTTAAAAATGGTGTTAATAATATTCTAACTTGAATTTAGTACTAATTATTATTTGGTGACAACACCAATCATTGACAGAAATAATTTAGTATTTATCATTATGACATTATACAATATAGCACAGTAGACTAATGTTTTTGGATGTTTAGATTATTATATCTTTTTTGTTAAAGGGCTTGTCCGTAAAAAAAAAAAAAAATGTTAAAATAAAAAATAAAAATAAAATAATTATTAATCACATAGCCAGCTAAAAATTCTTAATTTGATTTAGGACATAATCTACATATTAAACACAAAATAAATATCTATATCTATGTATATTATCTTTTAAGTTGTAATGATTGATGTTGTCACCTAATTTAAATTATTTATAAACTAGCATACAAATTATAAAGCTTTAACATTAGCACAATTTTTAGTTTTCAATACATTATTTTTTTTTTTTTTTTTTCATTCCGAAAATCGGTTAAATGATTACTGATGTCCCTCTCCACTTATATTCCTCTTCAACTTCCAGTATGTTCCTATTCTGGTATCTTCAATCACTTGCTTCAGAAATGGAGTTCTAGGCCTTCCTTTTCCAGGTTTCCTCCTGATTAAGTGTCCGATCCATGCTTTTCTTCTCAATCTTAGCGTACTCTGTATTGATTTTTGATTCTCCTGAATACCTCAACATTTTTTTTATCTTTTCTGTCTATTGAATTTTCAGCGTTTTCCAACATCATACTTTAAAAGCTTTTATTTTGGCTTTCTCAGTCTTCAGTAGTGTCCCAATCTCTGCTCCATATAGATCTACATTGCACACAAAGACTTTTATAAGTGATTTTGTGCTGTCCCAACTTATTCTATTTGAGGTAAAAGATTAATTTTTTTATAGTAGGCCTGTTTGGCATGCGCTATTCTACATACTGTATATGTACGACTTTTCTCATCGCTTGTGATTGAATAGGTATGTGAAGTTTAAGTGTTCTTTAAGCGTGTCGTTCATTTCTTCGAACATGTTAGTTATGTCTTTTTCACTTTCTGCAATTACAACAACATCATCTTTTCAATACATATCATTGGTAATGTGTAGTTATAGTCCAACTAGATTTTTTCTACTTCTTCCCAATAATCCTGATTATTCAAAATATTTGTATATCAATATAATAATTTAATAATATTACAGTTAAAGATATTAATACTCACTTAATTTATTTTATAGTCTGTTGAAATATTTAAAATATTTAAAATATTTAATATTGAATATGTATAATATTGATTTTCCTGATTTACATATTTCATTATGAAATCTACAGACAACATTTTAAAGACCCAGTTTGTGCTTCAAATCATCGGTCTTAATAGACTATCAATATGCCAGATTTAAATGTGCAAGTAAAATACAAAAAAAACTCTCAGAAACATCTTAGATGGTTGTAACTATAATTACTATAGTAATATTCCATTTTGTATTTACTAAGTACCTGTGTTTCATTGGTTAGGTTTGAACAAAAATTGTATAATGTATAAATGATTGAACTGAAATCAAAATGTTTTAAGTTAATGAGATATATTGTTTTATTAATTTTAATTTTTGAAACTACCAACTAGTAAAACTTACCAATAGGTACATTGTATAAATTGAATTGCAAATTATCCAATTCACGTGCGATTAACCAATTTAGGTACTTAAATGTTTGATTAAATTACTAAATAAAATATAAAAAGTGGTAAATATTATAATTTAAGTATACATATACAAGAACTAATAATATTATAAATTCACCATTAAAATTTAAACACTTAAAATTGTTAAGTATTAACAATAAAAACTTTATTAAATATTAGGTAATACCTATTACCTACTTATTACCGACTCACGATTCAAAATTCAAATATTGTTGTTATGACTTATCAGTTATCTTATAAAATTATGACCTAAATTATTGTTGGTATGTGATAACGTTAACCAGGTATAAGGTTTACTTCCATATCATGTAACCATGGAACCAGACTTTAATCGTCCACAGCGAACGAAACAAATAACAGCTGATCAAAATTAGTTTTACCCACGATTTCACATAATCGCAAATCAGCCTAATAAACCATTAACCATATCGTAGTACCCGTATTGTTCTGTCTTCTTATCCGTAGGCCGTTACGGCGTACTCCATAGGTATGGAGGGTGGTCGAGGATTTTACGGGGGGTATACGACATGAGTAGGTATGCCACCACGAGTGACACTAATGGTCCGATTACTTAAAATATGACATCATGACAATAAGTTAATTGTAGCGAGTAGGTACAGTGAATATCAGTTATCACTATTGTATACATATATCTTGGGTTCGAATGATATCAAATTTATTACTTTTAACTTCTGGTCTTTATATTAGATAAGTATTATTATGACCAGTGGCGAGATCACATTCAGTGGGGCGAACTACATGACACCCAGTCAAATGGGTATTATAAAATACATTTAGGGACACAACTTAAC
Organism: Macrosiphum euphorbiae; assembly: GCA_949089665.1. Lineage (NCBI taxonomy): Eukaryota > Metazoa > Arthropoda > Insecta > Hemiptera > Aphididae > Macrosiphum > Macrosiphum euphorbiae. Next base: position 16,726,436 of record CARXXK010000002.1, on the reverse strand, counting down.
TGTACCCACAACTTGAGTTGATTTGAAAAGTGTGATATCTTTTGCCCCGGGACATAAAAATCCTGATAGGTTAGGTATCTACTGACGAGGTATAACACATTTACACACTATAACTATCTCCAAAAACCACCTAACTTTGAGGAGCAATATCTCATCAACGGATTAACGAAAAATGAAAATTTGAACGTAATAATTAATGAAAAAAATAGTTTTATTCAATTATGAAATTTTTAGTATAGGTTACCATTTGAAAATCAAAAGTTGATAGTGGTTTACCTATTAAATATAAGGGTGAAAAATATAAAAAAATTTACAATTCTAGAACAGCATAAATCTACAATTTTGAAAAAAAAAAAATTTGAAAAAAGTCAATACTTTTTCAAATAATGAGTGTTGTTTGATAAAAGAATCACCCTATATATACCTACTTATTAGTTATAATTTATATATTTTATTAATTATAAATACATAATATACGTAGTTTAGTGATATATTATCAATAATTTTATTATATTATCAATATACCCAAGATATTTATAAACTATAAATTATAATCAACCTTGGACGGTCACAACAACTTACCGCTCCGGTTTTTTTTTTTTTGCTCCATCCTACCAATCGATCTAATAATGCGATAATATTTCTGAGAACTGATCTGAATTCGTTAGAATTTCTTTTAGAGATCGGTCAGTCCACATTTTAGGATTTCTGCTTTGAATTCCAAATAAAACCAGAATAATCAACGTTTGAAAATTCCGAAATTTCAAAATACTCAAGCTAAATTTTTAGAGGTTGGGGGAGGGGAGGGGTGAAATTGGGAAAAGTGGACTGACCAATCTCAAGTAGACATAATAACAAATTCAAATCTGTTTTAAAAATTATTATCGCATTACTAGATCGATCAGTATGATGGAATGAAAATTGGATATTTTGGCTAAAATAACTGTTTAATATATTATAAAAATAGTATTTCGTCAGGAACGTTTTTTTCCCGACTAGCTCCGCATCGTGCCATAAAAAACTTCGTTTCAAAAAAAAAATTAAAATTGTATATTTTTTGATTTTGAATCTTATTATCGAACATCTGCCTATTACCTATATGTAGATACTATGTACTACGTATAGTAATATAATAATAAAAAGGTGCTCTGCTGTACAGTAGGTTACAAGGGGATCACTGTATAATGGATGGTATTAAATTCGAATTCAATGATGAAAGAAAAAAGATTCTGAGCGGAGACGGTATGTCAGTCTAGGTATAAGACATATTATATACTTATCTATGGTATTAAAAAAAAAATATTATACAATCATAACAAAATAACTAAAATAGTTATTCTAGGTTTTTTATTATGTATAATTTAGTCCAAATTTGAACTTAAAATGACTATAAAAATAAACTGTGCTTACGTACAGCGTTGCATTTCTGAAGGCGCCATTTGTTTGTGTTATTACGAATATTTACTTTTTTGTTAATATCGTAATTTATTTCTATAAGATATTTTGTTTCATTTTAGATTCTGAGTGAAACGATGAATGTATTGATTTTACAATGATGTGTTTTTTTTTTTTTTTTTTTTTTTTTTTTTTTTTTTTATTTTTGTGTCTGTGTACACGATAAGTAGTCGAAATAATGCTTCGATTTTTGACTTCAGTATCTTGTTCGATTGGAAAGTGAATATCGTTGGTGCATTGGGGAGGTCAAAATTTAAAATTCCCAATAGTTTTCACAAGCGCCGGGAAAAACAACATAAAAATTAAGGAAAAACGGGAATTTTTACGCAAAATCAGTTTTTGACAAAATCGAATTTGGTTTTTGGTGTAACTTTAAAACAAATGACCGTAGATACATGAAATTTTCACTGGTTGTTTATATTTGCATTTTCTATACACGATAAAATTTTCAAAATATTTTGATTTATTTTGAACTGTTTAGGGACATTTTCATTTTCCATTTTTTTTTAGTTTTTTTTCTAAAAATATCAATAAAATTGTATTTGTTGGTTGCGAAAGCTTGAAAATTTAATAGAAGGCTCCTAATATGTTGTTTCAAAGGCAGATGAAAAATATTAAAAATCCTTAGTCACAATTTTTTTTTATAAGCATTTAAAGTTCAAAAATTGACAAAATATGGAAAAATCACGAAAATTAGCAAATTATTTTGAGTTAAGAATTCCTAAAAATTTTTCTTTTTAAATCTAAGATTTGAAAATGAAACACAAGATTCCTTATAAGATTATCTACCTTTATCAATAAAAAAATCTCTACCGGACAGTCAAATTAAATTTTTATGAGCGTTTGAAATTCAAATTTTTACAACATTGGATTTTCACTTGATTACTCATGTAGCGATTTCCTTATTTTGTTGCAATTCAAAAACGAACAACTGTAGATACATGAAAATTTCACTGAATGTTTAAATTAGCATTTTCTATACACCATACAATTTTGAAAATATTTTGACTCTTTTTGAGCTGTTTATGGACATTTACAGCTTTCAATTTTTTTTAGTTTTTTTTTCTACAAATATCAATAAAGTTTTATCTGTTGGGCCAAAAAGTGTAAAAATTTAATACAAGGCTCCTGATATATTGTTACAATAGCAGTTGAAAAATATTAAAAATACATAGGCACAGTTTTTTTTTATAAGCATTTAAAGATCGAATTTTGACAGAATTTTTCAAAATCTCGAAAATTATTAATCATCGTAATTAATAAATTCTAAAATGTTCAGTTTTTATAGCTAAGGATTGAAAATTTAAAACAAGATTCTACGTAAGTAGTTAATTCTCTTACAGAAAAATCTAAAAAATATACAATCACAGTTTATTTTTATAGTCATTTTATGTTCAAATTTGGACGAAATTACATATTAAAAAACCTAGTTATTTTGTTGTGATTATATAATATTATTCGTGGGTACCTACTTGAAACTTCTAAAGTGTACTATTATATATCAATGATAGTATCAGGGTTTGTAATTGATCTTGATGTATAACGTGTTATAAGTACCTAATGGATATTGTGATAATGTGATATGATTAATTTGGAATTTATTATAGGTCAATTTTTTTTTTAATACCATAGATATGTATATAATTTGTCTTAAACCTAGACTGACACACCGTCTTCGCTCAGAATCGTTTTTCTTATACAATGATATTGTATCATTGAATTCAAATTTAATACCATCCATTATACAGTGACCCACTTGTAACCTACAGTACAGCAGAGCGACATCCACTTACCCACCTTTTTTAGAAGTTGTGTTTAAATTGAATTTATTGAGAAAATATAATATAAATATTGAATGTTATAAAATTTAAAATATTAAAGTATAATATATTTTATAGAAGACTAACAAAAAATCATAATTTTGAATTACACAGTGTCACAGTTAACTTCGTTCTATATAAATAACGATTAATCTCTCCAGTGGCGGATACAAGCGAACGTCCCTTCGCTCCCCCCCAACTTAAGCTGTCTTTTTAACGTTATTTTTTATTATAATATTTAGTTAAACAAAAAGGTAATTCAATTTTTAAAAATTCGTTCCCACCTTGTGTGACTTCTAGATCCACTACTGGACCTCTCCCACACAAAACAAAATGTTCACCAATAGATACTTGCTTGATAATGAATAATAACACATTAGCACGTAGCTGTGTTAGGTATATATAGTATTATATAGGATGATTTATAAGACTAACTTTACTAATAAGTAATATTACTTATAAAATAAAAACGGACTAGCACCGTATTACATGTTTACATTGTACGCAGTACTTATACTATATTATTCAGTATTATTACCTATATACTTATGTACATTGTACATTTGTGCATATTTTACACCGTGACCATGACGAATTAAAATATTTAAAAGATTGCTTGCCTAACCCACAGTAGGTACCTAACCAGATTTAGCAAAATTCGAACAATAGTTATATATACTATATGATGCAGTATAATAATATTATAAATAATAATCGTACCTATATATACGATATATACATATATTATATTATATATCAGCGGAATGCGGATTATTTAACGCGATCGGTCAAGGAAGTCAATCCAATTAATTGTCTCGGCGTGGCAGAAAAATTATGTGATAGATTTAGCTAACATAGTAGCCACTAGCCAGTGGCGTATACCTTAATATATTTTGTATGGACGGTCCAGAAAAAAAATTTAAACCTAGGTATACATAAAAAAAAATAAATAAAAAAATATACGTAATATATAATTAGGTAAAATAGCGAGTCCATAAATATTTAAATTTGAGTTTAAATAATTGAAGTACAAACTTAGTATTATATTAGGTATAATATATTCATAATAATTATTATTATTATTAAATTCTGAGTGAAACGATGAATGTATTGATTTTACAATGATGTGTGTTTTTTTTCATTTATTTTTTTATTTTTTTATTTTATTTTTTTATTTTTGTGACTATCATCACGTTTTAGGGCAGTAAAAGTGCTTGGATTTTCTACAACAGTATCTTTTCTGATAGGAAAGTGAAACTAGTTGGTACTTTGGAGGGTCAAAAGTAAACATTTCTCAGCAGTTTTCAAAAGCGCCGTGAAAAACAAAAGAAAAATTAAGGAAAAACGGTAATTTTTACGCAACAGCTTGAAAATTTAACAGAAGGCTCCTAGTATAATTTTTCAAAAGGCAGATGAAAAATAATAAAAATTCTTAGTCACAGTTTTTTTTTATAAGCATTTAAAGTTCAAAAATTGACAAAATATGGAAAAATCATTTTTTCCAAAATTTTTTTGAGTTAAGAATTCGTAAAAGTTTTCTCTTTAAATCCAAGATTTTAAAATTTAATACAAGATTTCTTATAAGATTATCTACCTTTATCAAAAAAAAAAAAAATGTCTAGAAGAAAGTCAAATTAAATTTTCATGAGCGTTTGAAATTCAAATGTTTACAACATTGCCGGATATTGACTCTATTTCTCATGTAGCGATTTCCTTATTTTGTTGTAATTAAAAAAAAAATACATGCAAAGATACATGAAATTTTCACTGGTTGTTTATATTAGCATTTTCTATACACCATACAATTTTGAAAATATTTTGACTCTTTTTAAGCTGTTTATGGACATTGTCGGTTTTTAATTTTTTTAGTTTTTTTTTTGTATAAATATCAACAAAATGTTATTTGTTAGGTGAAAAAGCGTGAAAATGTAATACAAGGCTCCTGATATATTGTTATAAGAGCAGTTGAACAATATTAAAAATACATATGCACAATTTTTTTTTATAAGCATTTAAAGATTGAATTTTGTCAAAATGTATCAAATTTTAAATGTAATAATTATTTCGTAGTTAATAATTTATAAAAAATATCTGCCTCCATAGTGATTAATGGTGTAGTAGGTATATGAAAACAATAATTATATACAATATTATTTTTAAATATTTAAAGTCCGTTTATAGAATCAAAAACACTGAATTATTCCACAAAAATCAAACACAGATGTTTTTCCCAATATAATATTATGAAACAGTTATTTAAATGATAAGTGAAGTAGGATATAGGTGACTAGGTGATAAGGTGTAGGACGTCAGGCAAGTTACCGCGGTTCAAATCCTGCCAATGGCTGAAAAAAGTTGTGTGTTGACGGTAAACTATATTTTTTTAAATTTCTAAGGAAATGTCGAAGTTATCATTAAATTAATAGAAAATCCACTTCTTTCTAGTACATTAAGTATTTATTAAAAATATTAAGTTTTTATTTTAATAAAAATTCACCCAGTTCCAAAAGCCCGATTTTAATTTTGAAAACCTATTTGAATTCATTTTTCTCTATTCTAGGGTTATGTGGAAAAAGGATTTTCGATTTTTTGTATTGTTTAACAAGTAGTATATCACAAAATTTAATTTTCTTTTTTTTTTCAAAATTCACCTTTTACTTAAGTCTTAAGTGTTACAAAAAAAAACTAAAATTAATTTTCTACATACCTAGAAAAGAAAATGAGAAATTCAAAATTAAAATTTTACTTCTGGAAGCATAATTTTATTTTTTCCTCCACGTTTGGTCTAAAATCTAAATGCACGAAAAAAACTACGAAAAGACTACCTGCCTTCAACAACCATTATAATATTGTGTAGGTATTTGACGTTTGAACATTAATTAGAATTTAGATTTAATACACCTATCGTTCGAATTAATTTTATTATACAATTGCAAATTGCATATCAATAAAGTTCGGAGTCTAGTTCGTCTAATATAATACGTTTATTTGATTTACCTATTCGGGCTATTGGAATTATTTTAGAATCAGTAAAAGTAATATAGTTTTTACTTTTTACTGATTAAACGCAAATATATACACAATGGAAATATGCAGTGTTCGCATACCATGTAATGCTTGCATATCTCGTGTTTTTATATTCCATACACATGTGTTTTATATATTTTGAATTATCTGTTATGATAGGTTATGTTAGGTTATATAAGGACATGAGGTCATTACTCATTTGGGTTTCCTATAATTTCTTGTTCAGGGTGTAATCAATGATGTAAAAAAATCAACTGATTATAATTTATAATCTATCTTCATCATAATCACTAGGTAGTTAAACAACTTATTTAACATAAATTTTGTTAAAATATTTATAAGTATCACGAATAATATATTAAAATTCAAAAGTTTAATAAATAGCTACTTAAAAAAAAATAATATGTATTTTAATATAGATTAGGCGTGGCCTACCACGGAAGTATTCCAACCGGCACGTGAAAATTTATAAAATTAGATAATTTTCACAGGACCTAACTGATAGTACAGGACATTTGGGTACCTACCGGATTCTTACAATACAGTTTATACTTTAGTTTAATATGGATAATAGAATTTTAAGAGGAAATTAAAAACTGCTTGAGTAAAAAGTTTTTTTTTTCTTATTATGTTTATTTTAAAATGAATTATAATTCAAAATTAATCAAGCACTTATACAACTTATTATAAAATAAAATATGAAAAAAAAAACTATTCATTCGAGGACAATTTATATTCTCCTCTGCAAAATACAAAATAAACATTCTATATAAATGTAAATTAACTATAACAAGAATCGGTACGAAAATTGTTCTATTGTTTTTACAGATACAACAAATGATGAGGGTAAAATAACCTAAGTTATACCTAGACTACAGTTTATATTGCTATATACCTATAAATACCTAATATTAAATATAAACTATAATCATGTAAACACAAATTCCGTTGGAGTTTTGTATAGGTATAGGTATATATTTTATGATTCAATTTTAAAGTAGGCACCTACCCTTACCTGTTAGCTATTTTCATTTTTCAACTTGTGTTGGTTTTAAAGTTAGCTATATTAGCTATATGTGGCTTTATAAGACATAGTACTCTATGTAGTTAAAGGCATTTCTCTAATATAAAATTAGTATATAGTACCATATTTTCTAGTCAATGACAAATGTTTTTTTTTATATTTTATTCTAAAAGGTAGTCGTGACTTTATGAGCATTTTAAAATGTACAAACAATTTACTATTTTAAAATATTCATAAATTACTTGACAGATAAAATATAAAAACCTTTGTCATTGACTAGATAATATTCTTATTGTAAATTTGGAAATAATTCAATTCACTGTAATATTAAACATAACAGAGTTCAATAAATAATTCAGAAGGTACAATAATTTTTTATGTTAAGCCATAATTATTAGATTAAAATTTAAAACTATATGCAAAAATACAAAAAGTACATAATTTGATTACAAAATTGACTAAACATGGTGTAAAACATGGGGAAACTACTGCGATTGGGGGGGGGATTCTCCCTTTTCCCCTCCCCCTGGATCTGCCACTGGCTCAGCAAATATTTTTTCATATGGTGACCGGAGGGTCAAATAATAATAATATAAAGAGCATATTATATAGCCACATGGTTATAGGCAATGGACAAATAATATTTTAATTTCAACAAAGAAAAACTGTTATTCACTACCAATATATTTTTTTAACTGTTCATATAATAAAAATTAGATATAATATGTTTATAAGAGTATAGTAAACATATAAATTCAAAATAACTGAGTAATATTTCCATAGAAAAAACATATTACAGTAGTATCTTACAAAGTATCAATACTTTATACCTGTAGTTGTAAGCTTAATAGGAAGCGAACACATTTAGGAACTAATCTAGATACTTGTTTTGTTTTATTAAGTTATATATAACAGATAAAGAATCAACTATAAAATATAATAATATAATCACCAAGAAAATTACAAAGATAATTACAGTAATGAAATATTATTTCTTAACTTGTAACAGTTGTAGTTACATAAGTACTTAAATAAACAGGCTATAACAGGCTATATAGTTGAAAAATTAATTATTTAAATTAAAATTAGTGATTAGTTAATATTGAACATTATAAGATAAACCTCTTAAATATTGAACTGTTGGTATTTCAGAGCAATTTTCCACGATTGCTTTTATTTTTTTATCATGATCTCTGTACTTTCTACGACGTGTTGGACTATTTCATATTTGTAATTAAATAAATAAATTAAGTAATATGAAATATATAAATACCTCTTGTAACACTTTGCTCACAATACATACCAACCTACCGCCGGAGGTCTTCCGACGTATATTTGAGTTTATAGAGATTAATTGATTACATGAATATAAATTAAAAAATTAGCTTAAAAAATATTTTGACTAAAGACATATTTGCCGTAAGATATTTTGCCACAAGATATTTTGACTAAGATATTTTGACTAAAGATATTATTTCGAAGATATTTTGATCGGTCACCGGCTATAACTACATTTTGCATTTCCGCATTTCGCCAACACTGAAATTGCCTTCCCGCACGAGCCACACATAGGTACTATTTTTTTTGTCATTCATCTACATTCATCAATCACGGCAAAGGTAATGCAGAGATCCATGCACCGAACAGACTATTCTACAAAAACAATATTTCATGAAAGAAACGATTTGGTTTTATTGTAAGCGTCGCATGCATGTAGGTTACAATATGAATATAGGTAAAGATGTACTCAACCAAACGTTTATGTCTTGTAAGGACCGTGATATAGATTTCAGTATAAATAATAATTAGGTATTATACTAAAATAAAATGAGAATAAAAAAATGTAATCATGGACAAGGTAATGCACTATGCTCTATGCACTATGCTGCAGGGATCTATGCAACAATCAGATTATTCTACGAAAACAATTTCTTGGTAGGTATACAAATGTTTACGCTTCATGCAAGGAGGTTATAATATTTATATAATATGTAACCAAAAGTTTATGTTTTATAAGGACCGTGGTATAGATTTCAGTGTCTGGTTGTACCTATATAGGATACACGTGATAAGCGCGCCCTGCGCTTTTATGGATTTCCATTTTATTTTACCACCAGCTGGACGGAAAAAGGTCGCTTTCCAAAGCTTCAACTGTCATCGAAAACTAATATTTAGGTGCAGGCGTGACAAAAATAAATAATAATTATTAATTAGTAAGTCCTTGCAATGAGTTTTGTTTTTATTTCTATAGTATAGAATGTTTTATAATTTAACCAAGTTGTTTACTCCTTGTTGAACGTCCATCAAGATAATGCAGCGTCATAAAGCATTATTGATGTCCAAAAAATATCTGGTTTAAAAGTTTTAATTTTAGGCGAGTCGTCAAAATCATACTTTTGCCCCACTAGCATTATACCTGGGGCTTTTAACCTCAGTTGCCTCCTCTGTCATCACTACTCCGGCCCCGGTGAATTAATATGTTACTATAGCCTACTGAAACTAGGCGAATAACGACCAGGTTGCTGCAGCTGCAGATCCGTATAATATACATTATGATATTATTAATATTTATTATATATATAGGAGGAATCCCGAGGTTGCCAACGATTGGTCGGTTGGCGTCGCTCCTCCTCCAGACAGACACCATGGTTACCGCCACTGCCGCCGACGACAACGTTACCACCACTACCGCCTACAACCATGTAACAGCGCAACTACCATGTTGTGACCATGTACCATTAATTGTATACCTACTCCGGCGGCAGCAGGTTGCTGTGGTTGTGTATACTAATTATTACTATTATTATAACGCGTTCGTGAACAGTGTCTGCACGCGCAGTACAGCGGCAGCAACGGCGGCGGTAGTGCGTGCGTATCTCACTCGCGGCGTACAGTGATATTGTGACAATACATCGCGGTATTTTGTATTATTATTACCATAAGTTCGTACGTCTAACTATATTGTTATTTAATTATTACGTTAATAAAACAGTTCGTTCGCGTACGAGTCAATCGATCCTACATCAGTCCGATTGTATTAAAAAACATTTTTATCGACGGTCTTGGTCCCGGCCGCCCGGAAACACCGGAGAGAAAAAGTTGTAATAATCTCTGTGCAGTCCACGGCTTTCAGCCATATATTTTATAATAATAAAACTACCAAAATCCGTTTTCGTGTACACTCGCGTGGGGTTTTTTTCGTGTCGGCATCGCGCCCGCGATAAATGTCATCGGCACCGTCCGGACCCGCACCACTTGCACCGTCAACGCGATGATTGCTTCGGAGACCCGTAACCATTGCGTCGCCGTAGTCATGGATTTGAGCACGCGGGCCAGTTCCGGCGGCGGAGGCGACTCCAACGACGGTGGAAACCACGGTCGCCGGCGCAGCGGTGGTGGCAGACCGGCCAAGTCGGTGTTTTCCATCCGGAGTCTGGTCGGCGAGGATACCGTTCGCAACCGTCGTGACCGGGACGTAGACGGCAGCGGTGACGACGACGACGACCGAAGCGATCACGGTGAGTGTACCTATATAAATATAATATCGAGAAATCTATGTTGTATTCAGCCCCCCCCACGTCAAATTTTCTAAATGTTTTTATGGTCCCTATACAAATTTTCCAATAAAATATAACCCATTACAAGCGTTGCGAGTGTCTCATACACGGTTTTTGCTTAACATATTATTACAATGTTCATTTATATCATAAAATAAAATGTATTCCCATCAAAGTTCCATAATTTGAAAAATTATAAATCCATTTCAACAGGCCCCTAAAATAGCTGAGCCCCTGTACTCCAGGTCCAACAGCCCCCCCCCATTTGGGGGCCCTGGTTGTATTTCCTACCTTAACGCATATTATGTTATGAGGACGTCACACCCGCATAAGTTGTCTCCGTCTTACAAATGTAAAACATGGAAAAAAACTGTTTTAGCGGTACAATATTACTCCCTCTGTATTTATAGTAAAATTTCCAAAATTTCTATATAAGAAAGAGCTTTACCTGTGTCGTAATCTTTATAATTTTTTTGATGGCTCTAACAAATCATTTTATATAATTAAATGAAAAAAAACACCTGATGCTCTCAAACCGATTATTTTAAATGAATTTATGTTATCCAAATAATAGAAACACGACGACACAGATAAAGTTCTTCCCCGTGAATTGGGGAATTTATTTTATTAATTCTTCTATAAATATAAAGGGAGTAAAATTGTCCCTCGCAAAACAGTGTTTTTCCTGTTGTACATATGTCAGACGGAGAGAACACATGCATGTGTGTCGTCGTCCTAAACATACGCGTACGTAAAATTATTGTAAACTGATATTATTATATAGTGTGTTTTTAACAGTTGGTATATTACAGTTTATATTATACTAATATAACGATTAGTGGCAATTGCAAATAATATTGTGTTTAAGATCACCAATATTTATATTATAATACCTAATAATAATTATATTATTATATCTGAGTAGAGTATATGCAAGTATAGGTTTTCATTCGTCAGTCAAATTCGTTTACCCGTGAAACATATTGTATCTGCGTCATTTCACATCATTCAGTGGAATACAATTATGCAAATATAGGTACCAACCATTATCTACAAAAATCCCGATAAACTTGCTTACTTTGAAAACAATGATACTTACGTATTTTTACATAATTTATTTTAATAGGTATATTAACTAAATATAATATCATGATTTATGGTTTGCGAATGCAACAATTATGACACCCAGAGGCTGACCTCAAGAAAGGGCCAGAGGGGCTCTATATTTATATGATATTTTGGGCCTATAGCATATTAAAAAATGTTATTGTAAGATTATTATTGTTATCGCCTAAAAAAAAATACTCCTGACCTCGATCCACCATAAGGCCGGCTCTGATGACACCTAAACATAGGTATAATATAATATTGTATAGATAAATCATGTACCTAAATTGTACGAAGTTTACACCAAGTGAACCTAACTCGGTGGTTTTATTATTTAGCTATGTAAGAAAAAATTCGCTTAAAATATAATGGTCATATCTCTTGTATGTATATAAAACGTAAGTAGTGATATGGCAGCAACAGCAATTTCTGCTGCTGCTACGACGACAAGGGCACGAGAGATTGATCGGAGAGGTAAATAAAAAAATCCTACATACATTTGTTATTGAAAACCCTAAAAAAATAAAACATTTGCAGCTGCAAACAGACGTTCACGAATACGTTGCATATTGATAACAAAAATGATTTATGCTATTTGAAAAAATGTGGTTGATTTGTCAGTTTGTACTTTGTTAGTAGATATAGTAATATATTTTAATATTTAGTATTGTGGTATAATTATTGTCTAAGTTGTATTTACATAATATTATTATGCTTCTTTGTTTACATTTTTTTTTATTCTGATTGTTCGAAAAAATGCAAGTTATAAAAAGTTTATGGATAATTTATTAAATATACATTTCTAACAAAAATGAATGAAAATGATCTCGTTTTATTGTTATACGGAGATACTATAAAGTCTACAGAGAACAATAAATTAATATAATATGACGGTACGACTATATTACCTATCGTCGCGGCGCCTCGTACGATTTACGATGATAACTATACGCTGTCTATACTCATGATGCGTTTTAATTCAATACATTTTTAATATTTTATCATAAGGGCATAAACATTAATGGCTAATAATAATCTAATAATAACAAAAAAAATCTTATACAAGAAATACAGCGAGATTACTGCCGAGTGTTTTTCTGTATAACCCCGTCTACCTAGGTACTTAGAGTTATGAACAAAAACGAAATTCGTTTTCACGGGCATACCAAAGTTATTTAGGTATCCATACACACTCGATTAATATGATTTACAGATCGGAATATTATGAGCGAGTGTTACCGCGGGTAATGACGTATTGACATATGATGTATTAATGTGTGAACACTGGACATTTCATAATATTGATGTTAGTAGTTAGTTTATATGATATACAGGGTGTATCTTATGTCATTGTACGCGGGGTTTTTTGACGATTACGGAACGATAATATGGAATTTCGTTAAAACGAAAAAAGACGTGTTTCTTTATTTTTAACAAGCAATTTTTTTATAACAATTTCAAAATTTTTAAACACGCAGGTGTACCAATACCAAAATCAACTTTTTTTTTCAAATGGTAACCACTATATTTTTTAATGGATTCTGGTAAAGCTTTTTTTTCTGAACATTTTGGTAGTCGAATCGTCAATTTTGGTTAGCTAGTTTATTAACTATGGTCCTCCAAAGATTAGTAAAATATGCATTAATACTTTTAATTAAAATAATGGGTATAGGTTTAATTTACAAGCACTAAACAATTTTTTCTTATAACTACCATTTGATACGCTACAATAGTTGAATCGGTAATCTAATGACACCCTCAAAAAAAAAAAAAAAAATAACAAACATAATTGTTTGTAAACATACTTCATTATTTTTATTTTAACATACGATCATAAAAATCAATATTATTATTTTAATATGCAAAACTAAAAAGGATGGAAAGGGATGAATTACAACTCCTAAGTTCATACTTTGGATGCGATACCATTATAGGGAATCTATGGTTAAAATATCAAGTTTATACTTAATACCACTACGAAAAGAGCACCACAAAACATTGTACTTTTTTCGTTGCACATATTAATGTCAACAATCGAATACCATTTACCAATTTACCATTATTACCTTAACCTAATTAAGAATTCAAATTTATGATATTGTAAGAAAAGTAACTGTGATGAAAAAAATGTAAAGTAATTAATTACGATTATAATAATAAATTAAAAAAATAATATTGATTTTTATGATCGTATGTTAAAATAAAAATAATGAAGTATGTTTACAAACAATTATGTTTGTTATTTTTTTTTTTTTTTTTTGAGGGTGTCATTAGATTACCGATTCAACTATTGTAGTGTATCAAATGGTAGTTATAAGAAAAAATTGTTTAGCGCTTGTAAATTAAACCTATACCCATTATTTTAATTAAAAGTATTAATGCATATTTTACTAATCTTTGGATTACCATAGTTAATAAACTAGCTAACCAAAATTGACGATTCGACTACCAAAATGTTCAGAAAAAAAAGCTTTACCAGAATCCATTAAAAAATATAGTGGTTACCATTTGAAAAAAAAAAAGTTGATTTTGGTATTGGTACACCTGCGTGTTTAAAAATTTTGAAATTGTTATAAAAAAATTGCTTGTTAAAAATAAAGAAACAAGTCTTTTTTCGTTTTAACGAAATTCCATATTATCGTTCCGTAATCGTCAAAAAACCCCGCGTACAATGACATAAGATACACCCTGTATAAATATTTATGTATTATGTAGTTAGTATATAGTTGTAGTCCAGTTGGTTATAATTTATAATAAATAGTTTGTTCATGGCAACTGTCAGAGTTTCAGCTTTATGGGGATTGTCATTATTTAGCTTACCCGAGCGGCCAAGCATGCCCCTAATAAAGTTGAATTAATTGAACTTTAGTAATTAATACAAGAACACAATAATATTATAATAAGACACTTATGGCATATTATACATAATATTGTACTAGAGATAATTATTGAGAAAGAAGACTTAAACGCCTGCACCTATACGCGATACAATAATATAATATATTATTAGTTAATACTCAATATATTATAGTACAGTTACGTGTAATATAAAGAATACAAATGAGTTGTGTCACAAAGCAAAAATATCGTATCTTGGTTATTATCGAAAATAACATACCTTGGCAAATTAAAAATTTATTAGTATTTCCAAGTTTCTAACCTAAGATAAGGCTATATTATATTATGTCATTGTACGTTTATATAAAAAAAATAATAAATAATAAAAGTAGATATAGGTATACTGTTTTTTCGGTAACTACCGTGGCACGGTATTTTCACGGTATTTTCGGTAACAACGGTAATTACCGATTCGTGGTTATTGGTATTATAAAATATTGATAGTTACCGGTATACCGAAAATACCACCAGCCCTAGGTGTACCAGTCATTTCTTCGGAACACAGCTCTATGATTCAACAGTTCACCTCAAATATAGGTCCTTGACTCTGTGTAAAAAAAAAATGACACCTTGACCATTAAATTGTATCAGAATTGTGAATAAGTATTTATTTCTAAAATAATAAAATCTTATGCAAATCAGTACTATCTATATTTTTATTAAAATCTGAAAGTACATATTAAATAAAATAAAATTATGTAGGTACCTACAATCTACAAAACTGGTAAACATTTTGTTTGCGTGCCTTTTTTCTGCAAAATTATTAATAATTTTTGTTTTTTTTTTATGGCCATTTCAAAAAGTTAGAATTCCATGACACCTTATCTTTCTTCACACCTTATACTAGTTATACTTCATGTCCCTTTGGCATTTGCTAACATCGTACACGCATGTACAGTGTCATACTGCCATGGCTCCGTGCCTCCGTGCCTCCGTGTATAGGTAATAGGTATCGAGTATATTAACTATAGGTGTACGTCATACATGATACATTGATACTTAAAGCTTTTAATCTTGGTGTGGTTGGAGATAGCGGTTTTTAGATTTGTTGCATACATAATAGTAATGCTTAATTGTATAAATTTACATTTGTAAATAATACATTATTCAGTATTTCAGCCATTGAGTTATTGCATTTATTCCACCTGAAACAATTGGGCCTTTTGAACTTACTGAGAGGTTTGAGCCCCCATAGCCCCCTATTTACACAAATATGGTCTCTTGTATCCTTTAATAATGCATTTAATCTGTTTATTTTTGTAATTAATTTTGAAGTATATTTATAGATATGAGCACAAATATGGGGACTTGTAGAGGACTAAGACACCAACCCTTCAAATCAAATCCTCATCAAATACTAAATAAATATGTCATGTTTAAATTGTATTTTGGGGTTACAGTATATGTTTAATATGTGTGATATAAACAATTTTTTTAATACGTTACAATGAAATATTTCTTATATTATATACGTATAAGCCACTATGTTCCACCAATTACCCAATATTTTTGGTATGGCTACTTTAAGAATTCAAGAAGTTTTTAATAACCATCAAAATGTTTTGTTCATGTTTATATATCAGTACAAAATTAAATGAAAATGAATGCCAACATTGCCATCGAAAAACTAATTTCTTGTCTACTATTCTACTGGTCTGATAAAGTTCGTCCCACGGATCGATATTTAGTAACCCCTGATCTATAGGTACTATACAATACACTATAATGGTATATAATATGACTGTATCGAAGTATACCAAAATATCATAATGCCAATATTATCATAGTATTATAATATAATATATTCAAAATAGAGATGTATTTACAAATATTACGGACATAAATAAAATATATTGCTGTTTATTTATAAATAAATCGTATCAGTGGCGACTTTGTTAGTATATCTATAACTTACTATGTTATTTTGCTCAGTGCTCACACATAAACGCCTGTGTCGATTTGGGGAAAAAACAATTAATATTCCGTACCTTCTAGAACCATAGAAGAAAATCGTTTGTCCAAACCAGTGTAAAAAAATTACATGAACATGGTGTATATTTTTCCACGCAAGTTTGGGCAAATGAATTTTTTAATAGTTTGTATATTATTCTAATCTTGTTTTCAATTCATTATTTCCTCGAACATCGATAACCGTACAATAATACTTCTGTATTATACATAATAATAATATTATATTCGTTATAAATAAATAAATTTAACCTACTTTAAATGTTTTTATGGGAAAAAAATTTGCGATACTGCAAATCTCTTGCGGTATATCAGTACTTATTTACTAATAACAATTATTTTATTACCATTATCTCTCCATGAATGAGCTGCCCATTCTACTCGTATGTTACTGATAAATTATATTTATGTCGGGGTTTGAAATAACTGACTTCCTCATTTGTTCTTCTTCAATAATTAAATATCCTCTGTTTTCAACAATATAGGGTCATATAGATACGGTGGAGTACTTTTTTTTCAAAGATCATTTTAACTTCTCTGCGTCACCTTTTGTTCTGACCACGTTCCGCTTCCATAAGATTTTTCTTATTACAGTTAAACATTGATTTTAAATTAAACCAATCCATTACAGCGAGTACAATGACGAGGTATACAATAGAAACTTATACTATGCAGCTGAACCTAGTTCTACTTTTTTCAGATGAAAACTACCCTTTTTAGTGTAAATTGTTAAGTAGATTATATTCTTTTTAAATTTTGGTCCATCTAAATGTTGGTGTGGGTACTTTTTGAGACCTGAGTTGTTAAAATTTTTGGATGTTGGTATGTGTTTCTACACTGCATTTTGGCGGGTCCAGTTAAAATGGATGACCACAAGAGCAATAAGCACTTTTCCGAAAAATTAAAAGAGAGGTTATACGGTGGTTACCCTGTGATCAACTTTAGGTGGTGTTGCATAGCAAGTCGAGGGATATTTTCGATTCTTTTGTCGAGGGCTGCAGCGCATAGACCTTATACTCGTAGTAGGATCATTACTGTGGTTTCACTGCAAATGTAATATAAGTGATAACCAACTAACCTCATTATTATATGAATATTGAATATATATACTGACATACTATTACTTCTATTAAAAATTGTAAATTATTAAAGCACTTGTAATAATATAATTCTTCTCCTATATCTTTATTTAATGAAGTACAAATAAAGAAGATATAAATTATAAACAATTACTGGTTGGCGGGGTTGGCTGGAGCTTTCATGGCCATCATCATAGCAATATTGTCATTTCTTATATTTTTTCGCATACTTATGCAATATATTATTAAAACACAAAATTAAAAATGCATATTTTTAAAAAGCATAATTTCTTACCATAATAATTAATAAATAATAAATCATATATTCAATAAATAAATGTATTATTCATTCAGAAACAATATAATTGTTGTGTATTATTCATCAATCCATTATCATACAATAATTGTTAAAACTCAATAACCGATCGCCCAACCTCAATTTCTATTGCACATCAAAAATGTGGGACTAATATTACTAAATACTAATATTACTAGGCACTTTATTTGTATATAAAATACGAGATGTGATTTATTGATAACAAACATTAAATATAGAGAAATTACGTTTTGTCAAGTTTTTATTGGTGCCATATTATTCGACATTTCGAACTAATGATTGTCATTTAGCACCGTGTACCTATAATATGCTATTTTATGTACCTAATTAATGTGTTGCTATAATAGAAATACAATTTAACATAGTCTAATAAGTAATAACTATTAACTAAAGTCTGCAGGTAGCTTCAGTATGCTACACCTATATTAATATTATCACACTTGAATACTTAACAGTTAAAACTGTATTACTGTACACATTCAATATAATAATATGAGTTAATATAATATACAATATATAAGTAGGTTCTATACATTATAACCGGTGTATATTTTTTTATGTGTGTATTATGAAACACCGACACGATTTTGTGAACACGGAACAAAATCACCAAAATATTCAACGATATTGCATACCTAATCGACTGTTCTCCGCCACTATATATATGACATAGATGACATAGCGGAGCGACGTCGGTCAACAGACCAATAATGCTCCTACGAGCGTTTGTTATCTTAATTACTATTACACGTATATATTGTATGTACTCTTACATATTATGTATAATATTATAAATTATACTACAGTCTCGCCTTCGTGGTCGTCGTGGTGGCGGACGCCTAGTAATCTGGGGTGGTCGACCGCCGCCGAATTCCATCGCGGTGACGGCGATAAATTTACCATAACTAAAACACCAATAATAATATCATAATATTATATTATTTTTGTAATTATCGCAGTCGTAAAATACGATTCAGCAGGGATAGCTCCGGCCTCCGACCACAAAACTAAGAGAATCGCTAGCCAACAGTTAAAATATTGTACTGTACAATTTATACAATATTATATTTTATACTCAATAAGGCGCTTATAAAAACTAAAAATCTCTTTAATGACTGCAAATTGGGGTTTGGCGTCTAATTAACCAATCAATTAATTATCATAGGTATGGTGTATGGGTCAAACAATGATCATATTATTATATTATCATGTATCACATTTTTTGACTACTAAAAGCTGTAGTATTCTGAAGTTAGAAATTAATTATTGACAGTGCCAAATAAATTATGTGCAATAAAAAATATTATATTAATAAATAAATATATATATATATATATATATATTAATTAATAATTATTAACACTTTCGATGTAGAGCTAATAATTTTGTTATATAGTAGAACTACTTAAATTGGATATTATTATTCATACTTTTTAATGCTCATATATAGTCGCATATTTAGTGTTCATTTTGTTAAATATACTCTGTATAATATTATATTAGTTCCTAATAATTAGTACCATTAGATACGAAAATGATTCGAAATGAAGTAAAAACATTTAGTATGTTGAAACCGTTGATAAATTAAATTTAAAAAAAATGTTTTATGTAGAGGTTTGAAATTAGTTTAAGAAACAATGATAAATCATAAAATTAAGTGTATTGCCACATTAGTTTTAGTATTTATATATTTACCAGTTTTAAAAATTGGCCATATTATAACAATTTAGATATAAGTTATAAGTATATAGCACTAAGATTTATATATTATATTAATATGTTTTTTTTTGTCCCTTTACAATATATTTAGTTAAAAATGTTAATGAATAATTCTTCATATTATTTTAATCATCAATATTATTATTGAAAGTTTTAACTATAAACATGAAAAGTGTATGATTTATGATATATATTTTAATTTTTAATTTTAAACGAAAGTATTAAGTGTTAAGTTTTATTAGCTTTTCACAAATTGTTAATATTTAACAGGTCAAATATTCCTTATTTTGGTTCTATAAAATCAGTAATATTATCTTTGACGAAAAAAATTGTAAAATGGTAGGTATAATGCAATTATATTCTAGGATTTATTAAAAAGTAAGGTCCACAAAAATAATATAGCTTAAATTAAAAGTAACTTTATTCAATCTATTTTAAAATTATAAGATACTTCTCTTTCATTTAATGATAGCTTGGAAACTATTGGTAAATACGTTACATATTTTATTATATTTGTATTGCATATTTTAACAAAATTAAATAAATACATAAGCCAAGCTCACTTCCTTTTTAGTAATTTGATAATGAATTTATTCAAATTTTGATTCTTTAAATTTTCAAAATTACTTAAAGTTACCATATTTTTAAAATCTTTGAATTTTTTGTACTAGGTACTTAAAGTGTGTGTCCTGTAGTGATATAAACTTAAATTCTTCAAATGAGGACCCCCCCTCTTGATTCCTGAAAATTAGGTATTCAATGGATAATTGTTTTGAAATTTTTCTTGATATATCAAAATCAAAATTCGAACTAGTAGTTTTTGAGTTATTTAACTTTGGGTGCTAAGGCTAATATAAGTCCATAATTATGGGTTTGTAGTATATGGGGGCTATTGTGATTTGGAAAATGTAGGGAGTTATATAAATTTATCAATAAATGTATACTATGTATAATATGTATATGTATATGTAATAAATTGTATAAAAATGGTCCGTGTATTATAAATACTCTAGATTCGATATTACATATATTTTATACTATTGTAAACCCATTCTTAATGACTATTATCCACAATTTAAACATTTTAATAACTACTCGTTCGAATTTTGGATTAGATTTATCAACATTTTCAGAAAGAAATATCCACTAAATAATGTATAGTAAATTTGAAAGGCCCCGTTTGATTATTTTTACTTAATTGTGTTAAAAACAAATTCAATAGTATTTATCAAGTACAACAAAAGATTTATTTTTAAACAATTAGTAAATTAGCATTAATTGTTGTTGTACTTTCTGTTATACCCTGTATCTTTATGTAACGATTACGGAGTATTGTGATATATAATATGGAATAGCCTATTAGCTTACCTATATCCTACATTATATATTTTATACACTGACGCTCTGCTTTATATAACATAGGGATTAAAATGAGTGAACGTCACACACATATTATTGTTAAGTCTAAGTGTATAACAAACGAAGTAGACGACGAAATAAATAATGTGCGTAATGCCGTAATATACGAAAATGTTTTCGATTTTCGTCGCCGGCTTAATATGTTTGTAAGTCCGCATAAAAGTATAATATTCGTGCAGTCTTCTTACTCGTCGACCGGCGGATTTACATTTTAAATTTTCCATTATTATTATTATTTCCACACGTCAGACGAAAGCATCATTCGTATCGCAGTCCGTATACTAAAAATGTATAATAATATTATGTACAACAAAGACGACGACGACTAACGTTTTGGGCGTGCGGTCGCGAACCTAATAGCACAGGGGACTTGCATATTATTGTAATCATTATAATTCTATATGACTATATTATATATATATATTATATATTATAAACAGACGCGCACGATGAATATAATAATTATATATCACACGAGGAGAGAAAAAAACATAAGGTATAATATATAACTAATATAAGTATAATAATATTATTAATATGTACAGACAACGACGACGACGACAACGATGGCGACGACCCGAAAAAATTTAATCTATTAACTCGCGCGCGCTCGTGTCTGCGAGCTTGTGTATAGGTAATCTCACTAATGTCCGTCCGTGTAATTCGACGACGAGGACGACCCCGAAAAATATAAATTAATGTATGTTTTAATGCGTGTAATGATGTTAACGCATAAGACGACCCGGGCAATTAATCGATACGAATGTGATACGTATAATATTATAGACGCGTCGCATATATAGTATAGTACGATATACTTTATAGTGTATTAGTGTGTATAAGTCTTGTACTGCTATCACTACTACTACAGTACTACTACTACTACTACTACTACTAATACTACTACTACTACTAATAATAATAATAATAATAATAATACTACTACTACTACTACTACATGTATTATTATTATTATATTAATATTGTAGTAAATGCTCTCGGCGGCGAAACCAGTTTATCCATTACCACAGTGTACCATACGCACGCACACTCTTGTTGACCGTACCACAACTCCGGCGGCGACAATCTTGGCCGTCGCATAAGATAAAAACTTTAAAAAAAAACTGGTCGAACCGTCACCGCCGTCCTTATCAGTCTACGAATGCCGCTATTACTTACATGCCGGTCGCCACTCGCCGACGACCGTCGACGATATCGAAAATACCGCGTTATGCGTTGTATTATAATTATTGTGCTCCTCGGTGAAATAAAAAACGAACACCCCCATAAGTATACGATAGTAAATGACGAAACGCAGTCGTCGGACTCGTTTTTACTACAGTTAACTTCGCAACGTCTGCGGCGTTTTTCGGTTTAAAATTATAACGATATTATAATAATATCAGTATTAAGTATTAATATTTTTGTAAATAACAAAAAAATAATACGGAGAAGTGAGAACCATTGGTTTTGCGTGTTCGCGCCATCGTCCCGTCAAGTTATTCGACTGCGACTGTAAATTATTGAAGAACAAGAGAATAGTTGTGGCTTGTTCGGACAGCGGACGGCGGTACGGTTTTTATAGTAGGCAATAAGTATTTGCTACTTAAGTAAATAACCATGTATTAACCAAATTATTGGAAATTAACGAAAGTGTATACACTCGAATATGTCCAACGAGACCGATTTAATCAGCATAATCATGGCATATTTGCCATTATTAGTATACACAAACTGTGGCACCGAGCACACGAACTTAGGTCGACGCAAATAGACAAGAGTTGACAATTGCATGTTTTGAACCGTTAAGATCGGCCGGGGTCCCAAGATTTTTTTTGAAAACTTATATTAACAACTGCAGAGCAGGAAGAAGTTTACAATTAATCAAAATTTTATAACGTTTTGAAATTTTAAAATATAACGCACTATCCTATACCAAGGATTTTTATCGTCGTTTCGAGGTCAAAATATAAAACGAACAGGATTTTTTTCTCTGGTTATTCTGTAAATATTGGCATTCTATAATTGAGATCGGTACCTGTACTAAAAAAAGCTATTCGATTAGTGTGATACCGCAGTTTTTTTTTGTAACATCAGCTATTGTTTCATTATCAAAAATGTCATATGATACAATAGTGAATACTGAATAATGAATACCATATTTAATTTAATTAGGTAAACCCACAAAGTTACAACCATATGGATGCAATTTTATTTATTTAACAATATAAGTAGGTAATCAGTGGCGTATATAAGAAATAATTAGGGAGTTATAGAAATCCTGAGTCGGAATTATCGACAGTACCTATAATTAATTATAATAATTCTCCACACACGGACTTTTATTTCCGGGGAGGATTGAATCCCTAACCCAGTAACCCCTCCCTATATACGCCACTGTGTGTAATGTTCTACAATTTATGCTTTATGGTACCACTTGTAAGCTAGGCTTTACTTAGAAATAGACATTTCAGTAAATAGAGAACTTACTGGCTAAACAAATAGTTTTGTGAATAATAAAAGCATTTTTTTTCAGCTTTCATAAATATAGAAATACAACCCGTACATAAGTCGGACTCTTGTATCTTTGATTATTTGACGTATATAACGTGTTCTTGGTCTTCCTCATTAACTTTTCTCTTCTATATTCTTACCTTTTAGTAAGAAGCTATTGAGCTCCTCGTTGTGTCTCAGAAACTCCCCAAATATACATAATTAAATATAATAATCTTGATCTAAACGACTGTACCTATATATTTCTATGATGGACATGATGATAACCACGGAGTGGTAAAGTTAATCGCTTCATAGCATGATACCACTGACCGCTGTTTTATGTATTTGGGGGTGTAAAGCCCCCGCGGGACACTATGTCCTGTAAAATACCAGCCTCCACCCCTCCATAATTCTTACAAATCTCTGCAGCCAATGTCGAAACCACAATTCCGTTTTAACTTCGACCAAATAGGTCATAGGGCCGAGTTGACAACCGATAACCGCCAATATTCGGTATACCTATCTACGAACAAAGTGTATAACATTCGTTGGGAAAGATGTACAGTGCAGTGTGTACCTACAGCACTACAACAGCCGCGTCGTTGGACACGATTACAATATTGTTTATCAACACGAGACGACTGTCGGCGGAGATCCGACGACGATCCGATCGAAATCGAATAGCAAACCAACCGGATCGCGATCGACATACCCGTGTAGTAGTACCTATATTATATACATACCTACATAATACATATTATTATACGCGTGTATTCCCACCGGCGGCGGAGGCGGAAGTAATTACCACCTACCCCCGCCCGCCTGTCCGCCCACGATGACGTGGTGTACCCGCACTAACTAACTTTAACGGGCCACCGGGCGGACGGAAAACCCGCGGCACGGTTCATTAGGGAAAAACCCGTGCGCGCGCGTGTGCGACAAGCGCGCAGCCGCCGTCGTTTTACAGTGCGTCTTTTATATATTTTAATAATAATTTACATTATTCGAGTATAATAATATATAGGTAGTATACAATACGTATAACCGGCGCGCTGAGCCGATGAACCGCGGCGGACTGTGCACCGGTTTAATAATAATAATAATATACACCGTCGTGTCGTGAGTGCGTTTGGTGTAAAGCGGGCGGGCGGTCGCGCGCGCGCCAAGCGTAAAATATGTAATTATTGTCGTTCGACGTTCGGTGCAGCACACGCACACGGGCCCAATACACGCCGCCGCTGACTGACTGACTGACTGACTGACGCTACTCATTTCCTATATTTAATAATATAATTTCGTCGCACACCTGCCGCCACCGCCGGCGCAGGGTTTGCGCTCCGTCGCTCGTCGCGCCGTGTTTTACTATATTATTTATTTTTTTTCACCATTATTGTTATTACTGTACACAGACGTTGTCGGCGCTCGGTGCGTGCAGGAAATCCTCGTTACGCCGCCGATCAGTGTTGTTGTTATTATTAGATTCGTCGATACACAACGCGGCGACGACGATACGCCTATCAATAATAGCGTACGATAATAATATTATTATATATCATTACAGCTCTGGAACTTCGCCGAAGTCCGTTTCTGTTCTTTTCGTCACCATAACGATGATAAAATATTTCATCGACAAAATTACAATGTGGCCCCACGCTAAGCGGCTTACTTCATGCGTCAAGTATTACCGAAGATATCAAATATATATATAATAAATATACATAATATATTATTATGTATTTGCACAGATATAGATAATAAACTAGATTGCTAACTACTATACACTGACAAGCGGATGACGCCACTTTTTTCAACATAATATGGGTTGTGGGCTGTGGTATTTTATCAATTTTTATCGTGATAATAATTCACAGAGATAGATATAATACAAATTACAATGATAAATTTGGTTCATCAGGTGATAACAGTCTATACGTCTATACTCTATATACATAGCCCACAACCAACATAGCGTTTTTTTGGTGACGGCTGATATCACTAGTTGACAATCTAGTTTATTATCTGTGTGTACATGAATAATTGGTTATTGGGCTTGGAGGAGCTAAGCTGTTAAGCCTTTTCAGATATAAAATTAATCTATCCAAACCTTGCCCTGTACTTGTTGTGAATAATTCTGTGGCCAGATCGGCCGTTGCAATATATTTTTAATTTGTATACAATATTACTTATTACTTAAAACTAAAAATTAAGAATTGTGTTTAAACCGGGAAGCGAGAGTCCTCGTTTTCGAGTCACATAGACGTGTTAAAACTTAAAATAGACTTTGATGGAAAGTACTTTAGTATTGGAGGAGTGAAATGAATAAGGTACATTTGACGGGATATAATCTGGCGAGGGTGAACTCTGGGATTACTTAGAGAAAGCAGTCTAAGGAATCGATCTCATCGGTTTTATTTATTTATTTCGTATAGCTCACTAACAAACACATGTCATAATCACAATAAGTGTCAGAATCAAGGTTTAAATTAAGTTAAAATTAAAAGTAATATTTCACCGGTAAAAAACTTTGATAATCAAATAATCAATCAATGGTCCTATTTTCAGAATTTCCGATTGTAATAAAAATCAACATCATGTAGATAATTCGAAATCGTGACGCATTGGAAACCATAAGACTATAACTTCGCCTAAAATCCAAGAAATATTCCAAAGAAGTGCCCCGATCATCCTGGCGCTTTACCGAGCAGCTTTCAAATGTACATACATTGACACTCGTGAATTACTATTTACGCATCTACACCGCCCTGCTCTTGTCCATGCTATATATAGTACAGGTGAAACAGGTCGGATATACATAACAGTATATTTATATGCCTAGAACTTGTCGTGGCACGCCCGTCTGCAATACACACATTACTACACACACGTAATAATGATAATAAGAGTGACGTGCTTTTCTTCAGCGCCGGGCGTTGTCCGTCTCAACCGGGGTCCAGGTCGTGTCTGCGCGTGACGCCCAAAAAAAAAATTGTACATCTCCGCTAAATATTAATAATCGTGCGGCGGCGGCGGCGGTCGTGCTGCGGCCGTCGTATACGTACTTAAAATATTATTATAATCACGGTGCGATGTCGGCCAGAGGCAGCGACCGATTGCGGTTATTCCTATGGGCTATAATATTATATTAATACATAATATTATACACGCAGATAGGTAGGTGCGCACTAGAACGGACCATCGCCCCTAATGGCCGTGTTGTACACTACGTGTTTATAAGACGGTTTTCCGACCAAAAACAAACACTCTCGACCGCAGCGACACCGTCTTGGCGAACGATTTCCATTTAAGTTGCGTCGTTAAACACACACACATAGGTACCGATCGTGGGTTATAGGTGTCATTATCGCGGTCGCCGTCGTATAAAGCCGTCGTTATTATAATAATGATCTCGTGTTTCGTTACTTCTCGTCATCGGAAATCAGAAAAACAAATACACACGATAATGGCCGCGCGATCACGACGTGGTGCACCACAATGGTATTACACCGAGTAAATTATAAACCGGAGGTCTTCTCCTTCACCGCGAGCGGGCGCGCTATCGGACGTAATAATATATAATATTATTATTATTATGTACGCTCACACACATTGTACACTCCGGAGTCTCGTAATAAATAATAATGCACGCGCTCGGCATCATGATGCGCCGCGTACACCTCCCGACGAATTAGTGGTCCGCGATCGTGTGTGTAATAATCGACGTCGACGAGTGTCATTGTTTTCTGTACCGTATATTGTTATTAAGCTAATAAGCACCCGTCGACGACCGGAGAATGACGGACGGCCAGAAGAGAGAGAGAGAGATGAGATGGTCTGATAGACGGAGACGGTTGATGGAAAAAAAATGGGATTGCGTGCCCATGACGTGCGGGTCCGAGGGAAGTTGAAGAGGTATCTCGTGTGACTGATACACGTGCGGTGCGGTGTGGTGTAATCGTCGCTGTGGCTTGGAAATCTGTCTCCGACGACGAGACCGTTTGCGCCCATTATAATAATATTGTGTACGCCTATTATAATATTATTATTGTAAAATATCATTGACGATAGACGGCCCCGTATATAATATTATTCTAAGTTGTACACGCCTCCGATTTCAGTACGATATAATATTATAATAAACAACGACCGACTTAATTTCGGTACCTCTTCGAGTGTGTAATATATTTAGTGGGACCGATGTTGGTGGAGGAGAGGGGCAGCTTTTGAGAACCCCCCTTTCTTTAAATGATCTAAATTTTGTCCCACATACACGAAAATGACAAACAAAAAATTGTATTTATTTATATTTCAATATTTGTATATAATTAAAACAGTTTATTATAAAACATTTTATTATCTATGGTTCATGGTTTCAGTCACGACAATTTTCTGTACAACAATATATTTTCTACATCGTAGTTTTAGTTATAACATTGTAACCATTATATAGAGTCATTACCTAGTCCTGGGCCGGATTTACCTAAAAGGCGGCCCCAGGCTAATATAGAACAAAAGCCTCTACTTCTTAGAATATAGCTGGAATAAGAACTGGAAACCCCATCCCAATTTATTTACAATTTTTTATGTCTATGTATAAATTTACAATTGATTAATTTAAAAGTATATAAAAGTCAATCAAAAAAATTAAGTATTGAAATTGTTTGGAGAAAGATACAATAAACAAGACTGCGAGAGTTATAAATAGGTACAATTATTGTCAATTATTAATATAAATAGCAAAAATGTAGGTACGCTGTTAAATTATAATTAATATAATAATTAATAATGTTAAATGTTTATGTTTGGCACTTTCTTGATTTAGTTGCTGCAAACGTATTTACTAAGTCGTCGAAGTCCATCGTTTCAAGTAATTCTGAATTTACGCTAAATTATGCCAAACTGGATACCTTTGTATCTGAAATTGAATTGCTTTAGGTAATTTTTATTCTCTTTAAAATACTAAACGATCGTTCACCAGTTGCATTAGATGCAATAATAATTGTTAAATACATTTCAGAGCAGTGTCTAAATTTTGAAACGTTGCAATAGTCTTTTTCCTCTTAACATTTTCAAAAACATGCTGGGAGATTTTTTTATCCGACTTCTATTTCAAGCACGTTTAAAAATTGTTGGAAATGTAAACATTCCTCATATTATAACTCATTTAAGGGGGCCAGTTATTAGAATATTTTTCAACTAGTATTTTAGTTCTTTCTTTTAATATTTTTGGGCACATAAATATCAAGTCTGAAAGAAAACTAAATAGATTATCAATTTCAGTATAAGCGTTTATTTCTGACAATTCTAATTTCTAATACCAGTTCGTCAATTATTACGAAAAATGTATTTATTTCCATAGCTTCTTTTCCTTCTAAAATAATTTTATTTTCGACATGTTTCGGCGTGTTAGATAGATAAACATCTAACCGTTTGGAAATATTTCTTTTTATCTATTTATATTTTTCATAAATTTCGTAATTTAAAATTGTTTTTATATTATTTGTATTTGTATTATTTATATTATTTGTTTTATGATATTAAAAATCAAGGGTTTTACTGACCACGTCGCGCATAGCCCCCTCAAGTCGGGGCACCCCTAGGCTATAGAATAGGTAGCCTAGTCCTAAATCCGGCCCTATTGACTACTACCATTATTCAATTGTTATGGTATAAAAATAATAGCACTGTAGTCATTACGGTATTTCATACATCACGCCATGACTCCTTTTTTGTTAATATCTTTTAACTAAAATGTTATTATAATTAATAATGTATAAAATTAATAGACTCATAAATATAATATATTTCATAAAAAGTAAACTTAGTATTGAAATGTTATTTACTTTTAAATATATAAATATAAATATGGTAGTACTAAAGTAAAATAAGTTAAAACGTTTCATAATAACTTAAAATTGCTTAAAATTGAATAGTTTCGTTTTTCAATGTCACTATTTTATGTCTTGTTTATTAAGTCATACATTGTATTATTGTACTTATGCACGTTAATACTGTAGCGGGATATCCTCCCGAACGACCACTATTATTATCATTATTATTACTATTATTATTACTATCTTATTGTACGCCTAGTCGTTGTTACTTGTTAAGCAGTGCTAGTCCAGCGGTATCCCGGCGATGTTCTAGTCCGTGGTAACCGTCGATTATTTTTATTATTTGTTTTTACGCCAGGTGGTCCCGATAGTGGCGGGATACTGGTGAAGTGTTAAATGTATTCATTAATTAAGTGTGATCTTGTTATTTTTTGTAATATGCAATAAATTTTAATTCGGATAACTCGAATACATTCATATACATTTTTATTGTTCTTGTTTAAGTGCCCTCTGACCTTCAATACAAATAAATAAATAAATAATAGGTATCACCGTATCGGTAATTCTTAATATTTTTAAGAAAGTGTCCACTTTTTGGAAAGGAAAATAATTAACAAACTAGTTATATTTTATACGTGTAGTACAGTACCCTAACTAATATGACGATTGACAATACGAACAAAATGCTTTTGAGGTACGATGGGGTATTCGTCTCCGATCACAGATCACAGATGAAATTTTTTTCTGTTTCCACACCGACGAATGCTGATAGTTATTATGTACGACAGAAGCACAATAATAATAATATACACGAGATAGACGTGTAAATAAAACCAACGAATACTATGTACGTTCTTGTCGAGTTTTAGCCCCCCCCCCAAATTGCGTCATAAATCATAATAATATTAATATAATATTATTATTATTTGTCAATACTGATCGTTGACTCGTTCCAACGTCCATGTCGGTTTATGATGATGATGATGATACGAATATTCGAAAAACGTATTGTACAATAATAACGTGCGGTGGTGAACCAAAAACAAAAAAAAATATATATTATAATAATAATTAGATTGGAAGAGTTAGGTCGGTCGCGGTTGGATGCGAAAATAAAATAAAACAAGTAGGTAAATACAAACATTACAAACGATGGCGACGAGCTGGTAATAATAACCAATTATTATCGTCGTAGCTGTTACGACGGCGATAATAATAATCGTCGCGGTTTTCCGCCGCGTTCGTCATTACGTTAATAATAACAATAATAATCCGGAAAACCAAAAAAACCAACAACGCCGCCGCCCGCCACACCGCGAAGAACGGCCCCGCCGGCCGGTGCGGTAAACGGCGATGACGAGCTCGTGCTGTGTACCGCCGCGCCGCCGCCACCTACAGCGAACGCAAACAAACACGACTAATTGCGGCTAAAAAAGGGGCACACCACCACTGACTATCGTCGCGCCCGTATTATAATAATAACAATAATACAATGCCTCAGGTAGATGGATATAATATTATTTATTATTATATATTATAATGCGTGTGCACGTATGGAATGTGTAATATCGTTTTTATCGTAACCGCGCGCGCGTGTTCGGTACGCGTTATTTATAATATACAACAAACTGAAACGCGATATTATAAATAATGACGCGACTGTGACTTTGGGGTTAAGCCGCAGAGATGACTGTGTAAACGATTTTTTTTTCCACAGTCGTTTTGAGCTGAGCGGATGAAACGCTAATCGTTGTTTGAGAGCGCTTTTACTTCTACAAATAGATTACAATTTAAGACATAATAATATTATTATTATACCATTACGCGGAATTATTTTACTGCGTTATAATATTATTATTATTTATAAATTATAATGCATTAATCTAGCGGACTCGGGATTGCTTCTCTTCAGTTAAAAATGAGTGCCCACTTTTGGTACGGATTCGTAAATTCGTTGTCAATTCTACAATACGGTTCACAACCAATTAAAACGCTTTTCGTGCGGAGTTTTTAAAATAACTTAAAAACCAATTTTTTTAATATAAATAGCTCTTTGGTGCATCGGCCTTAACGGTCCTTATCATATCCGAGACGATGTTGCACTGTTACACCAAGTAGTCGTAACCGTATTCCTATCGAAAAGTTAATTCAGCACATTCCTTTAGATGTGGTAACATATTATACTCTGCATAATAAATAGTCTTTATACACAATACAATACTATACATTATACATTATATTAAAGCACTTATCAGTGGTTGTTAACAGTATATAAATAGTATGATAAAACAATTTTTTCATTGCATAATAAGTAAAAATAATATTTTTTTAAATTAGCAATATAATTTTAGTTATAATATGCATATTCTTAGATTTATTTGATTAAAACTATTTTTAGCATTAATTTAATTTACCATTATTCGACACAATAGTAATTTGTATTATCTACCTTTACAATTTTTGTTATACATTCTATAATGACTGTGAGAAATTGTAAGGTTTTCTTTACCGTGTTTTGTTAAAACTTTCCAAATACGGGACAGATAGACAAATAATGGATTATTTTTTAATTTAATTAAAAGTTAAAACAATTGCAAAAAATTATATAGGAACAAAATATATTCATATTGCAAAAAATGTATTAAATTATAAATATAAATGTTACTTGTTATTTTATAAAAAGTGTTATTTTTAGTGAATTTAAAAATATGTTTGTTTGTACAAACAAAATAAATGTATGGTTTTTTTTTACTAACCATAATTTATAAGTGAATTGACAATAGAAATGTGTGGTCCATTTCTCCACTCATAGCATTTATTAATAAGACACATTGTTTGTTCAATTTTCAATATTTACACATGGATATTCTTTCAAAAGTAAACAGTTTCAGTTTTGATATGAAATTTAAAATAATATTATAATCATTAAATATTATAATAAGACAATATTTGATTTTTTCTAAAATGTGGTATTTTAATTACTTTAAACAAAGTAAATTGTAATGCTATTTTTCCCTAAAAACAATTGGCTGATACAATGAGCGGTTCGGGTTATAAAAAACACAGTAAATTGGACTATTGAGCTTTTACTATGTGAATATGACATGATAAAGATGGTTATCATTGCTTTAAAATAATTGAAAATATTAATACAATACAGTGAGTATCCCCCCCCCTTGCGAGTGACTGTTGATGCGAGAACCGTTCGGAACAGTGACCCATCCAGTGAGCAGACACGACTAATTGGCAATTGCGGCTAGAGCATTGCCTAGTGGCTATTTATCCATAATGATGATAATAACAAAAATTATTTATAATTTATAATAGTAATAATAACAACAATATAATAGGATATTATTATACATCATAATAATGTCATTTTATTGTAACCGCGCTCGAGCGTGCGGAATATAATAAATAATAATCATGCACGCACGTATATAAAAATACAATGTAGTGCACGAGTGCGACATATTTATGCACTTTCGGGTTGTTCTGAATCCAGAAATATTCGTAAACCGTATTCGGACTGACGGAATCGTGTGTTTTTATAACATGATGTGTGTTGACTGTTGAGCTGATGTATATGTAATGGAAAAACTACGATTAATATTAAATTGTACCTACAAAATTGATTGATAAAATTTGAGATTTTATCGGAGTCGATTTAAATTTTGGGATAATTCCATTGACAGTAAAATTTATTTAGCCCTTATTATATAAGTTTGAAAAAAAAATATTGTAATTTTTTATTTTTTTAAATATTGTCCATATAATAATACTTAGAAATTGGAATATTTCTTTAGTTAGAGTGGTAAATGTTGATCAACTGGAACGATTGTCTAGGATCGCCACAATATACAGATAGTTATGATATATTACACAAAACAAAAAAAGCCAAGTATTTTTGTAATATTCTCTGAAGTTTGTAAGTATATTTTTTTGAGCGATACGATTTTAAAATATCACCCCGTGCCCCGTGACGATTTTCCAAATTCCACCAATGGATGATAAATTAATTGACTTATTTATTGTTTGTATGTTCTTGAAAATATAGTTATTATATTTTTTATTTACCATTGGTCCAAAATGCAATTATTCAACATTATTTCTTTCTTTCATAAGTCGGAATCGGACAAATTAATTCACGTAGGTACTCATCTACATTCCAGTACTTTAAAAAAAATATTTTTACCAACCTAATGGTATAAAAATTAAAATATAATAATTTTTATTTAATTATTATTATACAATATACAATGGTCTACCTTGGCTAAGATAAATAAACGTCAAAAAATATGTATTATATAATTTATTACCTACCTAATAATACCTATAAATTCCATCTTACTTATTATTATAATTTCATATAAATATACAATAGGCGTTACTCCCATTTATTGATAAATGATAATAAATAAAATATACATCACTAATTAGTAATTATAATATACGTATGCAGCGATCATTCATAACAAAGTGTTATTCTTACTATCTTAGTAATTTGTTAGTGTTATTAGTTTATTACTTATTAATACATAAATAAATATTAAAATGTACATCTTTGTATAAGTACGAAGAAAAAAGAGCTTGACCGGAGATTCTGGCCCATATTTTTAAGGATATTTAATTATAATATGTTTATAGTGCTATTAGTTATTATTAATTTATTTTTCTATTAGTACCTATTACTACCTAATACCGTATGTTGAACTTGTTTGTCAAAAACATCACATTATTATATATTTTATTTATCAATGTTTCATTACTTATTAATTATTATTTATTTATTTTTTATTAAAGCCTCGGCATCTAGGGCCATTTACTAAAACAGAATTATAATGGTTACAAATATTATTATGTAGCATATATTATTGTTATTAATTTATAACTTTGTGAATTAATTCATGGTATAAATAGCTAAAAATTAATCTAAATATTTTGCAGATTTTATTATAATAAATAATGAACTATAATTCAAGTATTGTAACAAAAAGTTTGAAGTCCCTAAGAATTATATTTTTTGAATGAAAACAAAATAACAAAAATTATTATTATACGTTTGAATATCAGAATATCCAATAAAATAAATAAGTATTAATATGTATTGAACTTAAATCGCTGATAAAAAAACGTATATATAGCTTTATACTTAAATTTTTGTTTTCTAGTAAAAAAAACTTATGAGGAATCTTGTATTATATTTTCAATGTTTATTTAAACTCTAAAACAAACATTTTATCATACATAAATGGAAAAAAAACCAACAAGTTTGACAATTTCATATAATTGAAAATATATTTCTCAAAATTGAATATTGAATCATTTTTAATGACACATAACACATAACACACATCTTTGTAAGACCAATACATTTATCACTCCTTTCAAATTTTAAAATGTAACTATCCCTAGATCGTCACGAATGGATAGTATCTTTTCTGGTTTATTACCGTCAATTTCGTCAATTAACCGTTACTTTTCAGACTATATAATAATATGATACACACTCGTATGATAATAATATAATATACCTCAGTAATTTATTGTATTAACGTCGCCATCGGGGCGGTAGCCGGGCTGTGACTCCGACGTCTTGTCGGCCGCCGTAGCTATGACGAAGGCACTTGAGTGCATATTATAATTTACATTATACTACATTATGTTACTCTAGGTAGGTACAGCTGTTATAATTATTAGTATGATTATATAGAGACGAATCGCTCTGACCGAGACCGTGGACAATTACACAGCCACGCGGGTATGCACTTCGACATTAAGAATCCGTGGTGACTACGATAATATATTATAATAATTTACAATGAACTTAATATTAAATTGTGAAATTAAAAATATTACTCACCGCCGGCTCATTCATTACAATAAGAGGCGTCTTCTATCCCCTCCCGTACATTATAGGTACAACCGAAGAGTTTCGGAAAAATCCCAATACAACAGCTTCATCGCCGAAAGCAATTTTCAATAAATTTGATCGAACTCAGAAAACTCATACTGTGCTCCTCGCCATTTGCCGAACAGGATACCCGGTTTTATACCGGATACGCTTGCTGAGTTTGAACAAATTTGAACCACCAAATCAGTCACAATATCCACTGAAATTTTAATAGAATTTACGTTTTTTAAGTTATATTTTTATCAAAATGCTAAGTATAATATATTTTATTTATAATTAAATTCACCTACTAATCATGAAAGGTGCCTATTTAATATTTAAATTGTAAGTACTTGAATTTCTAGTACAATATTTAAAAATAATACACACTCCACCATATTATGTTTGGATCTCTCAAATTTCCGCTCTCCTTGGCTGTTCACAGTAGGTACATTTTGTTGTTTCCGACTATATTATTATAAAAATAATTATTATTTATTCTAATACAAATATTTTTAAACATTTACATTCGCTCGCCATCAATGAATAGGTTAATATTGTATGAATATAATATTATATTATACAAATTGTATTGTTTTTAATTGATTCATTAAAATAATATAATGTTTACTTAAAAAATAATAATCTGAGTAATTGAATTGTTTCTAACAAATATAATTTTCTTCAAATTCATTATAATATGCAAAAAAAATAAAAATCACAAATATATAAGTAGGTATTTGATTATTCCCACGCAAAATCTCATGGTACGCTACATAATAAAACCAGCAGAGTGGACAGTTTTTGCAACGTCAACAATATGCATACTTATTAATAGTTATAATTTATTAATTAGCCGAGTATTTATAGTATTTATTTTTAAAAAATTATAAATTAATTCATTTTATGTATGTTTTTAATCAATTAGACTCCAAAGTTACATTTGTAGAACTTAAATCATTACGTCCCTTTTAAAAAATATTTACTTAATATATATTTATTGTTTAGAAAATTAACAAAATAAAAACTGTATGAGCATAATATTTTAATTTTAATAGCATGTGTTAATACAAGTTAAACAGGAACATTAAATTAAAAAATTATATTTGGACTTAATTTGGTAAAATAGTAAACTGAAGCACAATTATTGTCAGTAAATGTTCCCATAAAAATATTTAGTAAGTACCTATAAAATGATCAGTGTCATCTAAATTTTTCAAAAATATTTCTGTATTTTTATTTACTTTTTCTAAGTACCTATATAGCTGATCATATAAATATATTTTTTAAACAACTGTACTATTGGGCTAGGGTCAAATTCCAGTCATCATGTCACTGGGTTTATATTTTCATGTTTTTTACTTTTTATATTAATGCGTTTGTGTGTGTGTGAAATTGACTAATCCAAAAGTAGTTACAGTAAATGCTGTAAGCAGTAAAATTAGTAGTAGTGATAATATGTGTGTAATGTAGCTAATCAAATTAGACGAGTGTCTATATTATGAGTCATATGAGTGTATATCTGTATTTATGTATATAAATCGAATGATTTCACGCGTTCGCGGCAGCAGCGTTGTTATAATAGTAACAAACTAATAACTAACAAGTGTACCTACTAACCTGTACTTATATAGTGAGTACCAAATCCGTCCAAATGACACGAGTAGGTAGATTCCGAATATAATATTATTTTTATTATTACTATCATAATTCATAATGCTATAGTTGAGACAAATAATTATTATAATAGCGGACAGTGAAAAGGAGAGATCGACTGGTTGCTCAGAATATACGGTCAAGAGGGCTCAACATCCAAATCAGTTGTCTCTGTCTCAAATAGTATAATATTGTAGGAAAGTATATTGTTGTTCCTTACACCTCAAAAAATCAAAATTTAAAAATGAGCTCCTAACTGAATACGAATACGGAATTAGTCACACAATGCATAATATTTACTATAATGAGTGAATAGTTAAGTGCGAATAGCAATATTACTAAATTGCCCATATCTCCATTTGTATATAAAACAGCGAGACAACTGCAGATTTTACTATTGCCCAATAACATCGACACAAATTTTTGAATAAAGGACTTTATAATTTATGTAACAGATTGATCATTGGTGTAATAATGATTAGTTTTCCAATAATAACATAATTGATTAGAGTGTAATATTATTTTCCAAAACGTACCTAAGCTATATAATATATTTGAGCTTGTTAAAAACCGTATAGGTGGCGAGTGGGGCCACTAATCATCACTCTAGAAGTCTAGAAAGTCACCTATATAAAGGAAGCCGAGTGAAAACGGTCGTGGTGCTCTTGCCGCGGTAATAATCATTTACAATCTGCCGGCTACGGTTGGACATGACATTCGACTGAACCGTAAGAGAAGCGGTTGGGATATGAACAATTTTTGGGTAAAAAGGGTGTCACTATTAAGGTGTCTTTCGATGGTACGTTGTAACTATTACTTTGTTATAAATTATCATCTTCGAGTGCCTAAAACTGAACGAGTGCGTATCAATTACCGCCGTCGAACTGTCGTGTTTTATTCCATTTCCTCTGAGTTTTTGTGTTATTGTCATTGCATTAACCTTCACGCCACGATATGATAATAACAGGGGACGCAGCCGCTGCAGTTATTATGCAGGTACGATAATAATATTATATATTTGTTTCCTGTATGCGCGTCCGATTATCGCCCATCGGCAACCTATAATAGTGGTTAGACGTACAGTATAGGTAGTAGGTACAGTTGTTCTAGTTGGTAATAATAACAATAATAACATAGCAATAATAATGTTAACAATTTTTATTTTTTGTAATAATTTTTTAATTTGGATGAACACGCCGAGGAGATAATATTACATATACCTACGGACACTGTGGTGGTGGTTGGTGGAGAGGATGAGATGAGAGGGGCCGGCGGCGGCATAATGCGATTTAATATAATTATATTACTGCAGGGCGGGGTGGTACGCGGGTTCGACGAAAGGAAGGGCGGTGGCGGTGGCCGTAAATATAATTAGGTTATGTACGAGACTACCAGCCAACACTGAAACAACCTATACACAACAACAACGACAGAGGCGATTATATTATTATTATTATAACTATACGTATCGGTGTGTATGTGTATAGCTATTACCCCACCAGCCCCCGTCCGCCCCTCAGCAACGACTCGGTAATATAATTATTATTATATAAAAACTCCGACCGACATATACACCGGAAACGGACTCGCGCGCTCAAACAACAGTAGATACGTATTGTAGTGCACATAGCTGTTGTAGTAATAATAATTGCACACAACAGCTCGTAACAATATTTTCGGGTTTTTTTTTCCCCGTTTATTTTGTACACTTAGGACGTAGGTGGGACAACCTCCGTAAAACTGCAGTCATATAATATGTGCACACATACATAAGTACTATATACAGTGCGATAATATAATTAAATAACGTCGGCGGCGTAGGTTATAACTCATAATGATAGGGTACACGCCACACGCGCGCTGTTTTTTCCCTCAATTTTTTCCCCGGTTGCCAATTTCGCGGGTCGCCGCCTCGTCCACACTGCCGCCATCACCGCGCACCGCCCCACTTTTATGACCGCGTCCCGTCTATAGCGATTTTCCCGCGACCTAGTCGCTCTCCGTTTTCATTTCGTTTCCGATTTGTGAAGAATTATTTTTTATTACTAACTAATTAGTAATTACCTAATCGACGTGAATGAATTTATCCAGATTATTGTATACCTAGCTTTCAAAATATAATTATTACATTCAGAAATTGTTCAGACAATATTCAGAATAGATATACACGAAAAAGTATTTACGGTGCGCACAAAAAATCTTTTAAAAATGTATTTCCAGCCCTTTGTAGTTAACTGTTAAGAATACGTTTTAATTTACCTCGATATTTTTTTCCTACAATATTCTATACTTGTAACATTTATAGACCTAGTACTTTACTCCGTACTTAATTTCTTCTTCACTGCGAATAGTCCAATAGTTCAGGTATATTATTATTCAATATGAAGTGAACTCGCGGCACATGGACACTTTACACGTAATATATATTATGTTCAGGGCTTGGAACGGTGAAAATATATATAGGTTTATCGTCTATAGAAGCTTAATGATTATTCTATGATGAATTAGTGCTTAAATGTAGTGTTTATTTTTTATTTATTACTTAATATTTGATATTTTGTTTTATTAAAATTTAAATTGGTAAAAAAAACTTTGACTTATCTTAAACCATCGAACTTTATCTAATGTTTTCAGTTTTTCACAATATTTAACACTTCGTTTTGTATAAAACAAATATATGACATACACTCCAGAACTAATTCTACCAATAATCATATTATAAGGAAAACCGAACTTTCCAAAAACCTCGATAAATTACCCTTACACTGCAGATTGCAACCACTGAACGTCGGTAAAATAACTATGGAGGCAGTATGTGCGAATAAATGCTATCATAGCCTGAGTGCATTGGTCTTTCGTGGGTCTACTCTATAATCAACTATAAAACTAACTAACTGAATTCAAGGAGTGGGGTAACAATAGTAATCATAATAACTAATAATTAAAAAAACGTAAACCTATGCTATGGAAAACTGTTGAGTGGTTTTATCTCGCACATTATAACGTTTTTATTCACCAACGTTTAAATTTAAGTTTTACAAGTGTACTAGACAATATAACCTTAAACCTAGGTATCTACATAACATTTAGTATACTATAAACAGCTATAATACACGATGTATAATAATTATTATGGTCCATTTCCATTATGTAATAAAATAACGCACCGAACGTTTTATTATGACCGCCAGTAATCAAAATGATAATTGATAATAGGACATTAGGACATTTATAGTATAGTAAGTAGTTAAGTTGTACACTCATGAGAATGCTGTAAAGTGTAAATAGTTTATTCATTGATTTCAGCGTGTAAACCAACATAATATAGGAGTGTTATATCGCTACATTATTATTGAAAATATAATTTATAATTACGATGTTCACCCAATACTGGTAATTACCGCGATGCACCGTAAAACCACCAGAACTACTACACAAACTCATATTATACTATGATATAACTCAGAAGTATATTTATCGTTGCCACACCGCTTTGTTTTTGCTTCGTCGACAAGGGTGGTCGGCGACGGCTGTGATTGTCATGTTGGCGCCGCCACTGCCGGCGCGGCTCGCCCTCTAATAAAACAACACGACGAGCACAACACACAAACATAAACGCAATAAACAAACGCGACCGAAGCATATAATAAACAGTATAAAGTTTGAATGTTTATTTTGAAAATCTATATAGAAAACTCCATCTAAGAGATCGCCTACATAATACGCGCGGTCTGGTTTCTTCAGGACTTTGCAGAACTTATACGAGATCTCGTCCATATCATACTATAAATCCATATTTTTATGGGGTGCTTCGATCTTGCTGTATAAGTATTAAAGACTTGCACGGTCCTGGTAGGATTCTATAAAATTCAAGACTGGTCGGACCAGATCTTATGTATGACTCTAAAGTATCAATTGTATTGATGTCATATTATTAATGTATAATATGACGACAATCTATTCAATTGCAAATAAAAAACATACATAAACTTTAATTTTAATATAAGCAACAATAGAACGATTTGCAAGTTGGCAACACCTCTATTATTATATTAACATTAATATTAAATACATATATTACAAATATCAGCTTAGAAAGGTTAAGTCGGTTATTGCAATGCACAAGCCGTTTGGTTCCCAAATATAGGTACTTACTACTTAGTTATTCAATAAATGTATAGGAACCAAACTTAAATCATTTTTTAATCATAACATAAAATATTTGTAAAAAATAAATTGTTGAATAAAATACAGAGTAGAATACACATATTATACAAATGTCAGTGGATATTATACATTCATACCTATATGGCTATATATAATGTTGTGTGTATACTGTATACTGTATATATTATAACTAATATATAACATTATAAACGACCGTGTTAAAAAATGGTTCTAAACAGTAGCAATACCGCCCTCGGTTGTAGGTATATATTATAGTCATAGGTATCTATAGAGTATATTATATTTCAGTTCTAGACCTTTTGTATAATATATTATACACTTTTTTGTGGGAAAACCCCTACATATTACGGTGGTATAGTTTAACTGCACGCATCTGATGTTTATGATGCCCGAGTAGCATTGTTTTTAACTAGGTACATTTGAAGTCGAATATTGAATCAAATAATAAAAAAGTTCACCAGATTAGAGTATTAAAAACTTCAACATAAATCCGAACGGCAAACTTATAGTTATATCTAACTTTAATAATTTATATATCAAGACAAATATTATTTTCAAACTGGTTCGATTGATATAAACTCAAAAATTCATTTATTTAACCATCCATATTATGACCATATGGATACATATATGGACAATATCAGTGATCGGGTTTATTTAAAATGCTGACAGTTGACAGATAAATTAATCCATTAATACGTCGACAGCTGTTTAAAGGATGTAAATCTGTTATTATTTTTTGAATTTGTTATTGGTTAAAGATAATGTATTAAGGGTATGTATCTATATAATAATAATTATACGTACAAGTACATTATACATGTATATACAATATATAAATATATAAATATTAATATTAATTCAATTAGATACGAAAAATATCGAATATTTGTGCTACTATTTTTTTTTATCGGTTTCTAATCGGTTAAAACTCATTACTCAAATCCTTATTACAACCTCCATCAATGATTTTACGTAGTTTGTTAACGCCATCGCTCATCTTGAATCCAGATTGTATACTTTTTTTTATATGATCGGTGGTGCTTCGTAATTCGTTTAATTTGAA
Source organism: Macrosiphum euphorbiae (assembly GCA_949089665.1). Lineage (NCBI taxonomy): Eukaryota > Metazoa > Arthropoda > Insecta > Hemiptera > Aphididae > Macrosiphum > Macrosiphum euphorbiae. Next base: position 16,683,896 of record CARXXK010000002.1, on the reverse strand, counting down.
TATTTTAAGATAATTGCCGAACTAAATCGTTTCAACATTGAAAGCTATTTGAAAAAAAAAACTGACATGGTTAGATCGATATAAATTGTCTTATTTTAACCGCATAGAAACCATTATGTTCATCGCGTTATGTTCGAGGCGTATAGGGTTAAGTAATGTTTTTTTTACTGCATATTAAATCGATAATTTTAAGAATAATAGTAATATGTATAATATATAGACATAATAATATAGAGGGGATTGGAAGTGATGTAGTGTGCACGTGTGCGTGTGTCATCCTAGGCGGTGAGTTTGGTGCACAACAATATAGTCGTGCCGCGCATATCGTCGTCGGGTCACGAGGGTTGAATGGAGGTTAAATTACGACAGTAATTAGTATAAATAGTGACCATATATTATGTTCACATGTTGGTATACCGTGGTCCCGCCGTCGAAATTAAGACTACGTTTTTATCATCACCTTGCCCTTTTGTACACATTAAGTATTATATATACAGCGTGATTCGCGGTGCTGTCTCAGTGTCTCCGAGTGTAGCCCCTAACCTAACCGCATACAACGAATGGATAAAACGGTAAAATAACGGCTAGGCCCACCCCGTATAACGCAATTTATTGGTAGGTAATATATTAGCCGACGCACAATTAGCGGTAGAGGGTAAATCATCACCGCGGGTCGTGCCCGATCCCTCCCATATCCGTCGTATACAACCCATTTAAGTCTTCTTCTCTCGTCCTCTGTTGTAGCCGTCACCGTAATTCGATTAACTCTCTGCACAGCTCATACAGGTACATAGCACAATGCCCGCGTAGTAAATAATATTATTATAATGTATGGGTACCCGCACCCCCTATATACACACACGCACATTATTTTATTATTGTTATTATTATATTACACGGCATATTATAATGTAATGACTGTGGTGCGGTTGGGGGTATACGACGAATGACTGTGTCGGTGGCAGCGGCCAGGCTCTAATATGTGATTTTTGTTTTTCTCATCTTCTTCTTCTTCCCGCCGTTTCTGTTCCGTTTGGTTCATCCACAGACGTCCCTAATGTCTATTACTATATTATACACGACTGCCGACGTGTACGCATTATATATGCGAGCCCGACTATATCATTATTCTGATTACGTGATTACACCACGACTGTTACAATAAAAATTACACGTATAGGAAATTATATATATACAATAATAATAATAATAATAATAATATCATACGATCTGGGGCAGCATCGAAAGTGTATTATAATACGGGCGGCTAGGCGTCGTGGACCAAATTTGTGTGTGTATGTGTGCAGTATAATAAACGTGTCGTAATCGTTCCACCTCCGTAGTAAACCGCAAAAAGTAATTTCAAAACGTGTATAATATATATTTTATATGTATACATGTGTGTGTGTGTGTGTGTGTGTGTTTGTGTGTAGGTACTGTACGTGCGAGTATGCGTCGAGTTACGGCAGGGGGAGGGATGGCGGTCAAGGGGTGGTGTACGAAGGTACCTATATAACTATTATTTTTTGTTATTAGATTAAAAATAAATTCCCGCGAGCGACGACCGAGATCGCGAGAATGATTATTACGTTATTATTTTATTTTGTTTTTTCGTTATTAGATTAACGAAATTCTCTCCGCGGCCGCGACGACCGTGAACTTTTTTTTTTGTGTTCCACGAAACTCACTGCACAGTCATAATATGGTTGTTACTACGTCGCATATGGTTTGAATCTTATACTAGTGTCTGGCAGTTACCACGTATGACGTACACTACACACTACTACACTCACTTTTTTCATTGCAGACGCAAATACGCGATGTCAGAGCTCGGAATATTGATTTTGACGTGTAAACTGCAGATGGGTGTATTTGGGATAGCAAAGAAATCGGTTTTTTTTCAATATCGATGAAATTACGTTGGAAGATAATTTTAATGAAAGGCTAATTTCATCTATTATAGCCTAGTATCGAATTAAAAAAGACACGAAATTGCATGTTATACATTTTGGATTTCTATTAAAAGTGAATATTCAGAATAATTATCGATGACCTGCGAATTCTTGCGTGTCAACTTATCTGCTTGAAAGACCATTTTCAGCTCTAATGGTTATAGTTTATAACTTTTAAAAAACAGTATCGGTTATCGGTCCAGATGAAGTGTAAAGAATCAGTCTTTAATATAAAACCTATTAAATTAAAACAATATAATGCTTAAGATACACACTCAAGTAGCTCATCTGCAAATAAGAAGAAATAATAAGTTTGTCATTTTATTATTTTAAAACGGCGTATCATTCTGTATCTATTGATTTTACAATGATAGGTGTTTTATTTTTTACTTATTTTTTTGCGTCTGTCATCACCGATTGGGGCACTAACACAGCTTCAATTGTCTTCAACAGTATCTTGTTCGACGGGAAAGTGAATCTAGTTGCTACATTTGACTAATTTTAAATTATTTGCTTAATATTTTCTCAATAGTTTTAAAAATCGCAGGGAAAAAGAAAACAAAAATTAAGGAAAAACGAAAATTTTTACACTAAATCGATTTTTGGTTTTTGGTGTAAGTACCCAACTCTAAGACAAATAACCGTAGACACATAAAATGTTCACTGAATGTTTATATTAGCTTTTTCTATACACGATAACATTTTTACTTGTTTTGAATAGTTTACGGACATTTCCAGATTATTCCTATTTTTTTAGTTTTTTTTTTGTATTAATATCAATACAATTTTATTCATTGAGTCAATGAGCTTGAAAGTTTAATATAAGGCTCCTAATATAGGTATTCTTACATTGACAGTTGAAAAATATTAAAAATACATAGTCACCATTTTTTTTTTTATAAGCATTTAAAGTTTGAATTTTGACAAAATGTATCAAATTAAAAATTAAAAATGATTTTGTAGTTAACAATTTATAAAATGTTCAACTTTTATAGCTAAGGATTGAAAATTTAAAACAAGAGGTTCCACGTAAATAGGTTATACTTTATTCATAATAATATCATTAAATATACTTAGTAATACTTCATATAGGCTGACTGACCGTCTTCGCTTAGAATCGTTTTTCGTACATACAATGATATTATATCTTTAAATTCAAATCGAACACCATCCATTACAGTGACCCGCTTGTAACCTACTGTACAGCAGAGCAACAACCACTTGCCCACCTTTTTTAAAATTAAAATGTATTGTTTATAAATTGTATTACCTATATCAATATTAAAATTCATTGTCCTGATGAATTAAATTTAATTAATTTTTTAACTCGTGGTTTTATAATATATACTATATAGGTTCATGTATTGAACAACACATGTTGCACGCATACATAATATCAATTATGATCTTCTCATAAAAATGAAAAAATTTGGTTAAAAAAAGGTTGTGTGTCACTGAAGAGATAATATGCACACGCCGATTAGTATCAGCGCGCGCTTTGAACTCTCGTTTTGACTCACAAATCACAATAATATTATTATTTATCGTCGTGCGAAATTCTTATCGTGCGAATTTCCGTGCTCGTCATAATAATAATTATGATGATAATAATAATAATAATAATAATAATAACAATATAAATATAGTCGTCGTCGTTGTCGTCTTCGTCCTTCCGGTGCGTGTGGCGGCGGAGCGCACACTGCACGACATACCTGCGCACTTATATAATTACGCACAGTCGTGTAAGTCGTAGGCACATAAGTCGTAACATACGTGTATTAAAAATACACTTAAGTAAATTACACATCCCGTCGTCGTTATTAATTAATTCGATTATACTGACGAGTACAACTTACTTAATCGCAGTTTACGTTGTAGAACATAAAGCTAAATACTCACATTATATCCGGTGTCGTGTCGTATACATTTGAGTGCGACTGCACGAGTGCAGAGAGCGACGTTGTAATTACTGTATATTACTGAGTGTAAATTGGGATCGAAATTCCAACATAATTTTAAGATTGTACGTATTTTTTAGCAGAACATTTTATTTCTGCAAATAATAATAATAATAATAATATATTTTTATTTATATCAAAAACAATTAACTTATTTAAAATAGGTTAAGAATTTATTATACTAATTTCTAATTTATGTAGCCGTGTCAGGATCACCCCTCACCTCTCACTCCCACCCACGTTTAATCATCATAGATACGCCATTGATATGTCTGCAGAGATTCGTGCACGTACACAAATATCCATCAAACCCTATGTACTATAGGTTAGGTTAGTAAGTTATTTTGTTAATGAATTTGGCTTATAGTCCCAAACCGTATACAGAAGGGGGCACTAAATGGCAGCCCGTGGACTAATTTCATCTTACCTGCAGACCAGAAATTTATTTTTATACAATTTTTTTTGTATGGTGAATCAAATGAAGTTTCACAAGTTACAATTTGATTTTTTGATTTTACCTTTACTTTTTTTTTGTATTTTGATAGCCCCCTAAAACTACCCAATTTCCTAATGTGTTATTAATTGGTTACCCTTGGTATACAGAGTGAGAATTGGTGTTTTCGCCTCAACGGGCTATCCGATTAATATAGAGTAATAAATATTATATAGGTAAAAAAACTTCACTGTCCGCTATATATATATATACATTAATGATTATATTGGTGTACCCATATACAACACTGTGTGACTTTTTCTTTGTTTTTTTTTTTTTTTTTATTATGCAATTGTCTTAATAATTAATATGTAAAATAACAGCGTTAGGTTCAGGCATACACGACGATACACTTTACCCGACGACGATAATTACAATATTATATTAAACGGTAACAACTGCTCAGTGCAAACACGGCAGTCTTCAGTTCTGTATATTATATAGAGGTGGCATCCTATGTATATAGTTGGCGGTACTTATATATAATATAGATTATAGTCTTATGTTTTAGTAATGGTGCAGTCGGCGATGGACTACGACAAGTGTTTGCACTTAAAAAACAAATATCGTATTCAAACAATACGGCGCTTCTCATCGCACACGAATTAACACAGAGTAAAAGTCGTTGAAAATACTCATTACTACTAGTATTTATTTCGGCAATAACATAGATCGAGACAATAAGACATTAAATTATAAATTATAATATACATTAATTCGACTTTAGAGAGGCAAAGCCGTATCAAAACAAGAAGCCAATTTCACTTACATAGGTATCCGTCCTACACCTGTTGCAATATATTGTAATTCTTTAATTAGATAGTACAGAGAAAAAAAAAAGCCATCACTTTCCGCATATCATAATATACACAACCGCTTAGATTTTAAACATTTTATACAAAATATATTATAGTATAGATAAAACTACAATGTATTTTTTGTTTGATACATTTCTTTTTAAAAATATTATAGAATTTTTTTTAATAATTTCGTTGTTAATAATATGTATATTACATATAAGTTTCTTATTAGTTATTAATTATAGATACCTAAGTGTTTAGTTTGTACTTAGTGAATTTGGCGCATACATTATGTAGTGGATCTTTAGTGGGTTTCGAATACCTCATTTACAGCTTATAATAAGACATTCATCACGGTTCACTTGAAATGTATAAAGTGGTTAAAAAAATTAGTATTTTTGTTGTAGGATTAACGATGCTAATACGTTTTATACTAATTACATATTTATGTCATATTAATATATTTCTTTATATCATTATCATTTACAATTAATGTTTAATTACCTATTGAATATTGACTATTGTCATATTTAGGACTTTGATATATAATAATTGTCTCTACATTTTGTCTCAAAAAATTCTTTATTATTTTTTAGAGTTTAAAAAAAACTCGTATCCTTAAAGTCAATTGATAATTACAATTTACAGTGCAGAGCTCATATAACATATCCTCAAAAATATTCTCATTTATAATTTGTTTAATTGGTGATTTTACTCCAATATAATTCATAAACTATAAAAATAAATTAGCGTGAACGAGTTTTATAGATTTAAGTTGGAGAAATAGTGCACTGACAGTATCATATTAATAAATTAGCCGTTAATACATTTAATAGCTTTAATTGGTTCATGAAAGTATCTACTATATAATATAATGTATTATAATGTATAAGTAATTATTAAATATACTAACATTAGTTATAAAATTAAAAATATAACAACTACTATAAAATTAGGTAGGTACGTATGTAAAATACATATATATAAGGGTATACTTACTAATTATTGTAATCAATAATGAGCGTGGTTCAAATTCATTATGGTATATTTTAAATCATGTACCTGTACTTGTAAATAACACTTACATACAATTTATATTTATACTTATAAATAAAATAATCAACTACAAAACATACCTCTATTATTATAATATCGATTAAACTACTTATTTATAATTTATTCTCCTTAAAAAATACGCTTGTAAACGCATTCATCTTAGTATATACTATACCTACCTACAAATTAATGAGATAATATACAACAGTTGAACAGTCATAGTATAATAGTCCAGACGAAGGCCAAAAGCATCGAAACATTTAATAGGCCCCAAAAATACATGTACAAGCGACGGTCACAATGACACAATCTGGTATTCCATAATAATATAATATTATACAAACAAAAATTAAATTAGAAGGATACTTTGGGATAAATTTCAAAAAAAAAAAATCTAAATATAGGAAAAAATTTATTAAATTCATATCCCACAATCTGGTTGAATTATCCTTTATAGTTTATATTTTGTCTAATATTTTATTAATATTTAAATTTAAATTATCTAAAATTGTTTTTAGTATAATAGGAAAAGTGGCCTCAACTACAATTGGTCATTGGCTGAAAATTGGGGTTTGAAATAATATAAGATTAATAATAATATAATAATAAAATATAAAGACTTACAGTTGTTATTTTTTTCTAAATAGTTTTGTACATGTTGATGATCAGGGATGACATTGATACATTTTCTAGCGTTGTGGATATTATCTATAATTATTAATTATAAAACGATTGAAATTTAACAATGTTACCGAATATTATTTAAATGTATAAAAAACCTTAAATTGGGTTTCATAAAATATTAAGCAATAATATAATAATGATATAACACGTTGCTGTTGTGATACATATTTCCTGTTCGTTCAAATTTATCGGTTTTATGGTAATTAATAATTATCCTCCATTGATTAATGATTAGTGATTACAACATTTAACCGTTAATAATCAACTATAATAAATATAGTAGGTAGGTACATTATGTCCTTTTTATATTATAATCCATATATGTGTATTGTGTAGTATAAATCTTATTGCATGATTCTGAGTGAAGCAATTATTGGACGCATAATAGTTTTAGTGTTTTTTTTTGTGTTTTTCATTGGTGATGGACCTAATATTGTAAACAATATAAAAAAAATGTTGTCAGTTAGAACAATTTATAAATTTATATTTAGAAAAAAGTATAAATACATGGTCCAAAAAAAAAAAATAAAAAAATAACTAGTACCTACCTATATCGCTCTGCTGACTACTGTATACAATATAATATAATTCATTACGTATGAAAATAGTATATTATGAACTGAAATAGATAGGTCTGACAGTTTATATGTCAGCATATTTTAAAATAATATATTTATTATTTATATTGTTACTAGTAATTTATTTGACTATTAGTGATACAGTTGGTTCTGTTCATTTTAACCAAAATAATCGCATTTATTATAAATTATAATAGTGTAATATATTTATTTTTATATATTATATAATTATTGTTATTATATTTTGAGTCAATAGAACTGCGGGCGTATATATTATAGGCAAAAGCTAAAATCAATTTAAATATTTTGAATTTTCGTATCCCAATCGATTGGTTGATTGTATAAAAGATTAATACATATTATCCCAATATCGATTGATCTTGTATTATTCTTGTAATCTTGTGTGTAATCTTAAAGACGCTTTTACGTATTGCATAAAAAGTAAAGTATTTATCGACGATGAAAAACGTACCTTTTTCAATAGAGATATAATAAAAGAAGAATATTAATAGATAAACAATTTATTATTATGCTGCATATGATAATATAAATAGTATACTTAAATAAATTGTTTTCGATCATTCGATCACCAGTTACATAAAAATGTTAATATATCTCACATGTAAAAGGTTGGTAGTTGGTACTTAGTGACCCCTGTTGTATAGTGTATAGTAAAATATAATAATATACATAAAAGTTTCAAATCCGATCTAAAATCGTTATTTTTCGTTTAGATATGCAATTTTGTCAAAATGTAATATTCAAAAGTCTATAAAAAGGAATAAATTGAACATACATTTTTTTTTAGATATTTAGGTTTCAATAGGGACTACTTATGCCTCATGCGGAACCTTGTAATTTTAAAATTTGACAATTTTTAAGCTAAAATTCCGTCAGATGAATTTTGTCAAAATTTAAACTTCAAATGCCCATAAATATATTATTTTAAATCCTATAGAAACAACTTATGCACAATTTTTATTAGATTTTCAAGGTTTTTAATCGAACCTACAATTTGTTATTAATACTTTAAAACAACTAAAAATTTCGAAAATTATAAATGCTAAAACAGCATATAATTTAGTCTTAATTTCTTACATTTTATCGTAGGTATATAGAAATAATGATAAATTAAATATTTGTGGAATGTTTCAAGTTTCTACGATTAATATTTTTTGTAATATCACTAAATAAATAAAACTGTTATAATATTAGGTATAACTATTACTTACGTCTGAACGTAAACATTTGAACTTAAATCGTTAGGCTAGTAATAGCTAGTTACTACTAATAATTTATATTTTATATGATTATATTATATTATACCCACAACAATTTCTAAAATGAAAAACAACCATTATTTTTATTTTGTTTTCTATTTATTGACTTTGAATATGTTAAGAATACTTTTTTTGTTCTAGTCTTTACAACTCAATGAATTATAAATACATAGAAATAAGTGATCACATCGATGATCTTAAATCTTCGTAAACATCTCGCAACATGGTAAATTCATTTTTGATGGGACCACATTGGATATTGGCTGGTAGGCTATTATGGCTCTGTGTCAATATTACATGTTGTATCCCTGAGAATAATATTTGTTATGTATGTACCTATAGCAGTAAGTTTTTTTTAATAATTATTATTAAACATAAGAAAAATTTATAATACATATTATATTAAATGAGACAAATGACTAATGAGGTACCTTCTGTTTTTGGTATGCAATAAATACGATAATCTGAACCCCTAATGGTCCTAGCCTAATGCCTAATGGTCAAGTAAACCGAACAACACTGCTTTTTCTTATTGACCTAAATATCCACACATAAACACTTTTATTATACCTTGTGCGTCTATATAATATAATAATTGAAAATAATTTGATAAGGTATAATAATATTATACCCTATACGTTTTGGTGGTCCGGTTAAAACGCATTAAAAACAAATTAGTTTTAATCATTAATTTTAACTTTTAATTGTAGATGCCACACTGTGTATTTTGGCGTGTCCGGTTCATTCCACCCACGTCCAGCCGGACCCCAACATGATTTTTCACATGATTAGTTGTATGTCTACGTCCTCCACTCTGTTAATGAGAAATTTTTTTATTTATTTATTTACCTAAAATATGTATTTAAAAAAAAAAAATAATAACAAATTATCATATTTTTATATTTATTTATATGACGTATCATAAATAGTTTCTATTTGTAATACGAATATGCGTTTATATATTATCATTAATTATAATACTAATATTTATAATCAATGGTATTATTTTAGTATAATTTGAACCTTGGTAACAATAACTAATTTGTACCATCGAGATCATACTGTGTTTATTTGTATTTAAGTACGTCATTTATGAGCTGCAATGGTTTAGTCAGGATTTATCGATGGTGGAGGTGGTAAATACCTACATTGTGCACACGGCACACCAAAGGATCAATTGAGCTGTTATAAATAACCTATATAATAAGTATTAAACAAAATACAATGGATGGCAAACACCTTCCCGGCTACGCCACTGTTTGTAATTATAAGTCTAAAATAAAATAACACCAATGCAATGTTATATACTAAATGATTGAATTACATGGTCGTATTGGAGTAATATTGTAGTAACATTGTCTTTTTTATTGATTTTATTTAAGTAGATGGATACTTTTCGAGTTTTAAATTTAATATTGCTAACCATACGGATGGACTGATCCATTTTCAGCCTTATGCGGTTATGATAATTTCGTTGACTAAATAATATTATGAGGAAAGCCCAAATCTATGTTATTATTTATTAATAATTATCAAACGCTATATAGGAACCAACTTATTGATAGGATAATACATTTTAATAATAATATTTTATGGATATCGCGTACGGAAAGACCTTGTCAATTTTCGTTTTATATACTTACTATTTTTTTTTTATATTATAATAATCTTAAAGCTATTACTATATTATGTCTATATAGTTGGTACATACGCTTGATTTTTTTTTACTACGGAACCGATAAATCGATTTAATTAAAAATCGGTTCGACATTTTTTTAACAGTTTTAATTTTCTAGACATACAATGGTGATTATTTTTAAATTGACTTTAAAATATTTATACAGCATGATGCAGCGAGTGATGCGGATAAATAACAAGAACGGTCTTAGGTCAAACCAATTTAACAGCAGCTCCCTTTTGTAATAAAAATGATTGAACGCTGATACAAGGTTTTGTGGTTCAACAAATTATTAACAGTTTATTGAAATATATTGTGTTATTTATTTGTACAATATTTTCTTTTTGTTTTTTTATTCAAATCGTTTAACACGATGTACATTTAAAAATACATGTAACAAGGAATAATGTTTCTATAATTTTATTATATTCGGACTCACGGTTTGTTTGAATGTTACTTAATGTGATAGTAGTTGGCTGGTTGCAATATACGGTGTCCGGTCTGTTCACGGCGATGAGTCTGTAGGTACTATTGACGATGGTGAACTGTGTATCGGCGGCGTTTCGACAGCGGTGACACTTATGCGGGTATCCAAATAGGTGTGCGGCGGCCACGTTATTTAATGCTGCGATTTCGTGTTGGTACTTACTTACGACGGTGCGTAATATTATATAATGATCGTTAATCTGATACAGCGGTATTCAATACGGACGGCAACGTTTTGGCGGCGACGGTCTCGTATAACGGCGGTATCTTAATATTTGTAATTATACTGTGTGGGTGTGTGGATACTAGGTCGGGCGGCGGCGGCGATGGCTCGGCGTCCACGACGGTAACGGCGATTTACGGGGGGGTACTCACAGTTGCACTGTGTGGACCTATTAATTTAGGCCCCAGGTACAAGTGTGGGTGTGCGGATACTAGGTCGGGCGGCGGCGGCGATGGCTCGGCGTCCACGACGGTAACGGCGATTTACGGGGGGGAAACTAACGACGAGTCTATTCTGTATGCTGTTTGGACCTGAAGAGGCCCCAGATACAGAAGAGAGTTTTAACGGTACACTATGACGGACGGGACAACGGCGGACTATAGTGTCGTAAAGGCGAAGCGAAACTCGATACCCGTTTGCGCTGTTTGTACCCAAGGTGGGCACCAGACACAACGACGGGTAGACGGCGGCGGTATAATGCTGTTTGAACTCGAGATGAGCTCCAGACACAATACGACAAGCGTATGCGGTCGGACGGATGACTGTTGTTTTTGGTGACTTCACCGGGGTCTATTTACTACATACCCTGGTGACTGCTGCATGGTATATTGTTGACTTACTCATACAACCTCATGGTGGTATTTGTCGGTAGGTTTTGATTTTTATGGTATCGTTCGGGCTGTGCTCGACTCCTACCATGTGACGGTACATGTTATACTACTTACATTGGTGTTAGTTAGTAGTTTTAAAGGTTTAAATGTCGCTGGTACGCACCGTACTAAAAGGACTGCGCGTACCGCGACATCTAGTGCGTTTTTCAGGCATGCAGTTTTGAACAGAATACTACATTTTAGTTCTTACTTTGTCGACGGGTAGCGCGTCGTTCATGAATATCATGATATGGACGGTTCTGTCTCGTTACACTTTGTAATAATAACATATTATAATATTATTGTACTAACACGGTATTACGGTATCGTGAATCTCTTATAAGTCATACAAATAAATATAAAATAAAGTTAATATAGTAAACTAAAATATATACTATGGACGTTGCAAACGTTGGACATATCATAATGTTGTGGTTGTCTTGTCTGTATTTATTACCACTTATGTGCTGTAACCACTTACTTACTATAAATTTCGTACCCCACTACGCCCTAGTAATTTCTTGAAATTTAGCCCGAAAGGGACATTTTATATTGGTCGAAGAGACAGATCTCAGACGGATTGTAACTTGTGAGAGACATAATAATTAATAATATCCTACACACACAAAAACTGAAAATTACTGAAGCTGGGTCGCTGTAAATTGATTTGTCCAGGGTTTATAGGTATATAGTGGCATTTACCGGTCACGGTACGGTATTTACGCTGCAAATTGGATTAAGTAAGGGGCATTAAAATATAACTAGAAGGAAAATAACAACGGTCCGATGTGGTGTAGGTATACCTACTTATAATATTGTGTCCGAGGGTGCGGTGTGTTTAAACGAAACCGTTTACGAGTATATTATGCCATATTATACTGCCATATACTGGGCTTATTATTTACTATAATATAGCCATACATTCGTAACAACTATGCGTAGGTATATAATATAATAGTATACCACACTCGTGTTCACTAATATACTTTTTCGTATCGCTCGATGGTCACGTTAACTGCTATGCGGCGACGACGACGACGATGACGTGACATCGCAGACGGGAAATTATAAGCCGGCTAATTACGGTCACCTGGCCGACTCCTCTCACACCCAAACTCTGCCATCGGAATTATATTAGGCGTATATTAACGTTACTACAATATGGATACAAGTTGTCCGGGTGTAATATGTATAATATAATATGTAACATATAAATATATTGTGAGAGTGTGTGTGCACTTTGTTTCCGGTTCCGCTGCGGCTCGTCACGGTATAAAGTCGTCGGTATATTATTGTCGACGACGGTACATTGGTTATAATAATATGTAAACGACGGAATGACAGTGTCGATAAACCTGTCAATTTTGAGTCGTCGTTTCGCGTACATTACTCGCTGGGGTCGAAATTTGGAGTGTAATTTGGACTTTTAGGGCGTCGTAATATTGTCATAGGTGGTACTCGTGGTATAATCGCAAAGGTATCGTAATGTAATTTTTTTTTTACATTCGTGTACAGTGTCGATGACAGTAAAATTGTCCATACCGCCTCATAAATATATGTCGAGTTTAGACCGTATTCTATTTTGCTTCCCCTCGGCACTATGGTTTTCTGCGGGGCCGCTAGTTGGGTGTTATCACTGGACGTTAATATTAGGTACGATACGCGTCGATTTGTCGTCAAAATAATAAAATATTTGTATTTTTGCGTCGTCGATAACGTTGCACGTGTTGTTTGGTGGCCGCCGGTATGGCGCCAGCCTTACTTAATATTATACACACACATAGTAAAGACGGCCCGACCGGTACAGGTATATGGTATTAGTTTAGTGTACATGTATAATGCATATAAATGTACATATGCGTGTGAGCGTATTAGCCCGGCGCCGATTGTGTTAATTAAATGTCATATATATGTTGCCTCGTAGACAATAATAATTGTAATATAATTGTCGCCGGTGCAGACGTATTATATACTGCGCCCATATGCATTATAATGTATAACAATAACATAATATGCCGCATACTTTGTTCGAAAGGAAACACTCAATATCTTATATTATTTCGGGTCTGCAGACCGAGCCGTTCCATTCGGTTTGTTTAATAAAACACTCGCTCTTGGCTCCTGCCATGTCTAGTCATATTATACATCATGTCTGACCCTAAATTATAGTTATAATCAATTCAGGTTTTTGAATGTTTTCCATCTCCTCGCGATTTGTCAGTCATATTCAATAGGTAACTGACAAAAAAATCGGCATTGTGACCATGTCGGTCATTTTTGTATTTCTTGGGTTGATATTCATACGTGTATGTTAAATGTTAATATTATAATTATTGTGAATAGTTCTTACATGTCTTGACTCCAGTGGTGGTGCTATAAATTATTTTCAGTCACATTCGACGCATTAGCGCATGCACAGGTACATAGCATATCATTACAATTTGCCTGGCAGTGAGAAGCAGAAGACACTACAGTAGTATAAGAAGTGCAGTAATCATAAAAGAAGTTTTCGTATAATAATCTATCAAGTATAAAATTACTAGTTAACTGATTTGAAAGTTATGTATCTATGTATACTTTATAGGTAGGTATATTATAGCGTGTATCGTATGATCGTATAATTTAGAAAACTAAAATCGTTTAAGTAATATATTTTTCATTAAAAATATTTAATTATTGCACCTGATGGTAAAAGTAGTAAAAACGTTAATTCTGGACTGCACAATTCAACAGACCTATAAAATACCACTGCCGCCTTGTAATTGGATTTATGTTGGTTTTAAGTGCGTGTGCTTCAATTCGTAAATTTGTTGTCTTGACAGTTATTCGTTATAAATTATAATATTATATATTTTACACCACACGGGATTTGTATACGTGTGGCGGTCAGCACACGTGTTGGATAACATATGTATAATTTTGGGAATTGGCACAAAAACCACATTATTTTTCTCACATTTTTCGGACACTATAATTCTCTACATTGATATTTATCTTAAATCGATGTTTCATGTGGCTAGTCCCATACACGTGTGCAATGGGCGTTTGATATATTGGTATGGTACGAAGTACGAACTATATGTATATACGGATATAATACGTATTAAAATACCCGAAAGAAAAAAACAAACATTATTAAGTATAATATATAACATATTGTATATGTGTTGTGTGTTATATATAAGTTATAGTATATGGTTTATTTTCACTTCGAATAATATATAATATTCTCAGAAATCGTAAGCTAATAATAAAAATGAGAATCTCATCACAAATGTTTTTGTAAATTGTAGAGATCGGTTAATACTTAATAGCATCGCTTTCAAATATTATGGTATGGAAAGTAAATTAATACAAAAGTTTTAATTTTTTTTTGTAACTATATAATTATAAATTGTAAATTTGTATGAAATAATTATTTGTTTTAATAAAATTAATAAAAATGTACGAAACAGCATTTTTATTATTGAAAAATGTAATGGGGTCGAAAATACCGTGTTGCGGCTAATTAATGTGACAACGAACTAATGTTACACTGGCCGACGGGTTGACTTTGTTCCATATTATTATATATACTATTCGCGCGAATTCCCAATTACAATATATACAAATGGCATATATATATTATAATATTTAAAAACGTTTTCGGATAAAAGCCATCTGCTGGGGTGCACCAAAGACCTACCTAATATCTTACAGTGTAATACTATATGTAATCGCATTTATAATAATATACCTAGTTACCTATTATATAGTTTATATAGACGCTACCGAGCACGGTGTGACGATCACATTATAGAATATAGATAATTAATGCCTATATCAACCATGGGGTGACGTCTTATTCTTATGCAAGACAGTTTTTGCCTTTTATTGATTAGAGATGGACACTTATTTACATGGTGCTTGTTTTGTGGTTATGTATACAAAACAATGAAAATAATGGGCCGTGGGACATAAATATTGATGGCATTCATGTTTATCTGTAGTGACAATATGCAATACGCCAATACCACGCTGAAGTAAGTAGTAACTGATGTCGGTAGAGTTTACGTTTACCTATAGGCTATAAGTACGGAGGTACCTATGTTTGATAATTGATATTCCAGAATTTTGGTTCTTTGTAATAAATTATTTATTACCTGATGGACGAGACAGTGCATTACTCGTCTTGCCGTCTCTTCGAACTGTCTTCATATGCGTAGATAATAATATCATTATTATACCTAGGTATAATACAAACATAGGTAGGTACATCGTAGTATTTATACTCGAATAAACTCGTACAATGAACAGATATTATGAGATATCGCCGATATCGGTTCTACACGGTTATAAAATTAATATATATATATATATATTGATATATTATATTACGTCATGTTCACTGCCCTCGAGTCCATCGAGATCATTGCAGCATTTTAACAAGAATAAGTCCAGTGTTGGGAAAAGATAACCAAAAATCATCTGGATAAGATAGCAGATAATTCATTCAAAATTTATCTAGATAAAATAAAATATAACATCATTTTTTTTATCTAGATAAAGATAAAAATACACATACATTTATCTAGATAAAAAATAGATAATTCGTTTTTAAATTATATTATAAATAATGCAATTTATTAGTAATTACTAATTAGATAATATTTATTGATTAATAAATCCTTAATGTAATTTCTCAACCAAAAATAATATACCATTTTAATTTTTAATACAACTTGAATAAAAATAAAACTGACAATATTTCAGTAAACATTTCTTTTTTTAACTATAATAATATTGGAATTTGGAATCACTACTCGGTTCTCGTAAATTATTGGCTATTTCAGTATTTAAAAATATTCGTGTTATTATATTATTTATCTAGATAAATTGACACTGTTAACCATTACATTTATCTAGATGAGATAATTAGATGATTTAATTATTTTTATCTAGGTAAGATAATTAAAGAAATAATTTCTATAATCTAGATAATTCCCAACACTGAGAATAACTCGACCCAGTGGCGCCGAAGTTTTTAAAATGTGGTCGGGAACTTTTAAAACTTCCCGACCTCGATATCTTAAGGGGGCTGGAGCGTAATCGATTCTAAAGAGTAAAAACTATGCATTTTATATTTCAGTTCATATATGGGTATTGTGAATGTGTTGAAAGTAAATGAACATAAGTGTGTGTAATTCGTAGTACCGATCACCTTGTATAGGTGGCATCATAATACTTCAGTCATTTTACCTACGCGCATGCATATGCCACCGCATATTACTTTATAAAATTAGAAACATTTTTTTTTCAAAAAATACTGCCAGTGACTTCAATCACTACGCTCAGTAGGATGTTCCGTTTTAAATTTTGAAAACAGATTTTAAATCTCCTCTAAATTTACTATGCTTTGACTGTCGTACATTTTTAATATTCTATATCAATGTATTATAATTTTAATTATGAATATGATCTATTTTTACTCTTTTTGTTAGTAAATTTTCAAGTAAAAAAAAATAAAAATCAGAAATCATGAAATTGTCCAAGCATAGATAATTCAGTGACGAATTCAAATATGCTATCAAAATTAATATCAGAACATTATATTGGGCGTAGTGATTGAAGTCGTGAGCTATGTTTTCGACCGAAAATCAATCACGCTCCAGCACCCTTAATTATTTAATATAGAGGTACCCTAATATACATTTATTCATAATCACGGTTTAAATATACCTACTCATGCTAATAATAATGTTATGATGTAAATAAAACGACACTGACTCGATCGATTCGTTGGAACTTCAGGAAACGGAGACTGCGGAGTAGCTATGAGAAAAAAAAAATATATATACTTGTTATAGTTACAATCGTTTGAAAAACACAGTGGCTGCAGCGACAACCGTTAGCAGTCATGGAACAGAAGGAGGTATTATATTTAAGTATATTATACAGTCAAAATCAGTATAACACTGAATATTTTATATCAGTCTCTTGCTTTAGTTTCGTCTAAAGCCAATTCTTTTGCCCGCGCGACCATAAAATAGATCATTTCCGTTAAATAGACGGATTTCCGCTATATTCTGCCTCTATATCCGTTTTATGTCGAGATTCGAGATAATATACTATAATATTATATTGTAATACGTGTTACTATAATATACACACGGGTAACCCAACTGCAAAATATTTTCGACCAAAAAAAAAATCTCAGATTTCTGATTATTTTAATATATTTAAAATTATTGTGTCACAAAAAAAAAGACTTTTGTATTATGAGACAAATTCAAACAAAAAAAAAAACCAATCATAATATTATTCCCGATTTATTACCAATCTTGAACATTTTTCAAATTATTATAATTTGAACAGTCTTGTACAATAATGTATAACAACCACAGCATGGAGTTGCATACACATTTCCAATACATGTCACTGAGGGTTGTACATACCTATTCTATGCCAACGTTATTTAGGTAAGACAATAAGCTAAACAATATAAAATAAATAACTGTTGCATCTTATATATTTATTATAGTCAGGGTTGGAATTTTATAGCATTTGAATATTTCTAATGAGATGCTTAAAAAATAGCAGGGTAAGCTAAATATATGTTTCATGATACAACGAACTCAAATTAATAATTTGATTTTGATTTTTTTGCATTTTTTACCTGTTTTTGGATCAAAAGCGGTCATATTTTAATAGAAATTATATTTTAGTAGGTAAACGACGTGTTTTTAGATTTTTGTCAGTTGAATTATTACGATAATTTCGTATTAAGTATATGGTTCTAATTTTTGTTATTTGCTGATTTTGTTGGTTTTTTTTTTTTGTCGACTTCTATACTTCGATTATTAATCACCGACTATCAATGAACGAGAGTTGAATGCGTTGTATAGTCAATTCATTTGGACTACCTATTTGGAGTCTGATCAGAGTGACTAAATTATTTCAAATCTTAAGTAACTTACCTATAATAATTTGTAAATGATTAAAAATGATTAATTAATAAATTTCATTTTTCATTGCATATTTTGTTATTGCATATATTTCTAGCGTATATTTAGCAATATTTAAGGTAATATTATAGCGTATATTTATACAATTTTAAGTGCTATAAAATCCCAACCCTGATTATAATCATGTATAGTGTATACACGTAATCATTTCTAATATTGTATGCAAGAAATAAATATTTCTACGAAACCATTAAAACTTTTAAATAAATGAATTTTAAGTTATTTCGTTTTGCTTCAATTTTTCGTTCAATGAAATTTCATAAATTACTTTTGGTGTTATGTTTTGTTTAATGATATATAATATATTTTGTAATCGTTATGATTTGTTTTGCTGTATTTAATTTTATTTGATTATCGCTTTCCGTTATAATTCGTTAACACTTTTCAATCGTTTTTTTGTCAAATATAACGTTATAATCATAACGTTTGCAATACCTGGTTACACCCCTTTGATTACTCAACTGGCTTTGAGTGATTGGCAATGTATAATTGTACCAGAGTTGAGCGTTTGCAGCTAGAAATCACGTCAAAATATATTTGTTTACACGCATAAATCACCATTGAATATGTTGATCAATAATAATATTTATTTAAGAAGTATTCTCGGAGTACGGAAAAGTATAGTAAATTATAATTGTAAATTGTTTGTATAAATTTTATTTTCTAATTTATCGGAATTCGAAAATATAAAATTGAAATCGTTGTTTTCGTGTTTCTGGAAAATCTAATAATTCGAGTAGGATTTATTATAGAATGATAAGAGTCTTAAGTTGTAGGAGGCGATTATTTATGATTAGAGGTATGTCTGTGGCTCTGCGTCGACGGCGACCACGATTTCATAATATTGCAGCCGATTTCGTCGGCCTTTGAGTCCCTCCTCCGGAGCACCCGTTGCCTCCGCCGTCTTCCAGGCACGCGCCGCAGCCGCAGCCGCAGTCGTACACCACGCGGATCCGACCGGACCGGACCAACCGCGCCAGGCACCGGCGGTACGCTCGCGACGCCCGGTGGTCCGCCCACACGCAGTAGCACCCGTCCCGCCGGGCGCGCGCGGCCATCGTCTCGTCCCGGGCTAGACGGTACTGGACCGTGTCCATGACCACGTCCGCGTGTACCGGAAGGCCGTCGCCGAAGTGTTCCAACAGTATGGCCGTGATCAGCGCCGCCGCGGTTTTGTCTTCCGGTTCTTTCGCGGGGCCGTCCACGTCTGCGGCTAACCCATTTTTCATATTTGGGGGTCTGTAATTTGTATATTATCAGTTGTGTCGGTGTGATTGTGTTGTTTATGTATACAGCGTGGATGATTGAGTGATCGCTATGGAAATGGTTGCGGTCCAGCAGAGTACAGCCATCCGACTGTATAATAATATCATATCCTTATTAATTATTATAGTCATACAATAATATAATAATTAATGTAGCTTATATGTTTCTATCTTGTATCTAGGTATAAACAATGTTATTCAATGATATAGGGAAAGGTTGGGATTTGTTTACCGCATATGCATTTTCAAACAGAGTTCTTAATATTATACTTATAAGATATGATATTATAGACCTTAAATAAACTATCATAGAAATAATAATCAATATCACAGTAATTGAGTTACCATAGTTACTTTTTTGTAAAAACCATCAACCTGTATCCAGTTATCTATTAATCTATACATCTTATCTCTATCACTGCATATGTAACTAACGTTTATCTGAAGTCCTAAGTATATTATAATATGTTACGACTTACGAGTTATACAACGGTTATACTACTTATAGTAGTCTTTTGGGCAGTTTCTCAGTGCTTAGGTATACACATAATAATATATGTACTTAAGTAACAAAATAATATTTCCATCCGATAAAAAATTATTAAATATTGGTAATCAGTGGGGCCCACCATGACCATCTCTACTGATTAATAATCCCCCCGGATTGTAGTCATGTGCATTTTATTTATATTTTAGTAGTTACATGAGATTATCGGTGCAGTGCCCACAAATATAATACAATACAATTAGCGACTTTTGAATCATGTTGTGTTTTGCATATTCGAAATACCTAAGCCATAAATTCAGTTAACATGACCTACACCTATATACTTGAAATATAATAAAAACATATTTGAGTATCTACATATATTTTTTTAATCTTGAGGGCAATTGATGATTAGCTAAATCTTTATAAAGTTATAATACTATTATATTATTACTATAAGTATTGAAAACTGTAAATTAAAAATAAAGATATTTATTTGAGATTGTGGCCCTATCGTATGAATTCTTGACCAACAAATATATTTTAAGCCTCCATTTTATGTTAAACTTACTATAGAATTTAAATGTAAACAAATGTTAATCCGAGAAAAATAAAGTTTATATAATGCAAATTTATCTTAACAAAAACCCTTCGTAAACTACGTTTAAAAATGTCTAAGTAAAAAAAGCATAAGATCTTTAAGTACTATAAAGATGTGATATCATGAATAAGTGCTAAGTATATTGAATTTAAGTAAATTTATTTTCTTTCAATAATTTATTTACTTGGCGAGGAATTATTTCTTAAGAAAAACAAAGTGTGATGAACAAAATAATTAAATGGTAAAGGACTATTAAAACATCACTTATTATTAATATTTATATTATACTATTCTAAATAATTCCTCACCAAGTAAATACATTATTGAAACACAATAAGTTTACTTAAATTCAATATACTTAGCATTTATTCATGATATCACGCATCTTTATGGTGCTTAAAGATCTTATATTTTTGAAGTGAAAACTTCTTTAGGCACTTTGGGCACCCTGTATAAGAAAGCATTTGCGAGTGAGGAAAAAGTATGATCTCGCGACACCGCCACCAATTAAGCTGCAATGATCTAGGTATAAGAACGGTAATATTGTTTATAGTACGCTGTTGCTACGACGACGATGACGGCTACCTTGATTCTGCATTTAATATGAATTTCCATTAAATGTTCACACTTTTTCATCTATAACTTAATTTCTAATCGTACGATTTTTATGATTCTTACAAAAGCACATTCTACACAATATTTCTGATGTTTTGGAAATTACTAGGAGTTAATTGATGCATTAGAAAATTAGTTATGTCGTATAACGAATTTACCCGTATTTTACACAGTTTAAATAGGCAACTAGCCTTCTTCGATATAATATTATACACACACTGTCGTACAGTTATTTTTTTTTTTTACTTATGGCTCGCGCCACGACCGTGGTAACTTATATTCTCGATACTATATTATCATTGATTTTATTTGATCTTATGAAATCAATGATGATAATATATTCTGTACTGTATGTTATCGTATTATATTAAACCTACTACATACTGCCTAGCCGAGCGCGTGTATGTCGCAATATAATATAATATATTATGGTCACTGGCAGATGAACCAGAGATTATAATGTATTACTAGGTCCGAGGATGCTGAGGACGACTATATAGGCGGGCTTTTCGTCGTCGGGGGGAAAGTCGTACTCGCACGTCTGCCTCTAAAAAACTCGGTGGGGACACGCGGGCCGTGCCGTGTCTCCCAGCAATGCGTTTGCGTGCGCGTCTTGACGACGAGGACAATAATAATAATAATAATATGATAATGATGGCGGCCGCCATTGCGACCGAAACGTAATAATTTAATAATAACAGCTAATAGTAAAAATCACAATCTATTATAGAATATTATATATATTTTTTTATATACCTGTGGTATGATATGGGACAGCCGGTGATCTCTCCTACGCATGATGATGATACATAATATTATTACACGTGCATACGTCATAATATTATAGGTGAATTAAAATACGGTCTTCGATCGACGATAATAAATAATAATATCGTGCGCACTGCTAGCTTATCGATCGAAATTATATTATTATTGTTATTATACCTATATAAGGTGCCTATTATATCTTGTATAATATATATAGGATATATAGGACATGGGCAATATAGAAATCACTGCACGGGTAGGAGGTACTTACTTGAATAAACCAATATAAATGTACATAGGTATATATGGAAAAAATAATCGCAATTTATCGTGCAATGTGCACAGTATACAATGTTAAACAACAACTCGTCGTCGTTAAATGTATGTATAAATGCATAATTATAATGTGAGCGCATTGTACATACACTATTATAGTACACGCTGCACTGAACAACGATACCATTACATGTATAGTGTATATTAAAATACAATATTATATACTACGATATAGTATAATATGATTCGTACGTCGGCTAGATTGTTAAAATATCGATTACCCGCTCGAAGTATTATCCTATATACACCTACGTATAGAATCCGGAGTAATCTATATAAGTAAATTAATAATAATATATACTGATACCATGGCAATAATGTTGCTGCAGTTTATTGTATATGCACATACACTGCATTTGTTCTATATTATTATACTAACAATTATTATTACACCGCTCCACTGCGCCGACGATTTACCTTCGAGAGTTCAATACACATATATTTTTACCATGTCATATCATCATATATTTATGAATTATAATTAACAGACATCCCGGCGGTACCAATTTATATACACGATCATAATAATATTATAATGTGACGTGTGTCCATAGTTCATATTATTATATTATGTACCGCGTGCATATTATAATATTATTTCTTATTAAGTATATACACATCCCGCCCTCGTGGTTATAATATTATATGCATATTATACATATATCATGCTGTTTCTATAATAATAAATTATATCTATAAACCTAGTGATTCCCAGGCTGATCAGTGATTGTTGGCGAAATCCTATAAGCTCTCTGCCAAACCCAATACCGAATCTGCTTTCGAACCTCTCCTGCATTCGTATACACCTTGCGAATATATACTATGTACTCAGATAATATTGTTGTAATATACTTTACTTTGGGGCTATCGACTGCTAAGTATGCAATAAATCAATAAACTATTTGTAAAACAGTTAAACCATATTATAATGATATTTAGAAGTCGTTGTTTGTAAACCCCCACACAAAAAATCGCTTACACTATTTTTAAGTCTTTCGATTGGGTCTAAAAGTACCAATCTCACTTTTAAGATCACTAAATTTTAATTATTACATTGCATCAGTTTAGAAACAAAGCTTATTCGGAACTTGAGCTCAAGTTTTATTCAGTTATATCAAACAATGTGTTTAGTTGAGAGTACTAAAATTAATTAGTTAAAAAGTTATAGTTTCACCAACTTATTTTATAGTTATTTCAACTATACAAAATAGTAACTCATATAAAATGACTGATGTACATATATTGAATAGTTACAAGAACTAAAATCAATGTTAAAATAATTTCAATTATATAATATAGTTATGCCAACCATACAATTTAGTACAAGTATAGTACAACTGACTATACCCAAGGCCGTACTTTTGTGGGGTTGCGGTTGATGACCC
This sequence comes from Macrosiphum euphorbiae, assembly GCA_949089665.1. Taxonomy (NCBI): domain Eukaryota; kingdom Metazoa; phylum Arthropoda; class Insecta; order Hemiptera; family Aphididae; genus Macrosiphum; species Macrosiphum euphorbiae. The sequence goes on along the minus strand of CARXXK010000002.1, from coordinate 16,659,597 downwards.
CCTCCCAATATTTTATCAAAGGGGCATTTGCCCCCCAATCGCCGCAGTTTCCCTATTTTGTGCACTGTGTTTAGCCAATTTTGTAGTCAATTGTTGTACTTTTTGAACTTTTTCCCGATATTAAAACAACGTAATAATATAAGAGAAAAAAAGAGTAATAACCTAAATCGATTAATATTTCTCTATAGGTTAATGGTTTTCTATAATATTATATTATACTAATTCTACATCCTTATTTGTTTGCATATAAAATATTATAGTATGAATTACAATAGAAATTCTAAATTCAAATAAATACAATTTTATTTAAACATTTAGTTACTAAAAAAAATCATTCGTTTAAATAGCTCTCTCTTGCGCAATTATTTATATATTATTTATAGGGCTGGCCGGTAGAGGGTCCGATCGCGAGGAGGGTAGAGATTGCCCGGGATGGATTTTTGGTATTTTAACCATATAAAATAGTAATTTCAACTATTCATTATTTGATTACACTGTTTATTTGATAGTATTATATTATTATTCCAACTATAATTTTATGGTTATTCTTACTAAATTGATTCAATTAATTCATTTTAGTATTCCCAACCATACATTTATTGTGTCACTATATTAACCTGAGATTATGGTTGGTTGATTATTTAAACAGTTGTATCAACTACTATTTTTTTTTCGTATAATAATTTAGATGACGATTCATTCAATCTGAATTTCTTTGTAAGTCTACAATGGGTTTGTCAAATTGCACACTACATCAGAAGACAATCAGGAACATCAGTAACAATATACAGTATGTCCCAGAATATGTCCGTATAGTTAGTATATCTCCGTGGAAAATCAATATGTTTAAATGCCGTTTTTTTTTACAGTCATAAGTATGGAAATTCTGATTGAAAAGCTTAATATTCGATTTTTTTTTTCAAAAATTCAAAAACTATCAAAAATAGTTTTTTAAACTTAAAAGTCAGCCATTTTGTTCAATGTGTTCACAAAAAAATATTAAAATTTAATGAAATTCGCCCAAGTTAGAGCTAATTATTATTTTGAATTTTAGCCGAAAAATCAGCTGGATTATAATAATTAATATGCGAATCGTATTTTGCTAATGCCGTAATCATAGGTAACATAACTATCATTCTTAGAAATTCAAAATAATATTTGGCTCTGGTTTTGGCAATTTTCATTAAATTTTAATATTTTTTTTTGAACTGTTTTAATAAATACCATTAACAAAATAGCTATCTTGGAAATATAAAAAACGAATTTCCCTAAAAAATTTTTTTGATAATTTTTGAATTTTTGAAAAAAAAAAATCGAATATTACGCTATTCAATCAGAATTTCCATACCTATAACTGTAAAAAAACTGCATTTAAATATATTGATTTTCCATGGAGATACTAAGGGTGATACGGAATTTCTGGGACAAACTGTATAATGTAAATCTGAAATAATTAGTAATGTTTTTCCAACTCTGTCTGTACACACGTTTTAGGCCCTATATGACACTATATATACCTACGATAAATTAGTGCTTTTTCTGTATACTGATGTTGTGTGTCTTATGTTTCAACAGCAGCAGCGGCGGCGGCAGTATCGGCAGCGGCAGTGTCGGCTGCGGCGGCGGCGGTATCGGCGTCGGGTGTATCGGCAGTGGCCGCCGTGGCGTCGGCTGACGAAAGTCACGGACTGCAGAAAGATGACCAGCCGCAGTCGGGAGAGTGTGCGTTGACGCACGCAGCAGTGCCCTTCGACGACAGACGTCGCACCGCAGCGGCCACCGCTGTGGCCATGGCCGCAACCATGATGCGAGAGAGGTCTGCCGTCGTGGCGGCGGCTATGGTGGTTCAACAACAGCAGCAACAACAACACAAGCAGCTCCAACACCAGCAGCAACAACAGCAGCAGCAGCAGCAGCAACAACATCAACAGCAACAACACCTTCAAATGCAACAGCAGCAACAGTTGCAACAACAACAACAGCAACACTGTAGGTCGTTAATGGCCACGGCGGCCAGTAGTGGTGGCCGCGGTCCTGGAACGGTCGGTTACGATTATTATTCGTCGCCACCGCCCGGCTACTACGGCGGCGGCGTGGACGACGATAATGGCGCGGACGACGACGTGGAAAACGGCGGCTGCGACGACCACGCCGATGGTGACGGCAGAGACGGAATCGTGGACATGAGCGGCGCCGGTGGCGGCCACGACGCTTCTGCGGACAACGAGGACGATTGCTACGGTGGCCCGCCGTCCGCGGGCGGTACCAACAAAAGGAAACAGCGCCGGTACCGGACCACGTTCACCAGCTACCAGTTGGACGAGCTGGAAAAGGCGTTCGGCCGGACCCACTACCCCGACGTGTTCACCAGGTGAGTTCGCAATGCTACTATACGTGCCTCAAACTTTATACAGCCCTTTATCTATATATAAAATTATATGAATTATGGTAGGTATACATCTGCCTCGTTGACTCGATCAGTTTTATAAATAAAGCGTCCAGATGATTTATAATTGGATTATAATTTATAAAATTGGGTTGAATATGGTAAATATACCTTAAGCATCTTTGAACATATTATTATAGTTTCAAAAGTATAGAATTTTGAATTATTATTATACCTATCAATGAACAAAACAAATGATGCTGTAAAAAATGTATGTGTACGCAATACACCTAACCTACTTAAAAGTTTAGTTTGTTTAAATTTAAAAAAATAATTCAAAAACGTGTGCTGATAATCACAAAACCAGAATATAAGCATTAATATGCAAAATAAAAAAAATGGTAACATTTGATTCAGTAGAGCATGAATGGAATTTGTATAATATTGTATCTAGGTTATCATTAAATCGGATAATAGAAAAAACATGGAATTTCATAATCATCTAAGCCCTAACTATTATTATATTTACGTTGAATTAAATTGCAATACTTGTAAATTTCAAATGGCAATTTCAATATGCAGAATGCAGCGTAATCAACATTTTTAGGTTAAGAGGTGGGCGGAGATATTCGAGTATACTATTTATGCATTTCAAATCATATCTTAAATATGTCTTAATCATATCAAATTATATCTTTATCTCTTACGTCCTTCGATGTATACCTAACCGGCTACCCATAATATTGTTTAAGCTTGTTTGTCGGTTTATAAATAGTTAAATGTAACAATCAACAATAATTATGAAAAATTGTACGTTATACGAGTATATTATAGTGACCCAAAAGTTAAGGAACATATAATAATATGTTATATACATAATAGTACAATACATAATATTAAACTATATGTGTACTATATACTTCCCAATGGATTGGAAACTATTTACCGGTCAGCCATAAACCATAATATATACAATATATGAGTGAGTACTTATATACAAAAGTGTTTATTCATTTAAAATTTTGTTTTTTTTTTTTTTAACTACTTATAATTTGGTTTGTTAAAAATCTTATTTAATTTTAATTTATCTTCTGACCTAAAATTCAGAAGATTTATTTTCTTTAAAATTGTTCGTCTTCGCGTCCTCGAAAAAAACTCGTTTGGGCTTATTTGTTCTGAGTCGGCAATGGTTTTTTTCTTAACCAGGAAACCTAAAGTATCTAACTAGAGGTACCATATATATATTAAACAATAAAGTATAAACAATATTTATGCACATATCAGGCTATATTTACTTGAAACAGACGATTTATGTGGGCCTGAGTAAAATACACCTATATATACATTAAACATGTTGACAGTCAATGTAAAATTTTTAAATGGGTTTGTGCCTGTGTTACAGGGAGGAACTGGCGTCGAAAATTGGACTGACCGAAGCCAGAATACAGGTAACTTACTATTACAATTTATAGTATTTTAGTTTAGTAAATATAGTAAGATACATTATACATTATATTAATATACCTAACATTTAGTATTTATAAATATATAATTATTAAGATAGAGCAAACAGTGCAGACGTGCAGTCTTGAAAAGATATTTTCTAAAAGTATTCAAGTATACAGACATGTATTTTGATAAGGATTTAAAATACGTATTTAAATTATCTGTAAAAAAATTACTCGAGTACAAATACAAATGGGTACTTTGAAACAGTATTTATAAATAATTTCAATTACTTTAAAATTGTTTATATACAATTTGTTTTGTTTTATAAATCATTTTTTTTAGCATTTACATGTTTTACATTAATTGTATGGATCATTTTACACATTTTTTTTTTTTTTTTATGTGTTTAAATGTAAAATATAAAACATATTAATTAAAGAGAAAATGCATGTGATTAATATAGGTATTAAGATTTTAAAATAATTTGTCCAAGTACTTTTTTCAAAAGTATTTAAAATACGTATTTGATTACTTAAAATAAATAGATATATTTGAATAGTTTTTCTCGGGTACGTTACAAGACTGATTATGTGATACCTACAATAAGTAGCATTTGGGCGTATATGAATACATAATATAGGTACTTCATTACAACTGATTTTCTTATAAATTAAAAAATATTTTTTGTTTTACTAAGAAAAACTTTTGAACAACCACAATGATTTCTTTAAATAAAACTTCTTTTTTTTATTAGACAATTTACTTTTACAATCTATTCAAAAGTATAGTATAAGTAAATGAGATGAATAGGTGGTGTTATAAAAATTGAAAATAAACTTAACTAAAATTCGACTAAAACAAAACTGAATGTGGGCAACGATACTGCTGAGGAAGGAAGTGGGATAATTTTTTATGTCTGCAATATGGGGCAGGATATGAGGTTGTTTTTTGAGAATCTTAGTAATGCGTAGGTACTTTCAACTTCTTCTTTTGTTTCTTGTGTTCAAACTATAATGATATGGAATTTTAATATTTGTTTAAAAGAATCAGTCTATATAGTAAGTCTAGACTTTAATTTTTTTGAAAAACCGGTTAAAACCATTGTTTTTTATATTCGGACACCGAAACCAATAGCTTTAAAACACCGGTTAAAAAACCGTGATTGAAACCTACAATCTTAAAAAAACCCGTTTATAAAACCAAAACCGAAACCGTTTGAAACGGTTTCGATCCCTGCCGATTATTTAATTGTATTCGAAAAATTGGTTTAATTTTAAAAATTGCCACGTATGCAGCAAGTACATATACTATGGGTTTAAGTCTAGTTTACTTATTAGTGAATACCGTTGTGAATGTCATAAAATGAATTATCATAGTTTATATACCTGCAGATGATTTGGTTAATTATTAGAACACGGCACCAGTTCCGTTAGAGTGTGGGTGGATTCCCAGGGAACGTGTTCCAGGTGATTTGTGAGATGATTTGGTATTGGGATTTGAATAAAGTTTTGCTTGGAAGCGTTTGTTAAAAAAAGTGAGCGGTGTTTTCGTTGATTGAATACGGATTTTCAGATCAGATTGAAGGGTTTTCGTTTGATACATACCAGGATGTTCATGTAATAATTGCCTGGGCAATGACGCGAAGTTAGGTATGTTCCGGAAATCTTGAATAGTTATCTTTTTTTTTTATTCGTTTTTTCAATAACTATTTCCTTCGTCCGAACTCTATCATCGTCACGTATCAATAATTTAACAACAGATTTTGTGACAGTGTTTTTTCTTTCTAGAGTTGAAGTCGTACAATATAAGCGTTTTTCGTCAATATAGATGTTTTTTTGGGGGGATTTTTAGTAGCATACCAAGACCCGAACCGTCTACAGTCTACACGTAATATAATTATATTACACGCGTGTACATTATTATCATATTGTATTGTAAAAAACACAAAAAAAAAATATAGAAACAAGGTACAACGTAGGTACATAGCGCCGTGTCACCGCGGGCCGTTTGTTTTTTTAACGTTTCCAATTATAATAATATTATTATTATTATTAAAACTATCATCGCCGTCGACGGTAATTTATTTGTATTTATTATTTCGTTGTCGTTTATTTGTTTTTAATATTATTTTAAATTAACCGCGGCGTGCGCGGCTGATGCGCTGCGCCGCCGACTCGGGACCCGACGGCAGCTTATGTATATGATTTATATACAGAGTGGTGATATTTTTTCATAAATCGTGAACCGACCAATGCATCACATCCCCCGGCATCTCGTGATCTAAACGTTCTGAAATTCTAGCGATTTACTCTCAGGGGCGTATCGCGTGTAGGTTATAGGTACATAGGTACACACTAAACAAACATAATATAATATAATATTGATTTACAATTTTTCGCAGATATTTACACCCTTAAAAGTTAAATGGAAAAAATTTGTTTAACGCGGTAAAACAAAAAAAAAAAATCACCCTGTATAGTCTGTAGACTGTAGAGTATACGTGTGTATTATGTAAATATAATGTGCATGTATTGGGCGCGCGCCGGTATTTATTATTATTTATACAATAATAATATAATATATTATTGAAAAGCCGTCGGCGGCTGCGGGGCAACATCGCCGGCGCCCCGTCGCGACTATATTACATTTTAGTATAGTACATAATAATATTATTATTATAATGTTTTATATTCTATGCGCGAGTTCCGTACGTTGTCGTATATTAAACGGATTATCCTATATAATATTATTATTATTATTGTATCGTACAGTCGTCAATGATATTAAAACATTTATACAGCACTAACGAGCCGCCGCTGGATATTTAATAATAACGAGATAACGAGCGGCCGACGTCGTTATTTACATATTATTATTCTTATTATAATAAGAATAATAACAATGTGTACACACTAGAATACTCGATGTATGTGTATTTGTATTCACATTAATTGAGTGTGTATGTGTGTGTGTGTGTGTGTGTCAGAAGTTGATCCGAAGTTCATTAACGGATGGGTTGATTTAAAGTTTATCCCATACCGCCTTACAAAAATGAAAAATGGTTTATTTACTGTGGTTCATTTTTAACCGTGAAGAATTATTAACCGATGTAGAGGTTATAAGCTTATAAGTTATAATGCATGAGGTTCATATTATATCCTTATAGGAGAGCGCTACACTCGCATGAGTTGTCTCCGTCTTACAAATGTACAAAATAGCAAAAACTGTTTTGCAAGGGACAATTACTATGCTCCCTCTGTAACTATAGTAGAATTACCAAAATTCCACAAAGCATTGAGAAGAACTTTATCTGTGTCGTAGCCTTTTTTTTTGTTTGATAGAACTTACCAATAATTGTTAATAATTAAATAAAAAAAAAAACAAAAAAACCTTAATGTTCTCAAACTGATAACTTTAATTGTATTTATGTTATCCAAATAATAAAAACGCAGATCAAGTTCTTTCCTATGCTTTGTGGAATTTTGGTAATTTCACTATAATTTCAGAGGGAAAATAGTTGTCCCCTTCAAAAAAGTTTTTGCAAAGTTGTACATTTTGTAAGTCGGAGACAACGCATGCGGTTGTGCGTCCTCTTAAGAAGCGGCTGGTAAATTCACAACGCACAATACCTACTTAGTTTCAACAAAATCAAGGACTTAAAATGTTTTTTCTTTATACATGATTTTTTTTAATAGTTGCATAACATCGAAATATACATACAAGTATGCAAATGACGTGTGATAGTTATGAATATTCAAAACTCCTAACCTAACCCAAACTTTTATTAAAAAATATGTTGACTTTTAGGAAGACTCTGTAGATCTTCGTATGGTTGAAGGCGTTGAAGTTATTTACATTTAAGTTTTACATGCTAAATATGTCACTGCACCAGTTGTTTTTGAGACGTATATGATGTATATCACAGAATTGTTTGGAAGTGTTTTTTAAATAACAGTTGGGAGTTGAGGAGATGGATATTTGATTGGTGTTTGGTATGGGATGTTTTATATAACATGATATCCGTTTCATTGATGGTATTAATTTGTAGATCATTGAGATATAGTATATTTGTTAAATAAGTGCCAAGACATTTTGTAGTTATTTTGGAGACAAAGCGACAGTACCTGCATTATATGATATACTGATGGATTTACTAAAAGTTTTATCAACAAATTATTTAAAAATTTAAAATCGTAAGAATTAAGAAACACATTTTATAAAACCACCTATAAAGAAGAAAACCACTATCACCGCCATCATAAATCGTAATATAATTAATTGGTCACCGCATGTCTACACAATAATTTATTCAGTATGTTTTCTGGTCTTACAACTAAAATAATAATATTAGATTAATAGAATTAGGTACATGGAAATCAAGTGATTGATTAATTATTTATAACCTTTAATCTACCTACTAGTATAATTCATATAAATGTATACTTAACAATCTTTTCTATAATTTTTATAACCGTATTTTAGAGAAAAAAACAGATATAATATACACAAGATACATAGGGTAGGTATATCAACAGTTATGAAACAATGATTTCGTTTTTTAATTACTTAGTTCCCCCCAAAAGTTATCCTTCCGGCAAAAGCCACCACATACATATTAATACCTTGTCTTGAATATTCGAATCATAAAAATGACGAAAGTATAATAAATTGTATAGTATCGAGGACGCCATCATTCGCATAACGTTCTGTCTCCGAATAAAGTTATAAATAATTTAGCAAATGTTCGTTCAGCTGAACCAATTTCGTGTTGTTAGATTTAATGTTATAGAAAATTGACCCGTCATAAAATGTAATGGTAAGAACATATACTGTGTGGTATTTCTTATGTTGTTTCATTTTTTAAGCAAGTTTAAACAAGTTATGAGTGAAAAATATTGCAATTTAAAAGGATCATAATTCATAACTCGCTTAAAAAATTAAACACCATACAAATTAAAAAAAAACACAGATGATGTTTTTTTTATCTTTAACTTCGATAATACTTTACCCGTGTTTTCAGAATTTATTTATCTCCGATTACTCTAGGATGAAGTCGATACAATTTACATTAGAAATACAAAATACGAATATAGTAGATAATAGATATATATAACAACATATAATTATTTTGGTAGAAAACAAAGCTGGGTTCGAATCATCTTAAGTCTTTAGAGTCTAAGGTCACGGAAAAAGAAAAAAAATGAATTAATAAGCCGAATAATGACTATAAAATATCTGCCCTTTGCAGATTAAAATATGATAATAAACAATAATACTATAATACTTTAATTCAGCTGATAATAAGGTATATGACTTCGGCAAAGTAGACCCGAACGTACTTAAATGCTTGTGTTATCGTTGTATAATTTGTATAATTTCCTGTATTCATAAGCTGTAGCTGTCTTGTATACATAGTCATTAAGTTATAGACACATAACACATAGGTAAGGATATGGGCGTATACTTAGGGTGGGGAAGTAATTCGCGTTTCTGCAAAAATTAAAAAAAAAGTTTTAATTTTCGTTTCCTTATTCAAATCTAGTCTTTCCTGAATTATACTTGGAGAACCACAAAGAATTACCCAGGAGTCACCACAAATTACATCATAAACCAAATTGTAAAAAATAATGCCCTCCAACGTTTTTTTTTTTTTGAGAACATTTCATTATTATTTTTTTTTTAATTGTTATACTTTTGGCAGCTCTTATACGTAAATAAAATAATTGTTATTTCATTATAAATGTATTTATAATACATAAAATATAAATTAGAAGTATATATTATAGTTCCTATATTATAATATACAAATTTGATATGGTATAATAATTACTAATTTACTCTACGGAAGTACTGCAGCTGCAGGGGTCACTAAATGGTAGACCGTGGACAAGCTTTACTGACCCAAGGGCCACGGAGCAGAAAATTATAAGGTTTTCATTATCTCAATTTTATTTTTTGATTGTGTCCTTGCTCTCTTTAGATAAACATGTAAATTAAATTCATTTAATGGCCTCTTGAATTCCTAAAGCGAATCTACAAAAATATAAATTGATGATCCGATGATCCGATCCTTGTTACACAGTTTATACTCTATAATTCTATATTACATAGTATTTCACAAAAACAAGAAATATAGACACTATAGGCTGATCCAGCCTTAATTTACCAGATTATTGTTAAGCCGGCCATCGTCAAATGGTGATAGTGAAACGCGATATTCCTATCACTGCTGTAGAAGTAATCCATATAGTATATATTATATAAAAGACAAAAAATGTTTACAACTGACTGTATCCTTTATACGTTCCTAAACCGTTCATCCGATAGCGATGAAATTTGGTTCAGAGATAGATTAGATCTCGGTAAAAGAGATAGGTTGGAATCGAAATAAAAAAATCAACCATGTTTGTATTAATATATAGGTATGCCATATTCATAATTAGAATTACTCGTTTCCGAAATGACTATATAAATATAATTTGAGTTACAATACTAATGTAAACTAGTTTTAAAAATAAATTAAAAACATATCCATACCTCAAATATGTAGATCGGCGAATATATTATGTACTGTATATACATTCTCAAGTAAGTAGGTAGTAGTAGGTTCACATTCGCTGTATATTTTCAAGCCGCATCCCAAGTTTTGAGCTAACGATTTCGCAATAGGTATTTGTATATATTTTAGATTTGAAATCGCGGTTCACCATTTTGATTTTTAGTCATATTGTTACAGCAACGGTGTTTCCGTTTGTGAATACTTTTTCGGGCAACGGCGCATCGTAGCACCTCTAATAATAATAAAATATTATATTATATTATGTAATCCTAATATTTAAATGGTATTTCGAAGAATTCGTTTACTGGACAGTTTCCCCTAACCTATGGCAGATATTATGGAAGTTGACGAACGCATTGTGAAACATAATAAATATAAGAAAACTCAACAATAACAGTGCCGTTGTAACTGACGGCAGCTGCGACGTCTATGTATATTACTATAATACTATACTGTACTGTCTATTAATTTATCATCATTGATTCCTATGCAATTATAAAAATATCATCAAATATTATAATAGCATATGCCATATTATTATTATGTTATATTATATTATACTGTCGATGGGAAATCGATTTTCGTATAATAGCCATTCACGGAACATGACGACTCATTTGTGGGAGAGAAGCCGTTTTCGCATGTAAAATAATAACATACAATATGACAAGTCACCCGCCGAACAAGGCGTATTGACCAAAAACTTCAGAGAATTCTCAAAAATGTCCTATATAATATAATATATAGTGTGACGTCTATGTGCACTTTCCAATCTATTATATCGCAGACGAATGATGGGACATTCTTGTAAATCAAAAACGAACACGTTGTACCTCTACTCTCGGCTATGTATATAAACAGGCAATATTATATTTTTTATACCATGTCGAAGACGTCTCTTTATTTTTCTTCTTATAATAATATTGAATTATATTTGCAACATAATATAATATGGATATTGTGCGTTCGTGCAGTGTATCGTGTACGATAGTATATCGAACATAGTATATATTATGGCTGATGGCTACTATAATTAGCAATTATACTGTATAGTATAGCATACGATGCAACTATGCAAGTGAGACCCGATGTGCAGTATATAATATAGTGCGCCTATATAATAATATACTAGTCGTGACTAAGCGTAATGGGTAAGCCGTATTATTATTATGTAGGTATCTAGATACATTTGTAAAGCCCTTTCAAATTGTGTAAATTCGATATTCTGAAGTCCCGATTGTCTCGATTACATTTTAAATATTTTGTGATTGGAAATATAAATTATATTTATTTTCATTTATCATCTAGGTACCTATATTATGATCTATATGTACCTGTTACAAAGTCCATTGGAAATTGTCGCTACTCCCGATTATAATATAGTCGCGTACTGTTGTTCTGCATAGTGAGTAGCAATCAATAGTTTTTCCAGCACTATCAACACCACGTATATATTTGGCACGTGCCACCTACAATTTCATATTATCATTGCATTAGGTAAAATATAATTTTTTATTCTGACAGTGAACCATAATTAAGTACCAAAACCAGTCGGACAAAATTACTCGTACTAAAGAAAGAATGATCAGATTTTAATTAAGTATAGAATGTTTGAACTCGTTGGGGTATTTTTTAAGTTATTGTGCGAAAGTTGATTTTTGAACAATTGTTTCATTTTTTTTTTAAATAAAACCAAAGTACCTGAATACTTAAAATTATTATAAATTTGAGAATCAAAATGGGATATTTTAATTTTTAAGACAATAGATTAATGCGACCCTCATTTATGCGTCCTACATTTTAATTGACATATTAAAAATCGATTCCCACGAGAAACTAGAGAACTAGAGAAGAAGAAAAGATCAGGCTGATAAACTCAATTGTTCTACAGAATTGAATCCGATTATTCTAAATTTACTAATTTAATTCGCCTATAGGTACTGAGGTTTGTTATTTTGTAGTCACGGTTTTCGATCCAAATCATGAAATAAATAATATGCTCCTTCCAAACGAAATATATGTTATACTATGATGTATATATTATAGATACCATACCATCACAATACTTTGTATGTGAAAAAGATAAAAATTCACAATATTATTATCATTTATCGTATTTCATGAATCGTATATAGTTCTGTAAAACTTAATTCCACTTCTCAGAATAATCCACTGTATTAAGAAAATATAATTTTTAAAAAGTATTTATATTTTAATACCGTTTTATATTAAAAGATAATCGCGTTATTGGCTTACAAATATTATTATTTTAATATAATATAATATACTGCTGCTGTAGCAGTAAAATTCTTTTGTCTTGGCGGTGCCGCCGGTACAATTGTGTCCGTCTTCACTTTGCCGTAACCGCTACCGCCACCGCCACCTCTACAACTGTGTGTGGGGACAAAATTGCAAACAAAATTTACAAATACAAAAATTCTACTAATTAATGAGAACTTATGATATGAGAGAGAGATTTTTCAATTATCGGGGAGACCCGTAGGCTACTTGTCGAACTTCCCCTTTCCCCTTATCTTGCATTAAATACATTATATATATAATATATTATACAACATAATAACATATTATTGTGCTGATTTTTGATAACCAATTTGTTCACAATTGCTAATTTGATTTTGGGCCTTTAAAGACTGAGCTTGACATTTATCATATATTTTGAAATATCAAAATATAATTAATATATTAGGTACTACGCTAAATATATTACCTCATAAATGTCGTTCGATTACAATGATCCTGCGGCAAACCGATATACAATTTGAATATCATATTTATATTTGAAAATATTTTGACGAGTGCAAATATCTGCACTATAATAATATCTCCCTCCTTCGGCGGAGTCTCTCTCTCTCTCTCTCTCTCTCTCTCTCTATGTCTCTCAATTCGACATAAAAAATTGCATATCAAAAAACATCGCGGTCATCTATTTAATTATACGGACGGAATATTTATATGACGCGAGCGTGATGTGCGTGTGTGGAAATTTTCACACATGTTATATACACATTATCGTCATAATATTATGCTCTATTATTCGGCCGATATATAACTATTATTATTATCATGGGCACTATATAGCGCGGACGGCAGCACAATAAACCGCGTCGTCGCGCCTAAACAACCGTATATTACATTGTGTTGGCATTTTATTATCGCGTACGTGTATGTATAACGCACGTTAAACGGTACTCGTTCGCGAATATTCATCTCACACACACACACGAGAGTCTTATATTAACAATATAGTAATAATAATATAATATAATATGGCAGCCACCGCCGTCCATTGTCCATCGACGACACAACACGATATATTATATTATATTATAATAAATAATAATAATGCGTACCGCCTATACCTACGTCATATCGTAGACCTCGTATTATTATTATCATTTTTTTTTTTTTTTTTAACACACCGCATTAAGTTTTTTTATATTTTTTAATATACCGTGTTATATTGTTATAATGTAATATAGTACTCGACACATATCGCGAGTGTGTGTGTGTGTGTGTGTGTATATATGTATTATATTATTATAAATTTTTCCACGGTTTTTAACACACGCACGCGCATTTCATGTAATATGTATCATATTATAATATTATAGTTATGTACGTAGCTGTATCGTGAACGTCGCCGTCGACGGTCGGTCGTCGTCGTCGTCGTCATTGCGATACGTTAATACGATTTATAATATATTAGGTATATTACGTTATTATAATGTTATTATTATTATATTATACCTACTGCACTGCGCCGGAGAGGCCTCGTTTAAATTGGTTACCGATGACTGGGCGTTTTTGTCGGTTTTTAAAATTTTTTTCTTCTACATTCTCACACCGTGCAGGCCAACCGATATTTTGTATTAATGTTATTTATTATATTATTATTGTTATTAAATATCGCCGCGGCCGCGGTTAACCCGGCGTAACGATGATAATATCATATCATATATATATATATATATATATATATATGTGTGTGTGTACGTGTGTTGATGTGAGCATGAGTACGCGCACATTTTTTTTCCACCAGGACAATACAAAATGTATATGAGTTTATCATATGTATATATATAAAGTACATCAACTAACCTTACGTGTGTACCTATATTAGATTAGATTAGATTAGACGTGGTGCGTATTGCCGCCGTATTGCGGCTGCTGCTGTGTACCACCACCTTTATATAATATATTATATAACACGCGATGATGAGACGATTTTCTGTATCATGCATTGTATAACTATAATACGCCAATGAAATATTATATATTTAATATTAAGTATTATGTATTATATTATATAGGTGGTACACGCGTTGTTAATAAGCGTGAGATTTCCACGCGCCAGTTTAATTAACAACGCGTCGACGACAATAATATTATAATGTCCGTTATTATATATTATTATCTGTACATACTACATAGTATGCGAATCCCCGTAGGTATATAGGATGTCAATTATTGTCAGCTCACCATTATTGCATTATTGTTTTCTCTCTTTAACCCACACGATTATACACGACAAATTCGCGCTCAACTTATCCAATTTTGTGTTGTTACCTGTTGTAATAGCTTTTATACAGTAGTTAATATACCTATATTGGCTATTACCAACAAGTTATAACTTAACGGTAATTATATCATCGCCTATGGCACCTCATAGCCCTATATGCAATAGGCTTGTATTGATGGTTTAATTTAATAGTTAGTTATAACTTATAACTACAGTAAAACTCGCTTAAGACGCTCTTTAAGGGACCAGCTCTCTAGAGCGTTTTAAGCGGGAAAGCGTCTTATGCGGGAATGAAATAGGGATATAGATAATATAGGGACCGACGGCAAATAGCGTCTTATGCGGGAAAGCGTCTGAACTATATTGTAAAATATTACAATTTTAATCATAAGAATAATTTCTAACTATGGTAAAAATATTTTCAGTAAAATGGTATTGTTATTATTTAGCAGAAGTGCATATGCTTGAAAATATAATATATATTATAAAAACATTTTAGTCATATATTTTCAAAAAATATTATACAAATTATTAGTCAAATATTCATTATTCAAACACTTTAAAATATGCTGTGTGGGGAATCTTCTTTAAATTAAAATGTCCATATAAGCCTGCAATAGGCAATATGAGTTGCCGTAAAGATAATATTTTTACATTTAAGTTTGATAATAGCACTCTAAATAATATTATAATATGCTCATATTAATAATATTTATAATATTCACCTTCTTATATTTTAAAGGTAACTACACGAAATTTGATCTGATTTTTGCTGTGGGTGGGTTAGGGTGAGTAGAATGAGAGGGGGAGGTGCTTGCGTTTTAAGTTGTGTGCGTATGGTCCTTATCGTAGTATAATCAAGTCATCAAGATAATATGATATTATTTTGACAAAATATGTAGTTGTTTTTTTTAAAGCCTATACGTGGTTTTATGTATAAATGTCTACTATTTTCTAAAATATTTTTCATGGCATGTTTCAGGTATGGTTCCAAAACCGACGGGCAAAATGGCGCAAACAGGAGAAAGTCGGTCCACAGGCTCACCCGTACAGCGGTGGGGGTGGAAATCCGTACTTGGGAGTGCCGAGTTCCATGTCGGCCGGCCGCCACAGCCCATCTGGAGCCGCGTTGAGCCCGCTTCCGGCTAACCCACCGTTCATGATGACAGGTGGCATGGGCTTGGGCGGTGGTGGCCCGTTGGGAATGGGCAACATTGGTCTGGGTAGTCATCATTCTACTACACGCCGGTCACCACCACAATCACACCATCACCAGCAGCAGTTACAAGCCGCGGCCGCTATGGCAGCTGCATTGCGTGGCCACCATCACCAGCACCATCATCCGGGCAACGGTGGCTCAGGCAGATCACCGCCACTGCCTTCACCGACGTCACAGCCCTGTCGACCGTCGCCGCTGCGCCATGGAACCTCAACTCCCAGCAACAGCAACAGCACCAACGCAGCAACGGAGCCGCCGCAGCCGCAGCTGCAGCTGCAGTCGCAGCGGCGGCAGCTAACTTCCGTGGTTATCCGTCTCAGCTGCAACAGCAGAGATCGCCGCCCGGAAAACGATAGCGCCTCGACTACTCGCCTGCCTCTACTACCAACAACTCACCACCTCCAACAATTCCGCTTCAGCCGACGCTCTACCATCCAGCACCGGTGGCCGCGCCGCCAGCTGTGCCGTCTCAGCACCATCTCCACCATCATCATCCTTACGCCGCCGCTTATCACCAACACCTCGCGGTGGCGTCGGTGGTCAGGGATACCAACAATCACCATCATACAGCAGCAACAGCAGCAGCAGCAACACTTCAACAGCACTGCTGCCAACATGGCCATGGCTGCGGCCGCCATGCGACCCTCCGCCGTCGTCGGTGGTGCTCGGTCACCGCCGCTTTCGCAGACGACGCCGCCAGCCATACTGCACCCGCTACCACCGCCGCCGCCACCACTTCCGTCAGGTCCGCTCGCCGTACCACCGCCACCTCGGTCCGATTCGTCGACCACGTCACCACCGGCCGCGGTAATTCGCGGGGGCGGTGGCAGTCGGAGCTGCAGCGACAGGAGCAGCCCGGCCGGGTCGGACGGTGACGCGTGTCCTCCGGCGGATCCGATTACTGCGGCGGCTACTGCAGCAGCAGCCGCCGAACTAAACCGTCGGTCGTCCAGCATCGCGGCGCTCCGCATGAAAGCCCGCCGTCACCGGGATGAGATCCGCTTGCGCGGCGGTAGCAACGCCGGCGACGATGCCGCCAATGCCAACGGTGGCCGCTGTTCTTCCTCGTCGTCGCTGTCGTCGTCCACTTCGTCTTAATCGCCTCAAACACGATTACCGTTGTCGTGCCGATGACAGAGTACGTTATGTTTGTAAAGCCGAGTTTCCACTACACCGTGTCGTGCCGTGTTCGATGTATTTATAATATTGTAGGTAACGCATTATCATGTTACGCACAACACGTTACCTTCAAGTTTAATATATTCAACCCTATACCAGAGACACGGTATAATGTAAACTAGGCTCAAGGGTCGATGACGGTAAGGTGCAGGTGTTGGCGATTACTTTCATACTAGTTATATGGTTTGTACGGCGGACATCGTATTATTACTGTAAAATGTTTTATGTTTCAAATAGTGTTAGTACACGGCTGTAATTTGTAGTGACTATATAGATACTGTTACTACTACCGTCTATGTATTTTCATATTTTTATTACAATATAATTTTCACCGTCTTGGAACGGCCGCCGGCGGTCAGCAGCCAATACAATAATAACATAGGTAGGTGCGTATGGTATATACGTCTATGATATTATTATCGTAGTATTATACGAATCGCTCCCGTAAAATAATTAAATTTATTAACGATTAGGTAGGTTTTTTATTTCTTTCGTTCCGTATTACTGCAACGACGAAACGGGAGGCGGTGACGGCGGAGAAATCGCCCCCGTTCGCTGCGCCTCCCGCTGCAGCATAGGTTAGGTTTTAACGCGCGCCCCACCCGACAACTGCAACAGCGGCACAATCTGTACTGGCCCCGATCGTGTCTTCCTGTGCAGTAGTCATCGATAGATGGATCTAATAAAATATAATACATATAAGGACGTTCGATCGATATACATGCCTATACGCACAGGTACAATGATAATAATAATAATAATAACACGCTCAACATTTTCCCGATATAATATATAATATACCTAACATAATGACGACGAGATAGGTAATTGGTATTTTAACGAACCGAACGTGACGTTGCTCAAAAGCGAGCGCGACGCGCGGCGGCGCAAAACGAATCGAAAACGAAATCAAATTAAAAACCATAAACGAATCCCATCTGCTTTAAGACACCGCCCACACGAATCCGCTATGTAAGCTGCTGTTGAGACGTCGGTGGTTGGGTATATTATTATCTATATGCGCATAGAAAATCTGTAAATTATATTATTATAGTTTTGCCATTACAATCTCGTGATGGAAATTTCGAAAAATAATGCGCGCAGAGGAAGAAAATTCGGGTGAGCCGATACGGCGTTAATCTTAACGTGCGTGCTCAAGTCATGCGTATCGATCATAATATTATAATATTCATATTATGGGCACAGTGTAAATGTGTGCGTAACTAATTAAAAGAAACATTTGTCATCAATTAATTTTGCATATAATATATATATAATATTACATATTAATTATTATATAGACAACGGTGGTACATTTTTAAAATCAATTTCCAAACTTTAGCACACGACTTGAAAACAGAACGACGTAATCTTGGTCGACTTTATTATTATGAGCTATCGATTTATCATATAGATACTATTAATACCTATATAGTATATTATACGGCTACAACAGATCTTACGGCATACTTGCGGTTCCTACAGCCCGCCATCATTATATAGGCCACCTATTGACTCGCCAGCTCTGCCTATATTTTTCTGAAATTATACTGGTCGTGACTCGTGAGCAGAGATATAGGGCGCTACTGAGTGACCACAAGAAATTAAACTGTATAACATTATTGAATATTATTTAATATAATATTATTATAATACGGTTGTAGCTTAATTCCTCACCAGCGTCCTCCATCACAGATCTGATCTGAATTCACTGGACCGGTCTACGAGTATAATATAAGGCATCTTAGCTGCACTGTCGTTTAACCGTACTTGGGTAAAATTTGACCGCTGTGCTTAAATGTTGAATTATAATATTATACGTTTTCAATTTTGTTTCCCCGAGATTATTATTATAGTAAGCAGTGGTGTCTCGCATTAGGTTAGCCCGCGCTAATCGAAACTTCTTGTAATTATACAGTAAACCGACGACGACGACGACGATATTATTATCGTGTTTATACCTAGTGCCTGTAACTAGTAGGTAGTAGTAGTATAGTAGTATGTATTTTAGTTGTAGACTTGCAGATATAGTAGTAATAATCATAATGTAATTATCTTACTATCGTATTTTCACGATTAATATGTATATATACCTAATATAATTATACATTTTACTGTAGCCCGTATATGGTCTGTTTGTGCAACGCGGAATTAAATTAAAAATTGTAAAAATGAAGTAGTGGCCGCTATATTATAATATTATGTTTTCACGGATACGGCGGCCGTAGTAATAATAGTATTACCGTATATAATATAATATATTATACACCATTACAGCTATTATTGGGACTATGTAGAAGCGGTATGCTGCACGTGCACATCGTACCTATCTATATAATCGTGTAATGTATGATAATGGTATAGATTAAGGGGAAAATATATATTATATTAGCGCGACGTCCAGCCAAGTGATCCAATTATCATATCGAGTATAAAATACTTACACTTGTAATACGCTTGTGGTCGAGTATTTTTCGTTTTGTTTCTGTTGTTTGGTGTCCATCTTGAAGTTTGTACATAAAAAGGTAGAGATATGTGACTTCCCAAAGTCGTCGTCGTGAGTATTGTATATAAATTACCTATGAACCATATTATGTATATAATATATATTATTATATTATAGTATTATACTTTTTCGCCCATGATGAATATACATTTTTTATCATTAGCCTAAGTTTATTGTAAGTTATTGTTAACCCATATTATTTTATTATATATTTTGTAATACCTATCATGTACTTAATCCTATTTATTGTTAAACGTGGATGTTTTTTAGTATACCTATGTACAAAAGTGTAATAAATATTAATGATCGTTTTAATGTCATACGATTAAATTTTTTTATTTTAATTATATTATCAATGTTGTTACGATTATGATTATTGTATTAATCGAATACGCATATATTTACATTCCATATACATATTATTATATTATAAACCATATATTATTTTAAATTTAAAAAATAAATATTTATACCTATATTATTACTACAACAGAGCCGTGTGAACAATTTCGCGTAAATGTGTTATAAATATAACATTCAATAAACGTGTGTATAAAGTATATACTATATAGATATATAATATAGTCTGCCGTGTAACAAGCTGGTGACTTTAACGACGAGCGTGATTGTTTACGGCAGGTGCACACGATTGTTTTGCGTGCTCGCCAAATATTATAATATTATTTTTATTATTATTATTATCATCATCATACCTATTATTTTGTGTACATATTTTTTCTGTTAAAAATACAACAATAATAACAATATATAAGGTGCGCGCGTTGTAAACGACGCATATATTTTTACTGTGAATATTCTGTTTTTATTTATTTCTCTTTTCTCCTCTCCACGACAACCGTGCTTACAACTGATGGTGTGTAACACAGGTACCTATACGCATGATACTACCGATAAATAATAATAACAGAAAAATATCAGCGTTATTACAGCTTATTACACTGCAAGTACAAACATTTACGTCTTTCAGTTTTCATATTATACAGATACAAGATAAATATTAACTTAAGCCCGGCAGAGCCAGTGGTGAATACTAAGGATGACGATGCTGCACTAAATGTTTTGTGTACTCATATTATAACAGTATGATAATATAGTATGATAATATCATATCATATCGCAGGTATTGTATACAATTTAATATATAGATAGGTAGTGTACCTACTCGTAATTTTAGTCTCGAAGGATTCCAATAGACTCTACAGTCTCCAACCTTTTTTTACAGCCGGCTAAAATTGAGATACACTTTGGCATCGTGGGCCAACATTTTTAGAGGAATAGATCGGCTAAGAAATTGAAGAATATATAGATGAAATTTATGAATGTTTGTTTATATACTTTTTAAAATTTATAACGAGTTTTTCTATTATAAGCTGTTACGAATAACACCAAAAGAAATATATAATTAATTAATTTTATTTAATTATTTCAATAAATTAAAAACAATAACTATATTATTTTCAAAACATTAATTAGCTTGATGGGCCAGTGAAAAACCCTTGGTTCGTAGGTTGGATACCCCTGGTCTACAGCAATAGTCGTACCGACTTGAAGGACAATAATACACATATCGGCTAAGCCATATAAATCAACTGTTAACGATTAACTTTGACTATATAGATATATACAAGTATAGGTACTATACTATACACGATATTACAATACGAGTATATTGCCACATATTGTAATATATTATAATATGAGACTAAAAAGATATTTATAGAACAATTAATATAATCATACAAATATGCTATTTAAAAAATAATGGGCTTAATAATTGTGGTGCTAAAAGCGCGTCCAGACGTAGCGGCTTTTGGCATGTGCCATAGGCCTTCGTCAGCATATGCCGTGTGGCAAATACGTGTCTAGAGTTTAGACCAAACGTGCCTAACCCACGGCCCGTAGAAGTATTCCAACAGGCCCTTGATCATTTTATAAAATTAGAAATTTCTATGGATAAATTACCTATAGATAAAAATAAAAATAAAAATTATAATTAAAAAAAAATTATTTTATTTAATACGATTTTAAAAATTACATAATACTTATACTTATCTTATAATTTTTAATTATATTAATAGTGTATATTTTATCAAAATGAGACAGTATATACGGTCCGCAGTATAAATATACATTTTGAATGTGGCCCGCAAATTGATAAAGTTTGGGCACGCTTGGTCTATAGACGATGATGCATTTATTTTTCAACTATAATGATTTAAAAAATAATTTAATTACTAAAAAATGTCCAAAAAAAACAGTATTTATCGCTTTCTCTTGATGTATACCACCTACAACTCGATCGAAAATTTTGCAGAGTGTCGTCCAAAAAAGCCGCAGAAAACGAATTAGTGACGTGATACTCATGCCTCACCTTTTTAAAATGTTTAACTTGGTTAATGGTTTCGTATGATTCAATTGGTCCATGATAGTAATTTGGTGTCGGAAATTTCTATTGAGATTTACATAATTCTAATTTCTAATGGCTAATACTTATATTAGATATTTATTGCATATTAATGAGATTGCCTATTCATTTATAATTCGTTATATTTCATAGATGAAAGAATATAGTCGTATCCAGCTGAGGAATAGTAAAATATGGCTTAAGCTAATGCCTATATTATTATCATGGAAAATGTCTATATTATAAAATAACCTCCGGCGTTTGAGTAAAATGAATGTATAATTAATGAAAGGCCCAATAGCGTACTTTTTAAACCATTTTAAGTTCCAAGTAATCTGAACTGTGGATAGGCCATTTTTGGCCTGATGTAAAATTTTAAGAAGGACCTTTACATGAAAAAATATTTGGTGAAAATGTTAAGTATCTTCGTTTTCGTATTTACAACAAAATAAGATTTTTTTTAAAAAGCTGCTTTTCTAAAATGTCCTGTTTTTTCATATTTTAAATTCTGAGCTATGAATGTATTGATTTTACAATGATGTGATTACTCTTTTGATGAATATGTACACGACAAGAAATCAAAAAACTAAGTGGGACATATGGCAGATGTGAAACATCAAAAATGTTCTTTTGGTAATAACGTTGAAAATTGAAACTCCACGGTGAACGGGTAGTTGACATTTATAACATTGCCCTGCCGCCCTGGTCGTCGGTGTCGACTACTCGTTCACAAATATAGTGTTCACTTTGACGGTTCATAATTTTGATTGGCAATGAGATAACGTTTTTAAATATATTATAGGCGATCAGGTACCGTCTCAAGAATGTAATGGAATAATTTGTTTTTATTTTTTACCCGATATGACGATGTCCTTCGAACATCGATAACAATAACATACCATATATTATACTTTATTATTGTTGTTATGTCTGGATATAATTAATTTAATGAAATTAATAACCTTTTAACGTAACAAATCTTCAGATGTATACAGCGTGTTCCTCCAATATACAGAATGATTGAAAATCGTAAAATTATTTTCATCACTAATTATTATTGAATTTATTTTTGAAATAAAAATTATTACTAGCAGTACCATGAGTATTTATATTTTATTTGCTTCTACTCTTTAATTATTTATATAACGATAATATTAATTATTAGTAATTATTAATTATATATAGAGGATATATTATACAGATTACAGAGCGCGGGTCACCGGTGTCGACCGGACGTACTTTCGGCGTGGCGATACGGCCTACCCTCCGATAATAGCCGCGGAGATCAACTTGATAAAGATTATTATAATATAATAATATACTCATAGATAGTAGAAGAATGGATAGGATGTTAAATTATACAACGCAAGTGGTCGAGGTTTTAAGTGTGAGAGAAAAGGCAGTTTCTCACTCCCTCAAGTGGCGATTTTGTTATGTTATGTTCAAATATAAAAATTAAAATCGATAACATCCATTGTTTTGTTCATAGATAATATCTATAATCTATATTATCTATGTTTTGTTCTGTGATAACCTGATAGCATTAAATTATTATCTATCTATTGCCTTTTATAATGGCCTATAGATTCTTCTATTATCTATGAATATACTGATATACGCATATGAATCGGCGCTTGGGTACGCCGATACTTATACACCATAGTGTCCATAGACGTAGACCTAAAGGTGTACGTTATACACAAGTCTTAAAGTAGCACATATCGTGCATGGCTTCTGTACACCGACACAACTGGAGGAGAGCATAGTGGTGGAGCGTATATTATGCGCTCGGCAGTGGCGTATATACGAATTATTTTCACTATGGAAAAATTTATCAGCTAGGGAGTTGGGTGGTTATAATTATGACATGTACAGTACAAATAAAAATTGCGCAAGACAATTTTATAATTATTATGTAAAATTAATTTGTTGGTTCTTTTTTTATAGATATTGACAGCGCCATTTATACATTTTTATGTTACCTAACATGTTACTCTAACATGTTACTCTAATATTTCCTTGTTAATTCCTCAAAAACGATTTTAATCAACCGGTTAACTTAATCATGGTGAAAAACTGTAAATAGTATACACGCAATGCTTTAATTGAACCTGAAATTTCACTATGTGCTCTGGCCTAGGGGGGCTTCCCAGGGGCGGATCCAGAGTTAGGAAACTGTGGGTCTGGAAATTTCAAGGGGCCACTTACTAAAACCAAATTAGAAATCTATACTTGTGTACTAGGTATATAAAACAAACAAAAAGGTGCTCCGCTGTACAGTAGATTACAAGTGGGTCACTGTATAATGGATAGTATTAAATTTGAATTCAATGATATAATATCATTGTATAATAAAAACGATTCTGAGCGGAGACGGTATGTCAGTCAAGGTATAAGGCATATTATTTTCTTATCTATCGTATTAAAAAAAATTTACCTATAATAAATTCCAAATTAACCATATCCCAATATCCATTAGGTACTTATAATGCGTTACACGTCAACAACAAACACTGATACTATCATAGTCCATACTCCATAGGTATATAATAGTGTACTTTAGAAGTTTCAAGTACCCACGAATAACATTACACAATCACAAAAAAATAACTAAAATAGTTATTCTAGGTTTTTTTTTATGAAATTTTATCCAAAGTTGAACTTAAAATGACTATAAAATAAACTGTGCTTATGTATTTTTTAGATTTTTTGGTAACAGAATTAACTACAATGGTGAAATCATGTTTTAAATTTTCAATCCTTAGATATAAAAGTTGAACATTTTATACATTTTTAACTACAAAATAATTATTCCATTTTAAATTTGATAAATTTTGTCAAAATTCAATCTTTAAATGCTTATAAAAAAAATTGTGCAGCCTATGTATTTTTAATATTTTTCAACTGATATTGTAACAATATATCAGGAGCCTTATATTAAATTTTTACACTTTTTGGCATAACAGATAAAACTTTATTGATATTTATAGAAAAAAAAACTAAAAAAATTGAAAACTGAAAATGTCCGTAAACAGCTCAAAAAGAGTCAAAATATTTTTGCTGTATACCTAACCTGCTGTATATTAGGTTACAACTTACAAGTGGGGGTCGCTGTAATGGATGGTATTAAATTTGAATTTATAATTATATATATAATATTATTGTATAAGAAAAACAATTATTTTCAAAATTGTACATTGTATAGGAAATGCTATTATGAACATTCAGTGAAATTTTCATTTATCTACAGTTATTTGTTTTTGAATTACAACAAAATAAGGAAATCGCTACATGAGAAATCGAGTGAATATCCAATGTTGTAAAAATTTGAATTTCAAACGCTCATAAAAATTTAATTTAACTTTCCGGTAGAGATTTTTTTATTGATAAAGGTAGACAAACTTATGAGTAATCTTGTATTACATTTTCAAATCTTAGATTTAAAAAGAAAAACTTTTACGAATTCTTAACTAAGAATAATTTTCTATATTTCGTGATTTTTCCATATTTTGTCAATTTTTGAACTTTAAATGTTTTTAAAAGAAAATTGTGACTAACTATTTTTCATCTGCCTTTAAACAATATACTAGGAGCCTTATAATACAATTTCAAGCTTTCTAAGCTAACAAATAAAATTTTATTGATATTTTTAGAATAAAAACTAAAAAAAAATGGAAAATGAAAATGTCCCTAAACAGTTCAAAAGAAATCATAATATTTTAAAAATTTTATCGTGTATAGAAAATGCAAATATAAGCAACCAGTGAAAATTTCATGTATTTACGTTCATTTGTTTTAGAGTTACACCAAAAACCAAAATTGATTTTTTGCAAAACAGATTTTGAGTAAAAATTTCCGTTATTCCTTAATTTTTATGTGTTTAATCCCGGCGCTTGTGAAAACTATTGGGAATTTTAAAATGTTACCTCCCGAATGCACCAACTAGATTCACTTTCCAATCGAACAAGATATTGAAGTTGAAAATCGAAGCATTATTTCGACTACCTATCGTGTACACAGACACAAAAATAAATCAAAAAAATTAAAAAAAAAAAACACACATTGTGAAATCAATACATTCATCGTTCCACTCAGAATCTAAAATTCATTTATACTATATGTGTGTTTATTTAAGTGTCCAACTACTCAAGATCTGAAAAGAGGCCAATTTGATCAGAAAATATTAACTGTGGGTCAGCTGACCTCCTGAACCCTCCCCTAGATCCGCCCCTGGGGCTTCCCCCTATATACGCCACTGGCACTCGGAGAGAGGAGATCGCGGAGTTGAGGCAGAATGAGATGACGAGTGAGGACGGGGCTATACACAGCTATATTCTTCCGCTTTTCAAAGCCGCTTATTCCACTTCATAATACGCCCGTAAATTCGACGAAAAACGCTGGGTAATACACGAATGCGCCGTGTATAGCCCCGGCCTGACGAGTCGCCACGCCACAGTCAGCCTCACTCCCGCGCCAGTAGATGTTTCACATCAAAAAATGTTCAACTTTCAACTTTGGGGGTGGTTTCTGGTTGCAAATTGAATATAGTTGGACCAAGATCTTCTTCCCAGTGTTTTTTAAAAGCATCGAGAAAAAAAATTAAGGAAAAACTAGTTTTTGACAAAATCGATTTTTTTTTTTTATAACTTATTCATATATACATAGATACAAGTAGTTAAAATTTTAAAAAATGTTTATATTATTAAGATCATTTTCCATACAAGATAAAATTTTTAAAATATTTTGACTCTTTTTTGGCAATTTATAGACACATGCACTTTTCAAATTATATTTTTTTCTATAAAAAGGTTTTGCTTTTTCAAAAAGTTTGAAAATGTTAAACAAGGTTCCTAAAAACTTGTTCATCAGCCAATTAAAAAATATCGAAAATTCATAGGAACAGTATTATTTTAAAAGTGCTTAAAGTTTGAATTTAGTATTCTTTAAATTATGTTAGTACACAGTAAGTAACTGATAAAATGATAATACGCTATTTTAAATTGTTTCGCCTTTTGATTGCTTCTTCGTAATTTACTTTTTGGTCTAAATTTTCAAATAACAATATTGATAGCGAAGAAAGTCTATCATCGAGGGGCGCTAATTCACTTTTATTAATTGAAGTTTAGAAAAACTTGACCGGATGCTACCGTTACTGGGATCGTCAGCAAAATTCTTAGAAATATCCATTACCTATAAGTTATAACTAATTTCATATCGTATATGAACGGGAGCTCTGATTTGGCTGATTTTTTGCCCATTGGTAAAAGTTAACTCAGATGTTTAAGTTAAAGCGCTTTGGAATTTACATCAGCACTATCTCCTTCCAAAAGTGCTCCATATAGATCCTTACAGCATACCAATAAAGGTTTTCAGAAGATGGTAATTTTTCAAAATTTTACAGAAATCCAAGTCGCCCAGCTCGCCCATAGCTTTCGCCGGCACTGCCTTCCGGTAATCTCTTATAGTTGATGGAAGTGCGGCCTTGATGGGCCGATAAGAAATCTTTTTTTCTGTAAGAATGTAATAATAATGTAATATTAGGTAAGTATAAAATTATAGATACATTAATGATTAATCTTATTTAAACTAAAAGTTCTTACTCGTAGGCAGTACTGTGGTGAATATAGGATATGGTATTTTGCTTAAATTTTAGTACTTGTAATAAATTAGCTCCACCAATAGGTACATTTAAGTACTTAGGGTAATCTATGCCAATATATTTTTAAAAAAAAAACAAATTCGCCATGTCTAAAATTAATTTTGGTAGTATATTCAATTTCAATCATCGTATTTTACCTGCAGATAAATTAACTGCGATCACATTAGTTATAGAACATAAAAATTAATAACATGCACAAAACATAATGAAAATATATAATATTCCTGATTTTTACATATTTTATTATTAACAGAAATATTACTCATTTATACAAAAAGTATGTAAAAATAAATATACACAATATACCTACAGCTGCTATAAACACAATTTGCTTACATTTTATATTTTACTTTATGTACACTTTAATATTTTTCTTGAAATGTATCTATTAAAAATAACTTGGTTGATGAATAGACTATATTATAATATGAAAAGGCAATATTATGTTTGAAATTATTATAAACGATTTTAAACTGACGTATAAAAACAATTTATATACCTATTATAGCTACCTACAAGATTGCGCAGATTAGGTACATAATTTCATAATATACTTTTATCTAGTTTTATGTGGTTTACATTTACGCCCCTTAATATTATTAAACTCTCTTTTCTAATTTCTATTTTATAATATATCTTATATTATGCTCATATTATGCTCATATAGCAGTGTATGTTTAGTAGTTAGTATGATTCATACTCCGTCGAAGATGAAAAAGAGCCCTATTCAAAAATACAGAAATATTCCCGTTTTCCCTGTATAGCCTATCCGCCCACGGCCCACAACGAGTACCTACTCGTTGATATATATTATTGTATGCACGTTTTTGAATTTTGATATACTAATACTGATATACTTAATTATTTACTTGTAAAAATAAACTTGAGACCACTTACTAAATGGTTTTTGTGATATCTTTTTTATTAAAAGAATGTCGGCCCTCACTATTATATTTGTTTTATCCATCGGCCCCTGCACGTGCAACATATATAACAAATTCACCAGCAACACTAACTACTGTTGTTTACTGTAGTTTAAAGTGAGGAACATTATCTGTTTTTGTTAAAAGTTGGCTGTAATAAGACCTTTTAATTTTAAAGTGAGGTATAGTCATTTTAGATTCTGAGTGGAGCGAATGAATGTATTGATTTTACATTGATGGGTGTTTTTTTTTTATTGAGTATCAGCAAAATTGTTGGTAGTAAAAATGGTCCGATTTTTGATATCAGTATCTTTTCTTATAGAAAAGTTAATCTTACTTTTGAGAGGTCAAAATTGAAAATTTGAATACTTGAAAATTCTAAATATTTTTAGAAAACGTGAATAAGAAAATTTTAATATTTTGTAAATCATATTTAAGTTAGAAATTGATAAAAGTTCAAAATGTAATAGTAGATTTCAGATAAGTTTTTCTACCTATAACAAAAAAAAATATACTTACGGAACATTAATTTTGTATGATATTTTATCATAATTGAATTACCATTAATCAATTTTTGAGATTTTGTTGTTATTCCAAAACGAATAACCGTAGACTCTTGGAATTCACCCATGCATGGTAAAATGTTCAATCAATTTTGACCCTTTATGAGCTAATTACAGCCATAAGAAAATTTTAAAATGTAAATTATTTTTCAGTTAGAAATTCATAACATTTTTAATTTTCATAGCTTATATTAGAAATTTTACTAGATAGTTCACAATGAGTTTTACTACCACTATAAAAAATAAAAAGTTTACCTCCAAATGTTTTTATTAACTATTAAATTTGATTATATATACAACAAGTATGCTATGTTGACACAACATCTCCGCTCAGAGTCTTTTTCGTATACAATGATCCATTTAAACGTTATGCTTGAGAACCAATGTACAGCATAGCGGTACGCCGGTACCCACTTATCCACCTTATTTAATATTGTAATATTTTAAATATTATATGATATATAATTGCAAATTGTAATAGATCTAGAAAACCCCCGAGGAGCATTAAAAATAACAAGGACTAAAGAGATAAGGGTAAATGAACCAACTTTATTACTCAAAATTACATTCATGGATGTAATTCTCAAGGAACGCTTATACGCTCAACCAGGGATGGTTTAATTAATGCACATTTTCAACCGGGGCATAATATTGTGAGACTCACAAGGAAATAGGGTTTAATTGTAGTCTCTAGATTTTTCTTCATATAGTTATCGTCATAATTGCCTCAATTCGAACCTCTTAAGACGCATTTGACTTATAAGTCGTCAATCCAACAGGACGACGAATTCTTTTCGCGCAACTACAGCCAGTGTGCATGTATTATGTAATATAACTACAGATATTGTTTGAAATCAAGAGAACTGCAGCAGATAAATGTGAGTTGTATCATTGATTGTACAATAAACTATAATATTAGTATATTATAAAATCAATGCGGTTGTATGCATAAGTGGAGATCCGATTGCATTATATATGGGGGCTAAAAATTTCCTAAACAAAATTAGCCAATTAACGCACGAACAATATATTTTCTTAAGTCGGATTTTAATATTTTTTTACGGTCCCTTCCAGCATTCCCCCCACAATCGTGATTACTACATTCGGTTGTGCGACGGACGTGTTGTCCGTTGTGACGGAAAGAGGTGTTCGCGCGACAAACGGTAAAGTAATCCGTGAAGAATGCGATCGAACGGCCAGCCGCGTGTCTCGGCCCGATCACGAACAAACAATATCATCGGCACGTTGTGCGCGGCCCACCCAACATCATCTGCATATTACACTTACCCGTAGCAAAATGGAAAACAAACCTCTCACAAACATCCAAACGCGTTTTTCCCACACGACGATATTATTTGTGTTGTTGTTGTATAGCGTCTCGTACTTGCGTCTCACATCACGAAGGCAGCAGCGAGTCGAAGCAGAGTCGTATAATATCGTTATCCGCCGAATGGAGTGCCGGCGGCTGCGGCTCGCGCGCTGTTTTAATTGTCGTTCGTCGGGCGTACAAAGCGGAAAACGGGCGCCGCCGCCGCCGAATGCGTCACAAAAAGTCATCGCAATCCGTGCGTCGTCGTCGTCGTCGTTATAATATTATTATCGTCGTCGTCTGGTGGTTTCGGATTTTTATTTATTACGTATAGGTACCTCTCTCCTCGTCGTTTCCTTCCAATAAATAAAACAAAAATATTTCGTTTTCGATACGTCGTGCGCATATATCTCGTATATTATTATGTATATATACCTTCATATATATATATATTATATGTAAATGCGAGATTAATTTTTAATTTATTGCCCGTCCGACCGTCCGTCTGTCCGTTTGTTTTGTCGTACGGCGCGCGGCTAATTGGCTTTCTCGACCGCCGCCGCCGAAGCCGCCCCCCCGCACAGCATAATATTATATTATATTATTATGACGCGTTGCACGGCCGGTAATATTATTATCGTATTATTACAACGTAACGATAATGTTTACGTACGTAACAATGTATACCGAGACGATAAATTACATCGGGAATATCGTGTGTGTTTTATGATCGAGCCCCCGCGATATATCGGCTTTTTTTTTCATTTTTGTCGGCAGCCGTATCTTCTCGGTCTTAGTGGTTTAATTGGCGGCGCCGTGCATGCGGAAAAAAGTCCTCGCCGCCTATGTATTTTATATTGTTTGGTACAATGGTACGTTGGTACCTATCCATATAGATACTAAATAGGTAGGTACTGGACGATTATTTTAACAGTAAAAATGTATTCTCTAGAAACGCATCAACGTTTGAAGTATAATAATTTATTGTTTACATATAGTATAAAGTCTTTATTGGTTTAGCGAGATTTTTGAAAAAATTTAACAATTTTTTATTGTCATTTCCTACGATTTTTTTTTTTTTTAAACAACATGCTCCCCTAGTTTAGTAGTACAAAAGTAGATCCGGGAGAGTTAACATGTTCCCGTCAGATAGTAGTGGACTAAATCCGGGAGAGTTTACCATCGGGAGGGTTTACAAAACCCATACATTTAACACACCCCCCCCCCAAAAAAAAAAAAAAATCGACTATATCCTATGCCTCAGAGCTGTGCTATGATACTCGATAGTCAATTCAATGTATTATTATTTTAATAATTACATGTGCACACGCGTAATGTCTAATGTCTAATAATATAATATTTATCGGAACAATGTTATTAGACGGACAGATGTTATGATAGGTGGGGGCAGTGAGTTGGACTCGTGTGCAGTAAATTATTGTAATAAATTTTCGTCGGCGGCGGCGGTGGACCAAGTCGTGTAGAGACGTGGGTTATAATAATAATTATTGTATTCTTGTGTGCATTATATTATAATATACAATATACATATTACGAGCGCTGCGGGTGTGTATGATACCTACGCGGTGTAACCACCGCCGCCGCCGCGTTTATGAATAATATATTTTTATAATATTTATTATAATTGTGTTTGTTCGACGCGCGGCGGGTGTGTGTGTAAATATTATTACTATTATTATAATTGTATTTGTGTAAAAACAAACATCGGCGGCGGTGGCCGGCGGAGAGGTTCCGCCGAACGACGTTCCGCCGCCACCTCGTCCCGACGTCTTCCCCTCGCCATCGTCCACCACATAAATCTGTCGGCGGGCCGCCGACCCGGTCCGCCGCCGCGTCGGTTGTACTATAATATATTATTATTAATAATAATATTATATTATATTCGAGGAGTAAACGAATTGGATTTATAGGCATTATAATAAATATTATTATATTAGTATATTCGGGACCGCCTACCACGGGGACGCGTTCGGGCTCGAGTCGTAAAAAAATTGACCGCAAAACGAGCGATTCGAAAATAAAACGAAATAACCCATTCGACGATTCCGAGAAGAGACAACGCATGCAAACGTATTTCATCTTCGCACCCATATTACCTATATGCACCCTACCTATATATAAAGCTGGCTGCGGACACGGGTCGCCGCCGTCGCGTCTGGCTGTTTGGGACAGACCGTAATAACAACAACAGTATATGAGGTAATAATAATAATAATAATTAGTATTGTTATTATTTTTTCGGTGCGGCGGAACTGCAGCAGTAGACACGATATTATGTTATTATACACATTTTCTACACCTGCAAGTCCGGCCCTGGATTGAAACGGCGAGTGAATACCTATTATAATAGCCAATAGGTATATATAGGTTGTGGCGCGGCGAGCTAATTATTTTCCAGAGGCCAGTTACAAATATCCCAAGTATTTATGCATAATAATGTATTAATATATTACACCAAAATATATTTCAGATCGTTATTGACTACCTATTGAGAATATCATATAAAATTTACTAGGGGACCCACTGGGACGTGTCACCCACCCTTCTATTTAAGAAAAATTTCAGAGGCCAAGGCCTCTGAAATTATCGTTTGCCACACCACTGTATTAAAATAGGTATAGTATAAAAGCCGGTCATCTTGCAGAATATAATATATTATAATATTAAGCTGAAAAAACTTGAGGTATTTGAAGAGAGCCAACATCCAATTTTTGTGCAACTGGTTCAGAGCTGCAGTGTTAAAGGTGGTGTAGAAGGGAGGCAGAGCAACGGTATAGAGTTAGTCCCAGGGCGCTTCAACTTATAGTAACATTTTTTAGCGTCAACATAACATTACCTAGGTATACATCAGAGTTGGCCAACTTAAATGGACTTGTGATCGACCTTGAGTTTTCCTGGATTTTTGGTATAGACATCGACTTAAGTACCCCGATTTAATAAAATATGATCAAAAAAAAGGTCGTAATGTATTAATTATTTTTTAAAAAAAAATTAACAATTTGACATTATTATTTATCACTAAAAACAGGATGTCAGGATGTCGATGGATTTTGCATTTTTTTTCCTTTGATCCTATAAAATATGTTTCATGCTCCCTTGATTCAGAACATACTAATTTTTTTTACATTTATAGGCATTTTTAGTTATAAATGCATTCTAAATTCTTAATGGAGAGATTAATGTAATGGTTTTTTTTTTTTTGTCATTATCCCCTTTTGGGACATTAAAAATTCTTTGATGTTCGTCAACAGAATCTTTTCTGGTAGGAAAGTAAATCTAGTTGGTATTTTGGGGGTCAAAAGTAAAAAATTCCCAAAAGTTTTCAAAAGCGTCTGCAATAAAAACAAATAACAAATTAAGGGAAAACTGAGATTTTTTATGTTGTATTTTTTTGTAATTTTTAACTGTTATAAAAATATTCTTAGATGAAATTTTCACAGAATGTACATTTTCTAAATATTGTGATTCTTTTTGGCATTTTTTTATAGGCAAAAAAAAATTTCGAGTTTTATTAATTTTTTTAAAATTATTGCTGATAAATAATTTTATGCTTTTGAAAATGTAATATAACGGTCCACATAAGTTGTTAGAGGAAATTCAAAAAAAGTTGAACATAAATTCACAGTAATTTTTTATGAGCGTCTGAAGTTAAAATGTTGATAAAACGCATCAAAATAATCACGAAAATTCGCAAATTATTTCGGATTAGAAATTAGATATATGATAAAAATGCATAAAAAATGTTCTATGTATATCTAAGATTTGATATCTAAGTTTGCCTACAGTAAAAAAAAAGTTTACTAAAAAAGTCAAACTAATTCTGTATGTGCGTTTGAAGTTAGACATATTCAGCGATAAATTTTTAAATTCTCATTCAAGGATTTTCTTAATTTGTTATTACTTAAAAACTATTCAACGTAGGTAGTATAGACATTTTCATCAAATGTTTATTTTATAGTTTTCTATAAACGATAAAATTTTCAAAATATTTTAAATCTTTGTGACTTATGTATAGATATTTGAAATTTGAAAAATTTTTTGTATTTTATTCTATAAATTCTAATAACATTTTATTCGTTGGGTCAAAAAACTTGAAGTAATACAAGGTTTATTGTAAATTGCTATATTAGTAGTTGATAAATATTAAAGATCCATAGGCATGTTTTTTTTTTCATAAAAGTATTTAAAGTTCCTTTCATTCAGAGGTTTTCCACAATGGTGGGCCTCTTCGTGTGATACTCATGTTGTTATTTATCTTATTTTATCAAATTTTTTTATTGTTTATAAAATATTACAGTTTGCAATTAAACTATTTGTTAAATAAAAAAAAGTATTTAAAGTTCAAATTTTGAAAAATTTATCAAAATCTCTACAATTTTCCAATTTATTGTAATTAAAATATTATGAAATATTCAATTTTTATAGCTAAGGATTGAAAATTTAAGACAACGATTCTCTTAAATAGTTCATACTGTAACCAAAAAATCTAAAAAAATACATAAACACAGTTATTCAAATTTGAACAAAATTACATATTAAATCGAGAATAATAATTTTAGTTATTTCGTGGATAATAATATAACATGTTTATATTATTATATAGACACAATGACATTTTCAAATGTACTTTTTTTGGCAAAAATTAATTTAATCTAGGTTATTCTAATGCCTAATTTGTGTGTTTTTGTTAGGTATATTAATTCTTTTTTTTTTATATCTTTTTACTTTTTAATTTAATTTTTAATAATTTCATATATTTCTTTTGACTGTAAATTAAACTTAAAATTTAAATGTATACTTTTGTCTATTTATTTTAAAACTCATATTTTAGCTCATTATCACACTCATATCTCTAATAATATTTAATATTTTAAATAAAGTTGTTTTCAATTAGGTAAGTAGATTTTTTAGTTCATTTTTTAAAGTGTTTTGGGCATTTTTGCCTAAATGTATGCCATTTATGCCATTTGTTGTGCTATTTATGTTATCAAAATCTATCTCTATTAATCACTATCATAGTCTGCAAGATTCATTGGTAGGTACTATATAGGTATTTATGGCATAATATTCATGAGGTCCTCCGTTAACCAGGCATCCTAAAATAAAATTATCGACAACAAACCATTCTAGAAAATATGTAACTAAATTGATATCATTTATAACAACAAAATTAAAATTGTTGACCAAATACTAACCATCCAAATAAGTGTTTTTCTTATAAAGGTTGGTGCTACAAATTAATTAGGTAATATGGCAAATGTACGTTCAGCAGTTCTCATTTAGCTTCGTTAATTTTAAAGGAAAAAACATATTTTGTCGTTTGTTGGAAGAGTTTAAACAATATTTTATTTTTTGAAATGCGTTATGAAAATTTTCAACTGTAATATTTTAACTAGCTTCATTTAATTTGTACCTATTTATGTGATACAGTTAAATAGGGCACCAGTGAATCAATGACTCAAAAGAATATTTTTGAAATACACACTCGATAATTAGAACTAAAAACTTTTCGTCGATTACTAACGGCTTTCATTATAACAAACTGACACTGTTAATTACCACACATATCACACTGTCAATTACAACAAAATATGAGTCTAGCGAATTAATTAAAAGGTAAAATATATTCTAACTAAGAATATTATATTTTATTCAGATAACTCGTATATCATTATACTACTATTACTACTACTACTACTACTACTGCTCGCCTGTTTTTATTATTCAAGTATATAGTAACTAGTAAGTAAGTAATATAAGTTTTGGTTATAACTTTCATTGGTTGAATGAGTATAAATTGTATAAACTTAATAATTTAAAAATGTGAGTAATGCACTTTAAAATTAAAATATTAAAAAAACAACAAAATACAAAATATGTTGTTACCTTTAAGTTGGACGATATATGTAAATTCAAACTCATATTTAAAAAATAAATGAACCTTTCAGAGAACTGCGTAAATTGGTATGATACTCACTTATTACTAGACGAAGTAATAATTAACTTAAAATTCAATCATCTACGTTACTATATGCTACGATAGGATGACTCTGGAGAGTTAGAAATTTGATTAGAAATTTTAATTTTGCTGTTAGGTACCAAATATTATAAATTGATTATTAATTTTCCAATAAGGTTTGAAGTCAAATTTTTGAATTTGGGTACCAGGCTGACTGCAGACTTTAATGCATGGTACTGAATTCTAACTACGGTACTAGCTAGTGCCCAGTATAGTATTTATACCTTATAAATGTATTGGTAAAACTGTAAAATTTGGTTAACTAGAACTTTGCAACTAGAATTCGTCGAGGTACCTTGAATTTTTTCCCGGCCCTAGAATTTCCGTGGATACCTAACTCAAAATCTTGGATAACTCAAAGTTGTTGGCCGGTTCCTTCAACATCTAGTTAACCAAGTTCAATTGTATATAATGATTTACATTATTATATCAATTAGAGTTTATTATTTTTTTTTTTTAGGTATACTAACTTATATTGGTATCAGTGGCGTCAGTTTTTATTAGACTAGGTCAATTTTTCACTACTTTTTCTACTCAACATTTTTTTCACTCAGATTGTCATAGCATAGTGTCATAGTGGTAAACGGGAAGTGGGGGGCGTGTTGTAAATGTGCCGACTTAAGGTTGATGTAAATACTGACTGGGGCAAATGTCCCAGTTGCCCTCCCCCAAATGACTCCACTGATTGGTATACCGGTTACACCTGAAATACGGCTTGAACGGTAGACCGTAATATCTACTGAATTAGCACAGTACCGTTCAATACCTAAATAAACTTTTTTTAGCAAAATATGATACTAAGATAAAAGTATTTTAATCTATTTATAGAATAGTCTTAGCGTGGATATAAAAATAAGTTTAGAAGCGGTTAATTATATACCAATATGATTTTTTTTAGTATACTAATAATTAATAAATAATAATAATACCATTATTGCAACAGTAAAAATATAATCATTAGATCAATTTTTAAAATAAAAAATAAAGTTATCAATATTGCAGCGCCCCCTATTAGCCAAAGCTTGTGATGGAATAGCAGTTCTTTCAACCAACTTTATGCACACTGTATATTTTATATCAGCGCACTATTTGTTTCTCTCTCTGGCCCAAGCGCCACATAGACAAAACGCATTTAGGTACGCATATCATTTTAGATTCTGACCGGAGCTATGAATGTATTGATTTTACAATGATGTGTGTTTTTTTTTTTTTTTTGTGTTTGTCATCACCTTTTAGGACAGTAAAAATGCTTAAGCAGCGTACACACTTGTAACATTTTCTGTTAAGCCGTAACGCCGTAACAATGTTCCAACAGTTAGGTCGTTAAATTTGGCCGCATCAAATAGGATGTCATCAAATGTTACAAGTATGTACGTGGCTTTAGATTTTCTTCAACAGTATATTTTCTGATAGGAAAGTGAATCTAGTTAGTACTTTGGGTGGTCAAAAGTAAACATTTCCAAGTAGTTTTTAAAAGCGATGTGAAACACAAAAAAAAATTAAGGAAAAACGATAATTTTTATGCAAAATCTGTTTTTGAAAAAATCGATTTTGGTTTTTGGTCGTAGGTACATTAAATTTTGACTGAATGTTTATATTAGCATTTTCTATACGCCATAACATTTTCTAAATATTATGACATATTTTGAGCCAACATTTTCAGTTTCAATTTTTTTTAGTTTTTTTTCTATAAATATCTATAAAATTTTATTTGTTGGTTAAAAAAACCTTGAAAATTTAATAGAAGGCTCCTAGTATATTGTTTCAAAGGCAGAAAAAATTAAAAATCCATAGTCACAATTTTTTTTATATGCATTTGAAGTTCAAATATTGACAAAATACGTAAAAATTACCAAAATTTGGTAATTATTTTGAGTTAGAAATTCATGAAAAATTCTCTTTTTGAATCTAAGATTTGAAAATATAATACAAGATTCCTCATAAGTTTGTCTATCTTTATCAAAAAAAAAATATCTACAAGAAAGTCAAATTAAATTTTTATGAACTTTTGAAGTTCATATTTTTACAACATTTAATATTCACTCGATTTCTCATGAAGTGATTTTCTTATTTTGTTTTAATTAAAAAACCGAATGGCTGTAGATACTTGGAAATTTCACTGAATGTTTATATTAGCATTTTCTATACAATTTTGAAAATAATTTGACTCTTTTTGAGCTGTTGACGGAAATTTTCAGTTTTCAATTTCTTTAGTTTTTTTTTCTATAAAAATCAATTACATTTTATCTGTTTGGCCAAAAATCGTGATTTTTGAAAAATCGGTTTTCTTATTCAATGATATTATATCACTGAATTAAAATTTAACACCATCCATTACAGTGACCCACTCGTAACCTACTGTACAGCAGAGCGACTTCCACCTACCCACCTTTTCTTTTTATGTTTTTAAGTTATCCTAGAGTAAAATCATCCATTACAAAAACGATAGAGAGTTTGTCTCAAAGCATAATTTAAATTACAAATTTTTTTTATTTGGAAAGTCTCATACATCATAGTCAAATAACAATAAAATATAAAATCGATATGTCATTCTCTCAAAAATATTATTCTCTATACATTTTGTTATATAGCTGATTTTACTCAAACATTACTCAAAATCATAAGACAACGATTTTATGTGAAAGCGTTTTATATACGTTGAGCGTCGGTCTAAGAGAGAAAACAAATATTGCTCAGACATTCTCTTAAATATCTATTTACACACCTTTTTTGATAGGTAACCAAAAACAACTATTTCATGTACAATAACATTATGGATGGTGGGAACAGCGGAGGCGAGAAATTGTGGAGGCTTCAAAGCATAATATTGTATATTTTAAATATTTTTACCACCTCACTCTTCATTGAACCAAAATTAGCATCGGGGCCATTAGTAATTATTAATTATAATATTTGCCACGATATTTGTGTTGAGGTTTTATGATTATATACACCCACCCACCCATTTCAGACATTGAGACATGAAGCTATGGCTTCAAAATTCAAATAATCCTATATCCCGCAGCCTCTAGGTGGGAATATCTCGCATATTGTATGACATGTGTATATTATTTTAGTTCTATGTATAATTCTTAATTAGTATAAAATCATAATTGTGCATCTTATTTTATTAGATATTAATAGTGTATAATATTATACATATAATATAGAGTAAGTATAGACAATTTATGAAGAAAGTATCTATTGAAGCAATACACTTAACCTCATTATCATCTTGTTAATTTGTAAAAAAAAATATGTCCTAAACTGACAATATTATTCAAAGTATAGTGGGAAAAAAAATCCATGTTTTTTTGTTCCGTCTATTCGTACAATTTATATTTTTACGATTTTCGTGACACGAAATATACGCCTGTTAATCATCGTTTCGTCGTATTAGGCATTATTTTTAGGTCTATAATAATATATAAACGTTAATGGTCAGCCGGATATACGTATCGATGCCCATAACCCATATCGGTACCGGCCGTCGTTTAAATTTACACGTATATGAATTGGGTATTTGGGTGTTTAAGTGCGTAAAACAGCTGGCTGCCATCAGTTCTGTCCGTAAATAATTTTAATAATGATTAATAATAATAATAATAATAATAATATAATATAGCGAGTAGCTTCCGCCTGCATGTGTCGGGGGATTCGCCGATCAAACCCCCGCTCGTTAAATATAGCGCCTGCGCCGATCGTTTATTATGAGGTGCGTATACTGCGTATATAAGTATATTATAGGTGTGTAAAACATACATAATATTAATGGTATAGTTTAGGCGTATAGAATATTATTATAACGTAAATTATTATATTATATTATTATAGTCGACTACGGAATAACGAAAAAAAACTCGGACGAGTACGGAGACGATGACGAGGCGCCCCCTCCGTCATATTAATCGTTATTGCTGCAGTGTCCGTAGATTTAAATAATATATTATAATATACGAAATATTATAATATTATTAGGTACCTACATAATATCGTCTAATATAGAAATATGTAAAAATGTTATTTCCGTACGCTTCGAACACGTTATTAAAATAATATTATTACGACGATCCGAAGAGATATGACTACTAAATATATGTATGATATTATTATTATATATCGAGTGTACGCGTATACTATACGACGACGAGATAAAGTCAATTAAAAAAAAAAATCATCCGCGTTGGCGTGAGAGATTACGCCGGGCGCACGCGGGTTATAACTTATAATATAGTTTAATTAAATTTACCATAATATTGTAATAATCGCTGTGCCCATACCATGGACTGTGCTGCTGAGGTATATACCCTACCTGTATTTTATAATATATGTACACGTAGGCAATATCGTTAGAATACGACGGGCGCGATGAGATTATACGCGCGCCGTCGTCGGCCGGTCGGTCGGTCGGGTTGTTTTAATTAAATTTACCGTGTTATTATCGCGTATTTTAATATAATTATAATTATTTTTTATTTTTATTATTATTAATATTATTATTATTACTATTATTTTTTTTTCTCCGCGTTACGTACAGCTAATGCACTGCACGTCTGACCACGCCGCCGGTAGTTGTTGTTGGCGGTGCAGTCATCCGCTACTCCAGTTTATTTCT
Organism: Macrosiphum euphorbiae; assembly: GCA_949089665.1. Classification (NCBI taxonomy): domain Eukaryota; kingdom Metazoa; phylum Arthropoda; class Insecta; order Hemiptera; family Aphididae; genus Macrosiphum; species Macrosiphum euphorbiae. The sequence continues at coordinate 16,618,225 of CARXXK010000002.1, read as the reverse complement.
CATTTTTCGAATAATATATATATCATATTATTATTATTATGTTATTATATAGCGTTGTTTTACACCCATTTATTATACAGTGTGAATTTATTTTCTATCGTCGACCGGGAAAAATCTTATACCAGCTTGTACTGTTTTAATCGTATACTCCATCTTTTTATATATCATGTTACTCTTATATGGACATGAACGTCATATTGTTTTTGTTGTACATCGACACGCTAGTTTTTTTTTCATTTTAAAGTCTAAAACAATATTATGCGTACCTATATGTTTTCATAATGATGACGAGGACTATATAGTCTGTTCTCCTAATGGTGATTTAATGGTGTTAGTGAACATTTTTACACGGCGGAACCGGGAACACATGATATAGGCCGAAGAGCCCTATAACTTCAGTTAAATAACTTTATTCCTTGAAATATTCGTATTTTGATTTTCAGTATGTGTTTGTGCTCAGATTGGTTTATTTAGTTATATCAAACGTACATAAAAATATTAATAACAGAGCACCGAGTAAGCCATACACCAATGTAGTGAAAAAAAAATGAAAAAAATTATTATTATACTATACATATAGTCTGATATAAATATATATCTATATAGGTAACTGCACTGAGACACCCTATATAGGATACATGAAATTTAACAGACTACACGGTGCCTTATTTTATCACTTATTGTGTCAAAAGTTTGAAATTTGATTCGTAGAAATTTAAAAAAAATTATATTTGTGGCTATCTATCAATACCCGCTTTACCAATGAACGTGGTCTACCGTAACTACACGTCGAAAGCGTCGAAATACACACCGCTCGAGCCGGTGCCAAATATACATGGTAATGATACTAAATTTATATATAAATATAATTTAGGTTATTTACAGATAGACATAATTTACTATTAATATTATATTATAGTTATAAGAGATATTATGACACTCGATTAATTTCATAGTATTATGTACACAGCCGCGAACCAGTGCACAACGCACGTGCGGCGGTACCTTTTATAGGTACTCTGATAATAGGTACCTCGATTAAAGGTCCATCTTATATGGATAAGCGTACGCGTGTACTCTGTCTGTATACTCGATTAATTTTCTATTCATCAGAAACGATTTATCGCGAGATTCGGTGCCGTCTGCGGTGTGTATTATATTATTATGCTGCTCGGACGGGAAAATATATCATCCGTCGGCTGGTAAAGTATAATATGATACAGCACTATACATTAGTAGGTATCCATTTAAGTAATAGACCTTGTTCGGCGCGTCCAGTCGGAAAAACTGCTCCGAATCTCAGGTATGAACTTCCGGTACATAAATTATATTGTATATACACGCAGGACGGGAATCCTTGAAATCGTACTAAACAATTGCTGTAATAATGTTGACCGTCGTCTTTGTTGTCGTCATCGTCGTCGTCGGTAGTTTTGTGAACAGTTCGTTAATTAGTCAATTAATTAATTAATTACGTTTTTCGTCCGACCGGAGAATATAGCGAAAAAAAAATACTCGACGACGTTTCGGCGGCCACGGCGGCCTTGAGAGCCCCACAATGACGCCACAATGCGTCTCCTCGCCTCGCCTTCGTCGGATAATTTCCCTAACCGAGTGCTCACACAAACACACACACACGCACTGTAATACAATTTGCACGCTATATTACAATAATAATGATAGCAACAAAATTAAACATTTTTTTTTTTTAAATTAAATTAATTACCATCTAGAATTTAAATTAATTACATTATCTATTATCTCTCGTTGCCCGTCATTGTTCGTCTTTGTTCCTCCCACCTACATCGCACCACTTCCTTTGCCAAGTACATTATTTAACTACTTACCTAAATGTATATTCTGTATTCTCGACTGTCGCCTATCTGTAGTGGTGCGGACTACTGCATAGCCAACCCCCCCATCCACACCCACGTCATCACCAACTCCACGCATCATGGAAATTCGTGTTGCGGTGGCTGCCGGATTTAAGAAAAAAAAAATTAAATATCGTTAATTATTTTGCCGTCCTTACCATAATTTAGTATCACGTTTTCACATATAAATGATCCACATTAATACTTATGAGTTATGTGTAAGGCTGTAAAACTAAGAAAATGCTCCAAAAAAATGAATTCATGCCCTAAAAATTAAAACATTGCACTTATTAAATACACTTACACTATACCTACATCAAAATCTAATTTATAAATTGTTTAAAATTTAACATGCATTGTACATAAATATATTTTATTTTAATGATTTATTATGATGCTAATATGTTTATCTTATTGATAATTGTTCATAAAAGTATTAAGTATCTATGTTGCCTTTTAGCCCATATTGATTTTATTAGTTCTATGTACTTTTAAATGCAATATACTCACATTTGATTTTTCAATCAGATTTTATAATTTTCTTCAATATAATTTCTTCATAACTGCATCATTATTTATTGTTATTATTAATTCACAGTTAATGTTAATTATTTATTATTACCTATTCCTTTTTTTAAAAAAAACATTGAGACTAATTTAAAATGCCTAAAATTCAATAACAAAGCTTGTCACCATATTATATAGCTCTTTTTCGAATTATGAATATATATTTTAATCAAAAATATAATTATATAATTATGTGTACATTTCTACACATAATAATATTGGCTGTTTTACGTTATACTAACTTATATAGCTTTTATAAGTATATTACTTTGTCTATTATTATTAATTATAATAATTAATATTATATATTATTACTTATTAGTTCTTACTTACAGTGTTGCACCACGTGTTAAATAAGTCAATAGTCATTGGATTTGTATATATTATAATTTATTTACTAAAGACCAATGAACAATGAACAAATTATTCAACATTAAAAAAAAATACAAAAATTCTTGAATATACGATTTATTTTTTTATTTAATAAAATATATACCTAAATGGGCTAAATGATCATAATATATAGTTTAATATGACGTACATTTCGCCAGCCCCCCCCCCCCACCATGCAATTTATGAAATAGTTTTTTTTACTGAACATTAGTGTGAATTTGTGTGACTATTTTCAGAATTTGTGCGATATTGGTTTAACCGTAAATTCAAAAATATATAAAGGGGCTGTCGAAATGTACGTTTTAATATGGACCATCTGATATGAATTAATCGTTAATTTTTGATGCTAGAGACATTGCTGAATATGAAAGTTGAAGTCTTTTATAAATAGTATTTTTTTTTATCACATTTATCAGTAAATGTAATTACAATATTGTGTAGGTTTATTTTTAATGTTAATAAATTAGAAAATTTCTGGTTATTTTTAAAGAAAATGTAGGCGTAGTTTAGCGTTAAACTACATTGCTGTTGATAGTTGTTATATTTATTATCATTTATGTAGGTACCTACATTTACAAACTCACTTAATATATTTCTTAATTAGTTATTTTATTAGGTACAGAATATCAGAAACCCAATAATTTATAGGCAGGTACCTAAATGCCTTAATCAGATCACTGATTACATTTGATTATAAATTATAATAATAGAAATATTACCAAATAAAGGTTCTAATTTAAATAAAATGATAATATTATAGTGCCATTACTCATTACCATGTCATGTACCATATATCATACATAGTATATACCATGTATAATTATAATATATACATCACTACACAATATAAGTACAATATAAATAATAATACAATATAGTAGTGGCTAATTAGTCATTAAATTAGGTACAATCTGCTCATTTATTGTCATCGATTTAATTTCATTGCATATTTGATTCTTAATTAATTGACGATGCTTTCTCTTTTTTTTTTTTTTTTTTTTTTTTTTTGCAGGGTTTAGCTTATTATTAATTGTCTCAATTGATTATAATTTTTAACGAAACGGTATGTAGTTGTTGGCGGTACCTAGCGATAAGATCAGACGACGTATTAGGGCCTTGGGGCGTATTACTTAGAGCGTGCGTATAGGCCCTCAGGGGGTTAAAAACTCTCCCCAATATGTTGTTTTTACTAACAGATACTTAATGTCATAATTATTAGTAGTTTTCTTATAATCTCATTAGTTATTTTATATGACACGTCACGTTCGATGTTGTTCAATGATTTCTTTTTTTAAATATAATATAATATATAAGACCACCTGTAGATCACGACTGGCGTAATATTGTCTAATCGATAATCGCTATTAATTATTAACATTTATCACCTAGTTATCAATATAGGTACTATTGTATTAGATACCTGCTAAATACACTAAATGGAAGTCGCGTCTCATTTCCTTAATAGGTTAATATATTTAAATATTTTACATTTTTACAGGTACTTACATAAATTAAATTAATAGTGCGTTCATTACATACCTATTAAAACAAGTTAAACATGTTTACCTTTTCGCAATTAACAGTTCCCCCTCCAACCAACAAAACAAAATAGTAAGTTACACTACCGTCTACCGCACTTTATGTGTTCAGAGTACCTATTTTACATTTTAATATTTTTTTTTTTAATATTTCACATAATAATTTATTAATAAGTGTGTGTTTTATTAATTAATTTATTAATACGAGTGAGTTCGAGATCCCGGATATTATATTATATTTATACATTATGCAGATTGGATTGTCTAGATTGTTTAACACGCCATTACAGTAGTATAAGTTACAAATCAAATAAATCTTTGACATTTATCAATTAGATCAACAGGTACATTGTATGCTTTTAATGGGTACTTTATTAAAATATACAAATTTGTATTCGTCAATATTAATTAGGTGTACCGTATACACATATTATATGTAGGCACTTATAATATGTACTACATTAAGAATTTATATTATTAAATCTTAGCTCACATTTATAAATGCTGGTTTTGACAACATTTGATTTCTTATAATTAAACCTAAATTTACCTATTTATGAATATTCATAAAAACAAAAAATAGCTAAATCTTTCAGCTACATCACTATAATATTTTTGTATGGGCTTATAGCAGTGCCATTTGAATGCAATTAGAAAATAGGTACATTTAAAAGTTTAAGTAAAGAATAAGAAATATGCATAATAATACAAATAATATTAATGATAAAAAGAAGATAAACAATTTACAAAGTAGTTAAACGGTAAGTATTCATGTTAAGAAACGAGAAGCGAGATAACGTGAAAACGGACTAGGTATAGAATAGTATCAAAAAATTGAATACATGGAATTAGTAATAAATGAATAAGAACAAAAATGATACAAGTTATTATACCGAATGTATTTAGTATTAACTTAATACGAAACTGTAGTGATGTAATTATATCTATAACCTATTATAGATATAATTACCTATAATTACTATCATATTATAAATTTGAAAACAGCCAATTATAAATCAATTTTCTCTCATTTAAACAGTCAGGATGAATATTTTTTTTGTACACTGTAGGCATTTGATAAGTTGGACCCAGATAATTAACAACAAGTTGCCCAAAGGATTTTTGTATATATTTTAGCGGTAAGCCATAAGGTCTATGCTCTCGTTTATTAGTAGAAAATAAACTTTTGTTTTCAGATTTTTAGATTTTTTTTTATTTCGAAGGATATTGTATTTTTATTGTATACGAGGGCAGGGCACTCAGCAGGTTATAATTTTGTTTTGTTGAACCCTCTAATGTTTTTTTATTTAAAATTATTCTTGGTACGTTATTTTGATTTTGTTGTAGAATATTTATACTTTGTATAAGTGTTTTGAGCGCCTCCACAGACCAGAAGACCATTTGATTAGTAAAAATTAAAAAGCAAAATAAGTAGGTATTACGTAAAGTTTTATTTGATAGCAAAGTACTTTTATGGTTAATGAATTTATATATTATTGTATATAGCTCACAAACTAAATTATTGATATGTAGGTCACATTTTAAATTATTATCAAAAATTCATCCTAAATAACGGTTTTTGGATATTTCTTTTATTTGTTTTCAATTATATAGACTACATTTCATATAGTTGTTACAATTATGAATTAATAATGGAGACTCGTAGTTATTAGATTTGTTTATTGAAAAATCATGTACATGGTTTTGTCATAATTCACAGTTAAGCATATTTAATTTAAATATTTGAATGTTAAATTTAAACCGTCTGTTACTTTAATGTAAACCTTTTGCCAGGTCATATCTGTAAGAAATAAACAAGTATCATCAGCATATTATATTTCACTATTTGGCATACATTTTTAAATTATATACCTCGTTTATATACAATATGAATAAGATTAAGGACCTAGAATACTACCCTGAGGAATACTATATATATTAAAACCTTCATATCACTTGCAATGTCGTTTAATTTTACTATTTGTTTTCTGTCAGATAAGTAGCTTTTAAACCAATTTAGACTGCGATTGTTTATTCTGGAAGCAAGTAGAATTCTATAAATAATTTGATAATGTGTGAAGTCAAAGGCCTTTGCCAAATCTAGGAAACCAGCTAATACTTTATTACCATTGTCTAATCCATCATATATAAATTGGGTTACATCATATAAGGCATTCTTTTTTCCTAAGCCCAGTCTAAAACCGTACTAGTTTTTAGACAATAGTTTATTTTTTTCCAGGTAATAGTAACCATTCTTGCTTTGATTATTTTTTCAACAATTTTAGAATAATTTTTCAACATAGATATGGTCTATATATCTATAGTTGCCCATAGTTTTTCGATCTTTCTCCTTATACAGTGATTAAGGCAATTTAAAATCATCCGGGAAAATACTAATTTTAATACTTAAGTTGTATATATACTTATGTTCAAGTGGATGAACAATTTGTTCAGAGACATATTTCAATATTTTAACTGTTATCATTTCATATCCCCCAGCAGTTCGTAAAGTACCTAAGTACAGAAATTTTTTTAAAATCTATGTCATTATTTTGCAAGTTATTTGCAAGTATTTGCAAGTCTATTTTTAGAATTTACAAGCCCAAACTTTCACCGTGAAACCAAAACATTTAAAGATGGACCAAATTTACGTAGCCCACCCATTTTTACCGAGACCTTCGAAATGTTATCAAACGAAAGCTCATAATTACTGATTAGCAAATATTTGAGTATAATAAATGATACGTTTGAATAAATTAGATTTTTTTTTTAAATTAAATATAGAATTATTTTATTTGACTTGATATTTTTTAATTCAACTTGTTTTTGATTATTAGATATCGATTTTAGTAATATAATTCCATGACTTTTTTGTATCCAAATTAGATTTTTTTTTTTTATTAATCAGTATAGAATTTTTTCTTAAAAATATAGTTTTTTGTTTCGGAAGCCAGCTATAAAATATGTCCATAGCTGTTAAAGTAGATATGGAGTTGAAAATTTCATAAAGCATGTTGCAAATTAGTTGTAAAATATTGGCATAGATTAGTAGTAGATCGGGTAAAGTCGGGGGCCAACTAAAGTTTCAGATCAAAACACCATGACAATGGCAAAATTTCAAAAGTAAACGGCCACTTCATAGTGACCACCTGAATGACTTGTACATTTTAAGTAAGGACTTGCAAATAGTACTTGCAAATTAAAAGCTCTCATTTCAAAGTTTTAGGACAACTTGGGTGGGTGAAATTTGACAGCTCTTACTGGCCGTCCGAGTTCCTTGAAAATTCTAAAAATGTACTTGCTATTACTTGCTAGTCATAAGCTTTCGTTTGATACCTATTTGGAAATTCTGGGACAACTTGGGTGGGCTCATAGTGGTCGCATGGGGAACTTGCAAATTCTAAAAACAGACTTTCAAATTCTTGATAATCATTATCCTTTGTTTGGTGTTTATAGCGGCGGAAGGAATTGCAAATTTTAAAAAAAGGCTTTCAAATACTTGCTAATTATTAGCTTTCGTTGGATACTGATTTCAAAGTTCTAGGTAAAAATGGATGAGCTACGTAAAGTTGATCAATCTTTAAATTTTTGGTTTCACGGTGAAAGTTTGGACTTGTAAATTCTAAAAGTAGACTTGCAAATACTTGCAAATAACTTGCAAAAAAATGTCAGTACTTAGGAGGTTACCTAAGATTAATAATTTTGGTTTCTTTTTAGATGAAAATATAGATTATAATCAGTTATCTTATAGTGACACGAAGACATGTCATTCCAAGTTTTAGCCAGAACTATATCAATTTTTTTACTATTTTCATAATTTTCTAAAAATAGTTGAAGTTCATCAAAATGTGTATTTATACTGCTTGTTGAAAGTTGAAACAAATAATATTTAAGTAATTTTAATTTTTTTAATTTATATATTTTTCATATTTTGAAAAAGACTCGAAATAATTTGTTCTATATTTTGGATTTACAATTATATTATTTAGATTAGCCATGCAGTTAGTGTTTATAATGCAAAAGAGTAAATAAATAAAAAATAATTAAATTAATTAAAGTAGAGTTAAAGTAGTTTCATTTTCAATTATTATTGCCTTACAATTTTAATTTTTTTTTAATAAATAGTTTTGAGTCTTTAAAGGATACAAATTTAAAACCAGATTCATGAGCAAAAGCCTTGGTTTTAAAAAACAAGTTTCTATTAAACTGCGTTAAATAAGTATTTGCATCGTCCTTCCATTATTGATGTATCGTGTATTCGTGTTCCCTCTTTTTTTTAATTTTCTTGAGCTGTCTATGAGATTGTTCTTGCTTTGCTTTGAGTTTAGTTCCGCAACTAATTTTCTAGGTTTGTTCATGATTTTTGACTGTATACGATACGCGTTGGTGACAGTTATTGATTTCACACCCAATTCATCAACAATTTTTTCTACTGTTTTTACATAGTGTTCATCCTTATTATCGGCCACTCCAATAATTTCAATACAATTTGTGTGCCATAACTACTCGGGAATAATAAAATAAGGTAGGTACCTATGCCCCTTTTTGATTTAATCGAACACGTACACAACACCTAAATGTACGAACAACGAAGATTGTACATGGATATTAGACTTTAATTTCATATAAAGCGAGTGATTTACAGTTTTGAAAATATAAAGTTAACCATTTAAGATGTGGTTATTCAACACAAAAATAATATTTATCTGTGGACATTTAATGTAAACTCTATATAGGTATATTATATTGTGCATATTTTATCTATAGGTATCAAAGTTCCGAGTTATAATTTCAACTTTTTAAAAAAATAAAAACAAAACCTGCTTAGGTACCTAGTTTTAATATTATAATTACAGACAAAGTATGTTCTACATTGTCATAACTAATTGATTAAATAATGCAAATTTAATTTACAACTCTATTGTGGTTACCACTACCATGGTAATGATTTTATTGTAACAATAACAATGTAATAAATAACAATGTTTAGATAACAATTTCATATTGTGGGTTAGCAGAGAACGTTCTATTTAAACCCTAAACCCTTAAAGTCAAACGATGTTTGTTGAACTCAATTGAAAAAAAGGTGGGCAAGTGGGTGTCGCTCTGCTGTACTGTAGGTTACAAGTGGGTCACTGTATAATGGATGGTATTAAATTTGAATTCAATGATATAATATCATTGTATAAGAAAAACGATTCTGAGCGGTGACGGTATGTCAGTCTATGTATAAGACATATTATATACATATCTATGGTATTAACCAAAAAATGACCTATAATAAATTCCAAATTAATCATATCACAATATCCATTACATACTTATAACAGTTATAACGCGTTATACATCAACAAAAACCGTGATACTGTCATAGATATATAATAGTACACTTTAGAAGTTTCAAGTACCCACGAATAATATTATTCAATCACAACAAAATAACTAAAATCGTAATTCTTGGTTTAAATATGAAATTTTGTCTAAATTTGAAATTAAAATGTCTGTAAAAATAAGTGTGTTTATATATTTTTTAGATTTTTTGGTTACAGTATGAATTATTTAAGAGAATCTTTGTTTTAAATTTTCAACTCTTAGTTATAAAAACTGAACATTTTATAATTTTTTAATTCCAACGATTGATAATTTTCGAGATTTTGATAAATTTTGTCAAAATTCCAACTTTAAATGCTTATAAAAAAAATCGTGCCTATGTATTTTTAATATTTTTCAACTGATATTGTAACAATATATCAGGAGCCTTGTATTAAATTTTTACACTTTTTGGCCCAACAGATAAAACTTTATTGATATTTATAGAAAAAAAAACTAAAAAAAATTGAAAGCTGTAAATGTCCATAAACAGCTCAAAAAGAGTCAAAATATTTTCAAAATTGTATGGTGTATAGGAAATGCTAATATAAACATTCAGTGAAATTTTCATGTATCTACAGTTATTCGTTTTTGAATTACAACAAAATAAGGAAATCGCTACATGAGAAATCGAGTGAAAATCCAATGTTGTAAAAATTTGAATTTCAAACGCTCATAAAAATTTAATTTGACTGTCCGGTAGAGATTTTTTTATTGATAAAGGTAGATAATCTTATAAGGAATCTTGTGTTTCATTTTCAAATCTTAGATTTAAAAAGAAAAATTTTTACGAATTCTTAACTCAAAATAATTTGCTAATTTTCGTGATTTTTCCATATTTTGTCAATTTTTGAACTTTAAATGCTTATAAAAAAAAATTGTGACTAAGGATTTTTAATATTTTTCATCTGCCTTTGAAACAACATATTAGGAGCCTTCTATTAAATTGTCAAGCTTTCGCAACCAACAAATAAAATTTTATTGATATTTCTAGAAAAAAAACTAAAAAAAAATGAAAAATGAAAATGTCCCTAAACAGTTCAAAATAAATCAAAATATTTTGAAAATGTTATCGTGTATAGAAAATGCAAATATAAACAACCAGTGAAAATTTCATGTATCTACGGTCATTTGTTTTAAAGTTACACCAATAACCAAATTCGATTTTTTGGAAAATCGATTTTGCGTAAAAATTCCCGTTTTTCCTTAATTTTTATGTTGTTTTTCCCGGCGCTTGTGAAAACTACTGGAAAATGTTTACTTTTGACCCCCCAAAGTACCAACTAGATTCACTTTCCTATCAGAAAAGGTACTATTGAAGAAAATCGAAGCACTTTTACTGTCCCAAAACGTGATGACAGACACAAAAATATAAAAATATAAAAATATAAAAATATAAAAATATAAAAATATAAAAAAAAACATACATCATTGTAAAACCAATACATTCATCGCTCCGCTCAGAACCTAAAAAATCGGTGAGTCAATTTTTAATTATATGTCAATAATATTAGTTTTTCTCATTAAGTTGTAGAACGTCGAATTTAACTATATAAACTAATAAATAGTTTCAGTTTGATTGTCACGCAGTGTGTTTCACATTTGGTGAAATAAATATGAACCAATCACAAGTAATTTCATCTGAGATTATCAAAAAATCATATTTGAAACATGAATGCTCAAAAGAAGTCGCCCTCATACTGTCGTTAGAACAAGAATTCGACTGGTTAATTATAACAAAATTAAATCTGAGCCTTTTAAATATAGTGCACATTGTAGGGTTAAGGTTGGTTACAAATCTAAAATGTTTAACACTGTCACATAACAAAATAAAGAAAATCGAAAACCTCGATTACCTCATGAAGCTGGAAGAACTAAACCTATCATATAATAGAATAACAACAATTGAAAATCTCGACCATTTAATAAAGTTAAATGTTTTAAACTTGAGTGGTAATAATATTTCAGAATTGAAAAATTTGGATAACATTTCACAGTTACAGGCATTTTACATAAGCCATAATGAGATAACCGACATTAATCAAATATTCTATTTGAAACGTTTCAAGTATTTACAGTGCATAGAACTGTCAAACAATCCAGCTACCGATAATAATAGACAACTAATTGTCGATCAATTTCCAAAGTTAATGTATCTCGATAGTAAATATATAACGGCCGAGGAACGCTCATTACCTGTTGAAACAAACGATGAATACAGTTTAGCAGGTTCAGAAGTATTGGGAGAGTCTAACATTATACACAAAGCTTTTTTAAACGAAAATGATGGTATACAATTTTTTAATTATTTATACTATGAAGATGTTGATGGTGAATTGTTGAGTAAATGGAACTCAACTGTTAAAGTTGCTTTTAAAAAATACAAGAAACAAATTACCGATAGTGCAATGGAATTGTTTAATACAAGTCTACAAAAGTACTGTAATGTAATACCTTCAAAAAATTTAAATATTTTGATATAATTATTTTTTTCAGACTAACAGTGAGAGATGAGATGTTTTTCAAGTTTAAAATGAGTCATAACAGATTTGAAAGAAAATTAACTTATATGAGCCGTGATATTATAAAAGAGTTTGAAGAAATAAGAAGAATAAGGATGAGTTCTTCTTCCAAAGAACAATCAAGTGATTTTAGTTCAAATGAAACAAGCATGATTCAGGATCTGGATAACGTTGACAGTTTAAAAGAACATTTTTCAATTGATACTTTCATAGCTATTTCCGAGTTCGAGATAATTGCATTGAAAACGAAATTGCACGAAAAAAACATTTATATGAATAAATCCATCACGGATATGATAAGCAAATATGCAAACTTTGTAGAAGTAGAACTCAAATCATTTTTGGAGTTGTTAGTGCCAATGTTCTTTAATATGCGTGAAATTGTAAGTACCTACTCTGAAATATTGAGTGAAAACATTAGGTTGGCAGTGAATAATCCAATAAAAGTAATACCAAAGGAGTTCATTAATCATTTTGGAGATAGGTGAGTCCTTATAATTAAATCCAATTTCATTTAAATATAATATAACATAGCTAGTTCATACAATATTAATAATATTAATATTAACATAGGTATTATACAAAATTGTAATAGTAGGTACTGAAGTACATTTGTATATAGGTACAATAAATAAATAAAAATGCACAACATGTATTTATACGTTTTTCATTGTTTGTTTTTATCAAAAATAATATGAGAATAATGTTACCTGATAAAAAAAAATAGTTATTTAAGAATCATATGGTTTTTAGATTTTCAATAAATGATGCCGCAGTTAAAATGTCTGATAAGCACATGGAAATGATCTACAAGCGAGAAGAAAGACTTAGTTCTGATGCAAAAAAATGGGCTGAACAATCAATTGAAGATTTGAGAAATTCTGAAAAGCAAAGATTTTGGATGGTATTTGAAGAAATAACGAAATATTGCGATAATGTAACGATTTGGCTTGAATCTTTAAAACATTTATAATATCTTGGAAAAATTGTATAACTAGCTAATAATATGCAGTGCCTGGATATTATATTTTCAGTATTATTTACACATAATATAATTGTTTGAAAATCGTAAAAAAAATTTAGATTAACAATATTAAAAAATTATTAAAACTGATTAATAATTGGTTTAACAATAGTTTAATTTCAAGTTTTGTCTAGCGACTATCAAGTACAATACCACAATTATACAATTACACTGTATAGGTAACTTTTTTTCACGTTCAGTAAGCTACATTAACAAACCACAATTTACAAGTAATTTATAGTAATAACTGTTTACAAACTGGGAAAAATGTTATAAGAAAATTATAGATTATGAATAATGTCCACCGTATTAAATGAGTACTTCTCTTGAAGGAAACACTTTTTAGGGGAAACTTTTAAGCATTGTCGTTCATTTCAATAATATTATATTATTATATCAAACTGTTTTTGCGAAAATCGTCTAGTTTTAACAACAATTAACAGCATTAAACGATTAAAAGGGTTGCTAGTTTCTACTGTTTGTTTTGCCCACATTGGTTAATGTATTCATGTTTTTCGTATGAGCCAAATATACAATAGAAACTGGAAATAACATGAATTAGGAATCATGTTGGTAGACGTGGACATGCCTTATAGATGCATGAATAGATGTAGAACACAATACTTACGACCCTTGATACCTGGCACAAAATTATCAATATTAAATAAATATATCTTCATAAAAATATAGGTTTAGGAATTATTTGTTATTTAATTCTCAGAGAAATCGAAAAAAAATTGTATTTTAAATCATAATTTGGTTTGTTTTTAAGATTTATTTCCAGTGGAATAGTTTTCATTTTTATGAAATAAAAATCTATTACAAGGTTAATCATGTTTTATTTTAGGTTCTGTGTGGAGTGATAAACATAATATTAGCTCTAATAAAACATGTTTTTTTTTGTGTGACTAAACTCACATTTAAGAGAATGAAATATTATTGAATTTCAACAGTAGTCAGAAGGATGGTTTTTGTAGGTATGATTCTAATAATTTTTTAAAGAACCAAAAATAACAAAATAATAATAAAAACACCTAAATATTAACACTGCACTGGTTTATGACAGAATTAATTTAATTTTAGAAAAATAAATAGATCGAAAGAATTTTCACTAAATATATATATTTTTTTTTGATTTAAAGCGTTTGAAATTTAAATATCGATGAAATTGAATAGGTATTTAATAGAAATATTATAACGGTATTAGTTATTTTTTTTTGTCCATTAAATATTAATCGTGGAAATTTAAGAAATTCCACTGATACTTAAATGATCAGTGTCTGTGTTCAGTGACATTTTCAAAATATTTAGAATAATTTTAAACTATTATAAGGAATTCAAAAAGTTGAGATGTTTTATAAGTGTTTATGCAAACATGTTCATGCTAGGTAAAAAAAATTTAAAATTGAACAAAAAAAAAAAATACAAATACCTAAGTGTTTTTTATAGGAATTTAAAAATACTAATATGTTATAATATATAGGTAAAATTACTTTATAAGTACTTCAAGTTGAGGTGCACTCAACACCCACAGGCTGAATATAAGAGAGTGGCTTTTGTTTGTCTTTTTAATTTCATTGCTTTAATTAAATATGAAAAACCTGTAACAATTATTATAATTTATTTTCAACGTTTGAATAAAACAATGAAATAAAATAACTAATTATAAACTCTGATAATATGCTGATGAATACTTGTCTGTACAACTATGTATTTTTTTGGTAAAGAGTGAAATTTTGATATTTTAAAAAGTGATAGTTAACTACTGGTCGAACGAGGGTCATCTTATCATAGAAAATATATAATAATATAATATTTAACCACTTTTAAATTTTTTAAATATATTTAATACGTACCAATTATATATATTGTCATATTTTGAAAAAGACTCGAAATAATTTGTTCTATATTTTGGATTTACAATTATATTATTTAGATTAGCCATGCAGTTAGAGTTCATAATGCAAAAGAGTAAATAAATAAAAAATAATTAAATTAAAACAAAATAATTTGTTCTATATTTTGGATTTACAATTATATTATTTAGATTAGCCATGCAGTTAGTGTTTATAATGCAAAAGAGTAAATAAATAAAAAATAATTAAATTAACTAAAGTAGAGTTAAAGTAGTTTCATTTTCAATTATTATTGCCTTACAATTTTAATTTTTTTTTAATAAATAGTTTTGAGTCTTTAAAGGATACAAATTTAAAACCAGATTCATGAGAAAAAGCCTTGGTTTTAAAAAACAAGTTTCTATTAAACTGCGTTAAATAAGTATTTGCATCGTCCTTCCATTATTGATGTATCGTGTATTCGTGTTCGCTCTTTTTTTAATTTTCTTGAGCTGTCTATGAGATTGTTCTTGCTTTGCTTTGAGTTTAATTCCGCAACTAATTTTCTAGGTTTGTTCATGATTTTTGACTGTATACGATACGCGTTGGTGACAGTTATTGATTTCACACCCAATTCATCAACAATTTTTTCTACTGTTTTTACATAGTGTTCATCCTTATTATCGGCCATTCCAATAATTTCAATACAATTTTCAAAATTTTTTTATTCCAAAATATTAAAAGGTTTTAAAAGGTTTTAAAAAAATGTAATTTCACTTCTTAATTTTATATTTTTATCTTTCAATATTTTATTTTATTCTCTCATTTCTTTTAAATAGGATGTTACATCTTGGATTTGTTTGGCAAACTTGTCACACTTGTCACTCATGAAATTCGCTGAGTCAGTTAAACCCTTTAAATAATAAATTGTCATTAAAGCATGTAACACCGAGATTTTTTTCTTGAGAAAGGTTTTCTGAATTATTATATTTTATAATTATAATAATTATTATATTTGTTAAAGCAGTTTCTCTTATCGTAGAATACATAAAATGATAAAACACATTGAAAACTGTGCATTTTCATCGAAAATGTCTTCATTTCACGAGTTACATAACATCATGAATATCGAGAGAATACGCAAAGTGCAAGACGCAAGTTGAAATGAAAAAAAAAACAATTATAGAAGTACTATAATATAGTAGAGATAAGGAGATACCTAATTCGACACTGACTATACGTCGGAACCCGTCGATATTTTAACGATAACTGAATAAAATTTACATCAAACGATCATTAAATATTAATTTGACTTTAATTTAAACTTTTTTTTTGTTTAAGGTAGAAAAACTTAAGGAATCTAGTATTAAATTTTCAAATCTTAAATATAAAAAGAAAATTTTTTATCAGGTTCTAACTCAAAATATGGTAAAATCTGGCAATTGTTCGTGATATTTACGAATTTTATCAAATCCTAACTTCAGACGCTCATAAAAAAACTATCGTGATAATATAATTTACGCTTAACTCTTTCTTTAAATTACAATAAAAAAAATAAACTATGAACAGCCATGTATTAAGTTCACAAGTTTTTAGACAAAATGTCTTATTGGCAATAATTTAAAAAATACTAATAGATATAAACAATTTCTTATGAATAGGTATAAAAAACTCAAAAAGAATATACATTTTTTGAAAATATTATAATGCATACAAAATGTTAATACAAACATTCGGTAATTTCTTGTACCTATTTGTTTAAGTTACATAAAAAAAATAATCAATTTGGTTAAAAACTACATTTGTCTAAAAATTCCCGTTATTCATTAATTTTTTTTTAGTTTTTTCCGACGGCTTTGAAAACTGCTGGGAATTTTTACCTCCTGAATGCACCAACTATATTCACTTCTTACTAAAAAAGATACCTACTGAAGTTGAAAATTAGAACATTATTTTAACTATACTTATCGTGCAGTACACAGACATAAACAAATCTAATTTATGAGTACATTTAACAATAATTAGAAAAACATAAAAAACTGTTTATTGCGTACGAGAAAGTCCACTGGGAATATTACAAAATTCCAGGATTGCCAACAAATCCATAAATATTTTAGACTTTTTAAATTTTTCTAATTTTAAATTATCTATTTTATTTGTTCTAGTAATCATCTATCATTAGTCTCTGTTATTAGATAATTAATATGTCTATTTTGTTTTGTATTAAACTTAAGATTGTAGTATTACTATACTGTTCAATGTACTCATAGGCGTTAACATTAATAAATAACACTACAGTAGACAGTAATGCAGTTTTCAACAGCCGTACAGTGTAACTATAATATAATATTATAGTGTACAACGTAGGTGTTATAATAACATTATTGTTATATAATTGTTATATAATTGTCTACATATTTAGCATTAGCACGTCTATTGAACTAAAAACCATTCAAACATGATAAAATGTGTTTACACAAAAATAAAATAATACAAATATACTTAGTATAGTAAAAGTATGACTTAAATATTAAAGTGATAAAACTGACTAGGAATTTATAAAAATGAAAAAGTAAAACGTCCTACTCGATTTTTAAGCAATCGACTTTATAACACTTCTGTATCTCATCGACCAGAAAACTGTGGTCTGCGATGGATATCATATATACTTCATCACAGACCACAGTATATTATATAATTTATTTCAGTGTCCACCAGACCCGTCCCCTTGCCCCCCT
Source organism: Macrosiphum euphorbiae (assembly GCA_949089665.1). Lineage (NCBI taxonomy): Eukaryota > Metazoa > Arthropoda > Insecta > Hemiptera > Aphididae > Macrosiphum > Macrosiphum euphorbiae. The sequence continues at coordinate 16,600,364 of CARXXK010000002.1, read as the reverse complement.
CCCATGTGCCATTTAATTTCCATATTTCTGTTAATATAAATACATTTTTTATCTCTTAAGTGTTTTTAAAACATATAAGATTTATAGTTCCCCCTTTCCGGGGAATTGACCTCGAGACGTCTATGTCGTCAGTTGTATCTATCCTCCAGTTGGGCAAAAAAAATATGTTTAACGTTTTATTCTGAATTAGGATTTAGGAGTACTTAATAATTTACCGATGGAAAAACTTTTTAAAATTACTATTAATATTTATTGGTTAATTTGTCAGTTTTCAGAAAATCAAACATACAAGATCAACAAATTTGTATTGAATCTCAGGTACAAGTCTCATTAAAAAAATTATGTTCCGAATCATGGAATTCAACTCCTAAATTAACTCACATATAATTTTGTTTTAGTTAGCGAAAATCGAATATTTTTTTTGTTTGTTTATTATATGTTTGATAATTGGTTACAGACAATAAAATATTATGATCGTACATTTTTTATTTTCATGGAACTTCATATGAAAAATGGTGGAGGAGATTTCTTTGGAAAACCCTTGCTCATAATCAATTATTATATGTAGGGCTGGGATTTTAATGCCCTAAAAAACCCGAAAAATACCCTAAAAAAAATGCTTTTATGATCTAAACATTTTTTTTTTAAAATAATTTTAGTATAAATTACAATAAAAAGTTTAAAAAAATGCATTACAAAAATCTATTACAAGTGTAAGCTGTCAATACATAGTTTTAGTAAAAAAATTAACTAGAAACGGTGTTAACGACGACAAAACTCGTACTGAACGTCGAACGATATAATAGGATCGATTTAAGATTACCGATTTAAGATTATTTAACAGGAAATGCGGGAGAGGTTACTCAAACCTTGTCCGATAATATAATACGAATTACGAATACCTACTTACCTATAATCTGTTATATTTATTTAAAAACCATGTTGGTGTAAAAATCTTAAAATAAAATTTCAAATTCATAGTTTCCAAAAACTCAAAAAATGCTCCAAAAACTCTAAAATGCCCTAAAAAATTAAGAAAATGACCTAAAAACTAAAAAATTACAAAAAATGCAAAATAAACTTTCTTATTCTCATTCAAATGTACATAAAACAAATTTGTGACAAGACGAGCATTGCACGGTAAGCTTAGGAAAACAATGCAAAGTCCATCGAAATCCCAGCCCTAATTATATGTAACCTGTTCTAGGATTTTCCTAAACTTAGCGGTAAACCATGGGATAAGTAGAATGTATACTTTAAATTTCTTAGCCATGCTTTTTTTTAAATTAAAAAATGTATTTACTAAATAAATCTATATTTAATAAAAATCTTTATTTAATAAAAAATGTAAATATGATAAGAAAATTATTTAATAAAAAAATTTCTATCAAGATTTGTAAGTTTTTTTAAATTTATCAAGGGTTTTTTATTGAATATACTTTTTGATCAATTATAGATTGATGAAGATGTCAAAATTGGCCTGATGTCGATTGGAAATAGTTGGGGGGCCAACTTCATAAACGTCATTTCCCCAGCCCCCTATAAGTAACTTTTGTTTTTTAGAAAAATGAATTCTTTACAAATCAAAAAAATATCTTTACAAACGAAGTACAATCGAATGGTATAAACGGGAATTTGAAATTAAAAAATTTGGGGCATTTCGCCAACCCCAATTATGTAATTTTTGTTTTTTAGGAAAAAAAAATTCTTTACAAACCTTTACAAACGAAGGACAATCAAATGGTATAAAAGAAAATTCGGAATCCCAATTTAGGGGGACTAGAGAAATGAACCTTGCTCTAGGCCCTAGTGTCTAGGGAAAGCATGACTAAAGAATTGTACTTATACATTCCACTTATCCCATGGCTTACCAAAAAGTATTTACTATCAAATTTGTATTTATCTTGAGTATCACAAATTCTATGTATTCAAAATATATAGGACCGCTGTAATTTTTAAGCGTACACGATGAAATGAAATATTGCATGAAACACGTACAGAGACATTTGGATGTTTGTTTGTCCGGGAAAGGCTTCGAAATGAATTAACCGATTTTAACTGGGCTTACTACACAGGTATTGTATACTTGTATTAACTAATAGAAAAACGGAAACGATATATAAATTAACCAGGGTGGTCCGTAGGTTTGATAGCAGGTAGCTTACATACAGAAACTACTTTCAAAAACTACTCTCCGATATTATTATGAAAATGTCAGAGATTGTTCTGAAATATATCAGGAAAGTAACTATTTAGATTTTAGAGTATAGCTTGAACAGTTGAACACTTGAACCACGTTTGAAAATAAACTGAGTTCTACATCCATTGCGACACAGGCGTGTTACCCACATCTCGGTCGAAATACTTCACAAAGTGAAGGTACACCGACATTTGCCCGTGAACTAAGGTAGGTGCATTAAAACAGAGGTACGTCGAATAAATATAGCACCGAAATTTATATTTGTTTATTTTTTTTCCCGGGCGAAGTATAGGTACTTGTATACAGCAGATATATGGCTATATGTATTATTTATATTTTATACAGATGTACAATACAAATCGTTTGCAAAAACTCTCATTACCAATTATCAATAACACATAATAATAATGATAAATGTGAATAAATAAATATGAAGTATTTTATATATTATAATATATTTTGACGTATTCATACAGACGGACCGCTTTGATCGGCCGTCGCCCTTTCCGCCGGTAATGTTATTATAATATTATTATAAATTATAATCTACAGTAGTTGTTTTCGTTGCAGCTGTATATTAATAAACTAAAAACACACACACACACACACACCAACACACACTTGGTCGCACGCACGCGCACTCAAACGTCTCGCAGTCGGCGGTTATTAAATATTAATCGAATTTAATAATATTTTTTCTCGCCGCCCGCTCCAACCGCACATATTATAACAAAATGTATAATATACATATACATATATTATACATGCGTTGCTATCATATCCACATTATTACTCATGTATATAAGTATATAAAACACACACATACACACTCGCACACATGCTCAACACACACACACACACACACACACACACGCCCGCGTCATAATATCACGTATATGCCGGCTCGTACGTATGTAATTTATATATAATGCCGCCGCTGCCGGACTCGAGAGTTAATAACTATTATATTATTATACGATAAGAGCCATGCGCGCGCGCGCGAGCGGGTATCAGCAGCGGCAACGATATTATCATCATTATATTATTATACGACGGATCGGTTGCAGCGGCCGCGGCAGCAGCTCTCTCGCGCGCGCGCTAATCGATTTAGTTAGCCGGTTAGTTAGCTGCGGTCGGCCTCTCACTCACTCTCTCTCTCTCTCTCTCTCTCCATTTATCTCCAAGTCTGTCTGTCTGCCTGTCTGTCCGTCTCTCTCACTCTCTCTCTCTTTCCATCGATCTCTCCATCTCTCTTAACGTCGATCCGTCACTCAAACTCTCTCTCTCACGATCTCTCTCTCTCTCTTTCCGTCGATCACGCTGTCTCCGTCTCTCCCCCACCCCGAGGTCGAGATACCTATATGGTCGAGGAACGCCGCCGTCCGTTCGTTGTCCATCATCGGTTCTACATAACGCAGGTATGAGACCGCCGCGGGCCAATGTAATTTAGACGATGATTAATAATAACGACGACGAAAATACCGCGTGTAGTACATAAATAGTAGTAGATAATAATAATATATATTATATATGTGTGCGCGAGCCCGCGATTACTAAATATCATTAAATAACGACGATAATTATTGTAGTACGGACCCGGCTGTCTATGTACGCGTAGTACCTAAGTACAATAAATATTCAATTATTGTTGTTGTTGTTGTTGCTGTTGTTGTTGTTATTTTTTATGTATAAACGTATACTTGCATGGCGACCCAGTACCCACTCACTAACTACATACACGTACGTATCAATGTATTATTAAAGGTATCGTAGGTATAGGCACATAATAATATTATTAGTGTTGCAGGTCGACTTCGGGATGGTTAAACTTTGCAGGTCGACTTTGGAAACATTTTCGAGTCAAGTTCAAGTAGGTACTACTCGACTCGACTAGACAACATTTTTTTAGATTCTGAGCGGAGCGAGGAAGCTAGTGGTTTTACAATGGTGCTTATTATTTTTTTTATCCTGTTTACAAAATTTCTACCAGAAGCAGGGCTTTGAGTTCAACATAATATAGTATCTTATCTGTAGGTCGAATGGAAGTGCTATCAATGCTGTCCTTAATTGCTTACGATATGTACCTACACGGCTACACACACGATTTTACGTATATTATATTATAGACTTTAGTATACTGTATAATCTTAGATAGATAATAGATCCGATCGCTTGTGTCAGTGCCTATAATCTATGTATTTTACAACTGTATACACATTCTTTTTATTATTCCTTTCAAAAAAAGATTATTATGATATACAAATGAATATAATTACCTATATTGGTATGCAATACATTTTACATAATATTATACTTAAACGTTGGCTAGTTAAATGAAAATAATTATCTCAAATGAGTCGAGTTAAGTGAACACAAGATCAAGATCACATTATAATGAAAGTTAAAGTTAACAAATAATTATAAGTACATTATACTACGAGACTGCAAAAATTTGACTGTTTCTCAATAACTGGATAAATTTTAAATTGTATAGATACACAATTCATTAATCAATAATCAATATTATACTTTTAATCCGTGTGATTAATCTGTGTTTCGTATTTTGTATGGCTAATAAACTAGATTTATATTATTATAAAGCTAGTTTGCTGGTAAATAGACTATACTAAATTCTTTTGAAGATATTCAAATTGATTTAAAAATGAGGCAATGAGCTGTAAGTAATTACTAATTACATCCTATACAAGACATAACTTATCTAGTCGTCGTCATCATATATATATGCATATCAATGCTACAAGTGTCCGATTATCGTCGTCGTTGTTGAGCGGCCGGAACTACAATATATGGGGAAGGTTCTTATATAAATATATAGTTCTAAATGGCTGTTGTGCCCCATGCCCCAGTGTATAATTTTATAATATATAAAGGTGATCAGGTGGTCTATTATAATACACATTATATTCTATTCTATTGAGAACGAAGCGGTGGTTAATCGCTCGTGTGTAATGCACGCGTGCGCTACCCTACAGTGCAACGACCGCCGCCGTCACTTTATAATTTATATGCGACTAATAGTGCAGGCGTAAGAGAGGTCCAAGAAGCAACACAGAAACCCAATAATTTAGTTGGATGTTGTCGTAAATGCACTATGCACGACAGTTGTCAAGAGTAACCATACATATAATTTTATATAGGTTTGTTACCACTTAATAATAAGTAGTCTGTACTCTGTACTTCGAAGTTCGCCTATGTTCTAAGCAATTTCGGTTTCGGCTTTTATAGTAATTAGCATTAATGGTCTAAACTTAAATAATATAATATTATGTACAAAAATGTTATTGACTTGTGAAAAGAACAGATAAAATGTAATAAACAAAATAGGTTAAAACGTATTAGTATACCTACCAACGTCATAATTCGTTATAAATGATAATATTTTTTTGTTGTAAATATTGTATTGTCTTTTTTTGTGGTTTATTAATTAATTTTTTATATTTTATTATTTTACACTAAAACAATACAAGAAAACAATTCAAGGACGCCTATCAATCACAGAGTAGGGGGTAACGATTGCCAAACGTTATGGTTTATAGAAAATGAGAATATAAATATTCAGTGCAATTTTCATGTATCTACAGCTATTCGTTTTTAAATTACAACAAAAGAAGAAAATCGCTACATATGAGAACTGAAATGAACATCAATGTTGTAAATTAACCAGATTTGAAAATGTAATACAAGATTCTTCATAAGTTTGTCTACCTTTATCAAAAAAAAAAATATCTTCAAGGAACTCAAGTTACATTTTTATGAGCTTTTGAAATTCATATTTTTACAACATTTGATATTCACTCGATTTCTCATGTAACGATTTTCTTATTTTATTGTTATTCAAAAACGAATAACTGTAGATACATGACAAGTTTACTGAATGTTTATATTTTCATTTTCTATACACCATACAATTTTGAAAATATTTTGACTCTTTTTGAGCTGTCTACGGACATTGTCAGTTTTCACTTTTCTTAGTTTTTTCTTCTATCAATATCAATAAAATTGTATTTGTTGGGTAAAAAAGCATGACGATTTAATACAAGGTTTCTAATATACTGTAACAATAGCAGTTGAAAAATATTAAAAATACATAGGCACAATTTTTTTTTATAAGCATTTAAAGTTTGAATTTTGACAAAATTTATCATTTTTAAATTTAATAACTATTTTGTAGTTAAAAATTTATAAAATGTTTAACTTTTATATCTAACTATCTAAGGATTGAAAATTTATAACAATGGTCCAAGTAAATAGGTAAATATATAAATTACTTTATTCACAATAATATCATCAAATATACTTTGAATATCATAGGGTGACTGACTGTTCAAGATTTGAACTTAAAATGCGTATAAAAAAAAATGTGACTGGATTTTTAATATTTTTCGTCATGATTTTACGTCATTGTAACAATATATTAGGTGCCTTGTATTAAATGTTCAAGCTTATTTACCCAACAAATAACATTTTATTGACATTCATAAAAAAAAAAAAAATACTAAAAAAATTGGAAACTCAATATGTCCGTAAACGGCGTAAACAGTTCAAAACAAATCAAATTATGTTGAATATTTTGTCGTATATAGAAAATGTTGTTATAAAAAACTATCTTGATTGAAAATATCTTGATTCTTAATATTATATATATATATATACGGTTTTATGACATGTTGGCATGTATAGGTAGGTACCTATAAACTACAGTAAATGCTTCCAATACGCCCTACGAGTTACAAGTTACAACACTATACAATACTCAGGTCGTAGATCATTGGCCATTGCTAGCAATTATTAAGTAAGGTACAGTCAGTCGCTGGCGGTCATCGTTTTATGTACCGTAGTCACACGCAGTCCTGATTTCTAACATGTGTAGGAACTACTATTTATACACGGGCTTATAAATTATAATTGATTAATTATTATTGTGGCGAGTAGATATTCTCCAATAATCACAACACTATAGTGTACTAATACTATAGAAAACTGTAAAATATTGTGCAAAAATAATATTTTAAACACAATATTAAGCGTAGTGCGTAGTGCCTATGTGATGATTTTAAAGAAGTAATAGAACCCAAAACTAATGTAAAAACTCATAAGTCGTAATGCATACAGCTGCGTGCACACTGCACACACACACACACACACACACACACACGACACATGTATGTAACGATTAATACGATGAATTTAATTACGATAATCGCATGATTAGCTGATGTTGTCTATCACGACGTGTAGCCGTGTAGGTGTCTACGTAATGACCTATGGTGGGCAGTAGGGTTACCAGTCAATGGGACCGAGGTTTTATTTAATAAAAATTGATATACATTATACATAATATTACACAATGTTCATAGGAAGGGGAGAAGGTAGCCAATTGTAATATTTCCCTTCCTCTTGTGTTGTGGTTACAACTGGTTAGACTGGTAAAATTAATTTTTTTTTACTGGAAATGTGGTCCACCGTAAAGATTAGATTTAGATGTCAACAATTATGTTATTGACATGCATAACATGTATGTGTTTTATACTTTTATAGAATTATTCACTACAGGTAATGGGTACTTCCGGCAATAGTTATGAATGATATGATGTAAATGTAATAAATGAACACAAGCGGTAAAAATTAGACTGTACTCTATAGGTATTTTCATTTCCGGAAAAAGTGTTTTATCTGACATTTTATCAATTTTCCCGGTGTTTTGATATTATTAGAAATTAAAAACGATCAGTATCAGAAAGCATATTACAAGCGCATCAGTGTTCACAGTATATACACTCAAATTGTATAACATAGTGTATACTATCCAGAGGATCTCAAACTTTTATTTCATGTACCACTTTTAACTAAAAATTGAACTATTCAAAATAAAATTTAAAATTTGAACTATTCTATTTACACTAAACCTAAAACAATATTAGATCCGTTAAAAACATTACTAAAAATATATTTTGTTTATTAATCTTCAGTACCTACTATATAGTGTGCTACCACCACACGGCCTTCCGTATACCACCAGTGGTACGCGTACCATAGTTTGTGAATACACTGGTATACTGTATAGTAGTGAGTTATAGAAAAGATTTGTCAGCATAAATATTTTTAGAATCGTTTTTTTGTTATGGGGTGACCTGTACCTATCTTTATCCAGACCCTTCCCTCCCAAATAAGACGTACATTGGAATGTGTAGGTCTAAGAAAAATAAATTTCCTCTCGTCCGCGTTTTCATAATTAATACACTCACTTTCGGGGTTCATTAGCTATATACGAACTCTCTAATTTCCATAATATACAATCCAAACGTACAATAATAATTATAATTTTCAGTGATTAGTGGCCCGTCGTCCGGACTGGGTATGCAATAAGCGAGCCAGTGATAGGGTAATCTATATTATACCCATATAGGTACTTTATAATAATATGTAGGTATGCCTATTTTAGATATAATATATTATATCTAAATGCCGAATATTCCGGTGCCGAGATTAAAATATTATACATCGTGCCGATGAGCGGCGGCGGACTACGCCCAATTTCGTACGCCCGAGAATTTCATTAACCAAACTCGGCGGCGGCGGCGGTGGGCGACGGGGTAATGACGACGAGAATAATAATGGAAAAATTAGTAGCGAACGAGTAGGCGAGGGGTGTACCTACCTATAGACAAGAGAAAAAAAATTAACCGTCTAATAGGTAATAACAGTAGGTACCTGCATTGCGATATAATATTATTTACGTATAATAACATCTACTCGGAGAACCTATATAATATTATAATGTAGGTGCACGATGCGCGCGTACAAACTAGTTATTCGTCGTCGTCGTCGTCGTCGTCATCGTCATCGTTGTCGTCGCTGCCGCCGGCGTCCTTCATTACCATAATATAATAAACGAAATAATAATCATAATATCGCGCGCGCCGCCCGGGTACCTTGTAGTAATATTTTGTAATTTAATTATAATCACGGCGGCGGCCGAGGCGCGGTCGCGGATACTCGTTAGCGTTTCCAACGAATTAACCGAAGCCGCCGCCGCCGCCGCTGACCTTGGCCTATAATTACTATACACACCACCGGGTTATGTTATTATAAGCGGTAGCGCGGCGGTGTGGGAAATTTAATTAAAAAAAATAAAAATCAACCGCGATCGTTTATTATTATATCGTCGTTCGTCGTTATTATTAGTTATAAGTTTTTTTTTATGACAGGCAGTCTTAAAGCCGGAGGAACCACGAGGGGTAGAGTAAGTTTTCGTGAGACAAATTTCACGGTGTTCCGCTTCGGTTTTTACACACCTTATGGGCTGTAACAAGGGGTTGTTTGTGTAGGTTATATCTCAAAGGTCACTGTAAAACGATGTAGGTTAATCTACCTATTAGAATGGCAATATGAGCCAAGTGACTTTAATTATTACTACTTATCAGGAGAGAAATATGAAAATGTTCATAAATAAGTATGGTGGGTAAGTAGGTACCTGTTGAACAGTATCAAAAATTAAAAATTCCATGTTTAAATGGCTAAATGGCTTAAACTATCCAGTGCACCCTAACTCCACACACAATATATATATTATATAGCATATTCACATAATAGGTAGATATTTATTATTGTATTAATTCAATTATTGTTTAAATACAATTCTTATATTATGTTATTAAAGTTAAATAAAAATAATATTTTAGAACAGATAGGTAATACCAGAAACGGCCTAAACAGCCTAATCTAGACAATGTATCACTAGCATATTTATATCAAAATTATATTTATATAAGATAAATCCAAGTAGTATAAAAGTAATAATAATAAAGACAATATTTACAACAAACATTGTCATCGTTGGTATAAAATTGAATGTAATACAATTATAGGTATCTAATGTAAATTAAAATTATACTTATCAATTTGGTAATTTTGGTTGTCGTTTTATAATTCTATTTTTTATTCATAAATTGTATATTATTTTTTGTTACTTATGTTCTACCTAATTATCCTACTTTCATCATTATTGATAGAATTCATTCGTATGTAACAATTCGTCTGCATAGCTAATACAAAATATAATAATAATAAATAAATATTTTTTAATGAAAACTGCAAAGTTTGGATGTGCTGAAGTAAATTGGCATGAAAAGACTCGTATTTGTAGGGAATTTGTAGAAACTCCATGCTGTTAAGTTTATCAGTGTTAATGGATTGCCTTTTACCAATCGAATAACGCCGGGAATTTGAAGTGTAAACTGTAAAGTGTGTACTTCAACACAACGTAATCACTAATCATGTCGTTCTGATCTCACCGTAGATGACAGGTTCGGTCTAGTTAAAAAAAAAAGAATAGTTCAAAATTCTTTTTTATAACAGACTAACAGAGTATTGGTAATAGGCTTCTGCAAGATAAAATCCAACCAGGGTAGATAAACATTTAAAGGAAAAATATAAGTATATTTTGCTTGCTGATTTTGGTATACCCTAACTCCTAGTAATGTATCCCTCTCTATTTTCATTTACCTATAGCCTCCTATAATATTACTAGATAAATAAATATATTTGTAGTAACTATATGATCTGCAATATACATTATGCATGATATTAAATTAATAAATTACATACAGACATGTAGTTAAAAAAATTCCCACGGGGGTCAACGGTTCCTTCCCCCTTAGCAGCCACCAATGTAATAGACATGGACAGCAATATCTTCCACATTCGTGGGCCATGATAATTCGTTCCGCAGCTCCCGTTTCGATGGCCAGTCTGCACTTCAATGTGTTCAGTGCTCATTTCTATATAATATTATATTATACATAACGGTATATTTCAAAATTGTGTATTTTTTAACGGATTAATCGATAACCGTTTAATTGAATACCGGCTTATACTAAACACAATACAGTAGGTAGGTATTTAATTTTTTTCGTGAAAAGTAACCAACGGTATTAATGTATTATAGGTAAGTGTTGTAAGTGCCGAGCGGCCATATAAAAATAATTTGACTGTAAATTAAAACAAAACAAAGATGGGTAATATTATTATGAGGACATTTACAACAAAAGTGTATACAAAAAAACTAAAGCTGTAACAAATTGGGAATGGTGTACAAGAGAAAAAAACCAGTGGCGCAGGTGACGTCGTCGTTGTCACGGTATACCTGCCCATAGAGTGTCTATACTCTACAGCAGGTGCTTTACACTTAAACACTTTTAAATAGTTTTAATTCTCCGCACTATATATAAATATAAACGATATATATATATAGTTATAACTTATAATACTATATAGTTACGGTTGTCGATATTGTCTGCGCGTAGTAAAATAATAATAGTCTGTATTGTTATACACGGCCAGTCACAACAGTAAATACCTAGGTACTAAATAGCTGCAAATCACCACGCGCCGTCGCAATAAATAATCGTAAAAAAAACAAACCTATATAGAGGCAATCGTCGCCGTTGGGTCGTTACGCACGGCGATTACAATAAATTAGAGTATAGACGTAATGTTATGTACTAGTGGAATATACACGCGGCGTTTATAATAAATACCAGCATATAATTAGTATTTTTTGTTTGTATATTTTTTATGATAATTACTAATTAGTAATTACATTACAAATTAGTAATTACTTACAGTAATTAGTCGTTTCCTATAATATATTGTGTATTAGTGTTGAATGACAATAATTATCGTTAACAGTTTATTTACATACGTGCAGAGTCGGACTGGGTACTAAGGGCCCCACCGGCAGTTTACTTATAGAGAGGGCCTCAACAGTCAACAATAGTGATAAATAATAACTCTCTTGTAAATTTGATAAATTTTTTTCACAAAAAATGATCATAAATAAACTTTATAATTTACAATTGTTACTCAAAACACCATATTTATCTTTATTTACTGTTTTCTTTAGTTAAATTTATTTACAATTTATTTTATAGTATATTTTAGAGATCGATTATAATAAATTATCAAAATTTTTGGTAACTACCAGCTATTTTGATAATTGTTAAAAATGTTATTTATTAATTTAAGACAAGGAGGAAAATGTAGAAGGCTTGTATGTACCTATAGAATCAAACACATTGTGTTAATTGTTAAGACACAATATAAACAATTAATATTGAAATAACAATATCATTTTTTAATAGAATTTTTATATTTTTATAAATCAAGGAAATATACCTATCATTGTGTACCTACTGATTGAAGTATTCCTCAAAGCAATAAGAATAGGTTTTCAGTTCTAAAAATAAATACCTCTAAAATTCCAATATTGATCAATCATATATATTATTATTTTTAATTGGCATCGATGAGACGATAACAGAAACGTTGACTGTTGAGACGTCACAAACATGTTTTGTCCGTCTAAACTACACTGTTTTTTTATGTTTGATTATTATTAAACAAATATAATACATTATATAAATGTACAGTTCATATATTTTATACTTATGATTTTTTCCGTTCATAAGATGGGGCCCCATATAGTCATACACACAAGGGGGCCTTACTGGCTATGGCTAGTCGGTTATATTGGCCAGTCCGACCCTGCATACGTGCATGTATAATGTATATTGTATATACCTATCGCAACACGTCTTGAGCAATAAAAGCTAAACTTGACACGTAATAGGTAACAAAATAATTATGTTCAGTTAAAATAATAAAATGCATTTGTGACCTACATAATATATATACTTACCTATTAGAAACACAAAGAAAGGTAATTACCATGATAAATTACAGCCTATAGGCATTAATCAGTTTATTGTATTTTTAATTATTTCCATTCGATTTATTATAATTTATAAATATTAAAATATGTAAGAGTATATTTAATACATTAAAGGTTTAAGTGTATAATAATATATTATGTACACCTTGTAATTATTATAATTATGGTTTTGTAAAAAAAAACCCCAACAATTATTCAATAAAAAGGAAAATATAGATTATATAGATTATAGTATTTTATAAATTCTTGATTTCCAAGTAAACCAATAACCAATATTACAATCCTTTTTAGTTATAATATTAAACAGGTACCCCAAATTATTTACTATTGTAACATTTCTGGGATAGGTCGATTCTCTTTTTAATCGATTTAAAATATTTACTTTTATTCGAATACTTCAATATTTTTATCATAAGTAAAGTAAATCATTTAATTTGAGTTAGTTAATATGCCATATTATAGTACTATAATAAGGTTAGTCGTTAGGTTATACTGTTATAGTAGGTTAAAGTAAGTGTATTTCCTATTGCCTATGGGTTACAATAATACAATGTTACATCATTTTTCTAACGCGTTTTACAATTATATAGTATAGTCAAAATTACTTATTGTACCACATTATTCAATTATTGTACAGCTTGCTTTATTTTAAATGTTTAATAATAATAATTTTAATAAAAAAAAACAGTTAAATAATGTTACATAATATTTTAAAAGTGTATTCTATATTTCTATGTATCTTTTATATTATTATAAATATTATTATTTATAATATTATCGAATTATCAACAGTCACCTCGTAGAGTGTGGAATTGTTTTTTTTTAAACTTTATTATATATATTATAGGGGAGAAATAAGTAATAACTAATAAGTGATTATATAGTAAGACGTATTGCTGTTATAAGACTAATAAATTATAATTATTAATTAATACCTAAATTTCCTAAATTGTACGTAAATAGGTATATACAGGCTATTTTTACACATTAACTGTAAGAATATAGTGAAGAACTTAACCAAATTACAAGTACATAAACAATTGATTTCAGTTTTTGTTTTAGATGGTATTGTATTCTTATAGAATATAGACATGCATTCTTTATTTTTTTCCTTTCTTTGTCTTTTGCATCAAGTTTTTTGTTGAAAATGTCAACATACTATTTGTTTTTTATCCATCTAATCTACTCACAACATAGACGAAACTCGTGATGTTCAGCTTATTATTGGTTAAAGCCTAAAGGTTACTATATACTTAAGTTACCTTTTATTAAGGTATTAAGGTTTGATTGATCATAATGAAAATGTATTTATCATTTATTTTTTTATATTTACAAATAATCTAACAATAATTTGTACCTATACAAATACTATTATAAGTACCTCATTATTGATGCATTTAAGCGTCTTATGAATTTGTGTTTAAGATCATAATGTTTTCTCTTTTTTCAATTCAAACTAATATTTGGTCACTATGAAAATTCCTGGTATTTTTACATACTGATGTCTGATTGTATTGAATGTAGTAGTTGTATAAAATGTTAACTTAAAAATATGAATGATGGTTGTTGTAGTAACCTGTCGTAGCCTTAGCTCAAAATTGAAGTGCCAAATGAAAATGTGTATTTTCAATATTTGGTGTTATAATAGCTATAGAATTATATTATGTGCTTTGGACATGTCAACATCAATATATAATATACCTATGACCTTTACTGGATAAACAAGGTTTCGAAAAATAAAAAAGAACAAAACTTCTGCTGCCTTGAAGCTGACCAAAGATTCATTTTTTGGCTTTTAAATGGGTCCCTAGATGCTCCAGACCTTCTTGTAAGTCTTGTAAGAATTTGCTTAGAGTTTGCTTAGAATTCCGTCGTACTCTACCCGTAACCAGCTATCTTTCGTTATCACTAGTTACACCACCACTAACGGCCATTATTACCACCCACTTCACCGTATGCTCAGAATATTTACCTCCTGACTCACACATTCTAAATTTACTCTACATCCAATATTTTTACATATGTATATTTATAATTATATTTATAAAATTATTGTTTTGTTTGAATTGTTTTATTAATCAACTAGTTTTGTTTACCCGTTTGGCGTATAAATTGTAAATAAAATAAACAATAAATATCATTACAAAAAAAAAAAAAGAAAACATAAACCTTCTGAAGTTAACAGTTTTTGAGCGGACAGGAAAATGTCTCCAGAAACAGCAGAAGCTTGACGAACATTGTGTCACCAGTTGACAGTTTAGAAAATTTCGTGGAATTGTTTCTATTCATCGCAGATTTGTCGGAAACAGAATATTAATTGTTGTTGTTTTGGCGACCTCGTATAGTATATAGGTAGGTACTAGTATGACGGCGGAGGCGATGTCGACGAGCCTTCGTCGCGTGTGAATAGAGTTATAATATTATTATGTAATAACTAATAATACAATTTTTATAGTAATATATTATAATATATATATAGGTACCTAACATTATTTCAGAAACTAAATACAATTTAGAAAATCAGACGCCTTCGGCGGTGCAACAGCCCCTGCTGGGGTGACTGAGGGGAAGAGGGGGCGCTCCGGCGATGGTCGATTAATTAACAACGTAAACTCGACTAATCGGCATTTAACCTCACGTCTGTCTCTCTCCCGCCCACTATCTATTTTCGAGTCCAGAACCTAATTGCGCGTGTATATAATATAATATAATATAAGGCCCGCCACAGTCGTTTAAAGAAATCAGTATCACATACACACACTCGAATAAAACGATCGTTAACGACTCGCACTAGATATTATATAATATAACGTATTATAGCCATTTAGCTCGAATATATTAATTACACATCACTATTACTTTTCTACTATATGCCTATACACATAATATTATATATAATATAGACTAGTCACTATAGTTTATAGGTTAAATTAGGTTTAATTCTATATCTCCTGCGTATATTATTGTATATCTAGTACCTATATATACACGTGCTACCTACATATAAGTAGTAGGTACCTACTATTAAAAACAGATTTATTGTATTGATCGCATGTTCGAAATATGTACCTATTTGTATTCTACACCACGTAATCAATTTTAGGTGGCGGCCGACGAATATAATGGGTTAAATATTGGGTATTAATATAATGGGTATAAAGGAACGTTATTTCTTTCGTTTCGGAAATAATCTAAAGCGGACATTTTTCGAAGACCAAAGTTAGTATTTGGGGGTAGATAATATTTTATCCAAACTTCTCCAGGAATAGGTTACGGAGAGATATTGGACTGGATACTGCTAAAACAATGGTAAGTTGTCGAGAATCATTATTGCCTATAACATAGTCTGCAGATATTATCTGATTAGATTGCTAGCAATATATATTAAGTACCAGTGTTGCAGTATTATACTAAATTAAAAAAAAAGGTGGGCAAGTGGGTGTCGCTCTGCTGTACAGTAGGTTACAAGTGGGTCACTGTATAATGGATGATATTAAATTTGAATTCAACGATATAATATCATTGTATAAGAAAATTTAGATTCTGAGGGGTGACGGTATGTCAGTCTAGGTATAAGACATTATATACAATATACATATCTATGATATTAAACAAAAAATTGACCTACAATAGGTACCTATAATAAATTCCAAATTAATCATATCACAATATCCATTAGATACTTATAACGCGTTATACATCAACAAAAACCGTGATACTATCATATATATATATAATAGTACACTTTAGAAGTTTCAAGTATCCACGAATAATATTATTCAATCACAACAAAATAACTAAATTAGTTATTCTAGGTTTTTTTTTATGTAATTTCGTCCAAATTTGAATTTAAAATGTCTGTAAAATATAACTGTGTTCATATATTTTTTAGATTTTTTGGTTACAGTATGACCTATTTATGAGAACCTTTGTTTTAAATTTGCAATCCTTAGCTATAAAAACTGAAAATTTTATAATTTATTAATTACAATGATTGATAATTTTCGAGATTTTGATAAATTTTGTCAAAATTCGATCTTTGAATGCTTATAAAAAAATTGTGCCTATGTATTTTTAATATTTTTCAACTGCTATTGTTACAGTATATTAGAAGCCTTGTATTAAAA
This sequence comes from Macrosiphum euphorbiae, assembly GCA_949089665.1. Taxonomy (NCBI): domain Eukaryota; kingdom Metazoa; phylum Arthropoda; class Insecta; order Hemiptera; family Aphididae; genus Macrosiphum; species Macrosiphum euphorbiae. The sequence continues at coordinate 16,583,284 of CARXXK010000002.1, read as the reverse complement.
CGTCATGCTTTTTTACCCAACAAATACAATTTTATTGATATTTATAGAAGAAAAAACTAAGAAAATTGAAAACTGACAATGTCCGTAGACAGTTCAAAAAGAGTCAAAATATTTTCAAAATTGTATGGTGTATAGGAAATGCTAATATAAAAATTCAGTGAAATTTTCATGTATCTACAGTTATTCGTTTTTGAATTACAACAAAATAAGGAAATCGCTACATGAGAAATCGAGTGAATATCCAATGTTGTTAAAATTTGAATTTAAAACGCTCATAAAAATTTAATTTGACTTTCTTATAGAATTTTTTTTTTGGTAAAGTTAGACAAACTTATGAGGAATCTTGTATTACATTTTAAAACCTTAGATTTAAAAAGAAAAAATTTTACGAATTTTTAACTCAATATAATTTGCTAATTTTCGTGATTTTTCCATATTTTGTCAATTTGTGAATTTTAAATGCTTAGAAAAAAAAAACCGTGACTAAAGATTTTGAATATTTTTCATCTGCCTTTGGAATAGTACTCCTAGTCTTCTATTAAATTTTCAACCTTTTTCAGCCAACAAATAAAATTTTATTGATATCTTTAGAAAAAAAAATAAAAAAAAATGAAAAATGAAAATGTCCCTAAACAGTTCAAAATAAATCAAAATATTTTGAAAATGTTATAGTGTATAGAAAATGCAAATATAAACAACCAGTGAAAATTTCAAGTGTCTGCGGTCATTTGTTTTAATGTTACACCAAAAACCAAATTCAATTTTGTGAAAAATCGATTTTTCGTAAAAATTCCCGGTTTTCCTTAATTTTTCTTTTGTTAATCTTGTCGCTTGTGAAAACTATTGTGAGTTTTAAATTTTGACCTCCCAAAAGCACCAACTAGATTCACTTTCCCATCGAACTAGTTACTGAAGTTGAAAATCGAAGCATTATTTCGACTACTAATCGTGTACACAGACACAAAAAAAAAAAAATTTAAAAAAAAAAACACATATCATTATAAAATCAATACATTCATCGTTTCACTCAGAATCTAAAATGACGATGAATTGTAATATTATTTCATTTGAAAAATAATATTGCACATGGATGTCAGTTCAATATGTTATAAAAATATAATATGGTGGATTCAGTGTCAAGTATGTACCTATGACATTTTTTAAATAGTAGATACTTGTGAATGCCGAATACCGATGAATACCAAAATAATTTTGTACATAATTATATATATATATAAATTATTACTACATAGTATACTAACCTATAGGTACATTTGCAGTTTCAATTCGATATAACAACACATTTTGTTAAAAAGAATTTACAATTGAACATTTTGCTGCAACTGCCAACTAGTTAAAAACTCGTAAATTGTTACTGGCTCTTCATTCTAAAGATAGTTAGTAATTTCAAAACAATATCATAGTAATAGATTTTATAGGTTACTGACTTAAAAAATTACAAAAAATCTTACTGCTTACGTCTTTTTGATAAATGATAACTGTTTGGCACATTATATGTTTGATAACGTACAATCAATCAGCTTTCATTGTTTCAGGTTTATATTTTTACCGGCTTATACTTCCCTCGTATACTCCCCCCCCCCGTGACTTTTGATGACTGGTAGACCATATAACATATTTAAGTTCAAATATATTTGTACAATGTACAAATATATTGAAATACGGCGTAACAATGCAGTTTAGCTCAAAAGCGCTTTTTTTAAATTTTTCCCCATATATTTCATCGAGTTAAGAACAATGATGCAATAAAAATGTACCAATTATAGATCGGACTTAGTTGAAAACTTTTTGAAGTTATCTTGAGTATTTTACTTACTAGATTATTCCACGAATCTACATAACTCTGTTAAAACTTAAAAGTATGTTCTTAGGTAATTATTTGTGATGCATTTATATGTACTTAATTATATATATATAAACTACATTATATAGATCCCAATGGTTGTACTACTTGTACTGAAAGGTGATTATGATAAAAAAATAACGGCGACGTACGGGCAGTTGATAAACGGCAAGTTCCCCCCACCCCCACAAACATGACCAAATTATACCACTAATCGGACTGATCTACTCGAAGCCTGCTTAAATCTTGAAGGCGTGACCCTCTGGAACTTATTATAGTATAGTAGTACACATTTTCCAAATTTGACTTTAAAAATATTAAAAAGTATTGTTTATGGCGACAAACTACATGCAGTGAGTGTGTCAATGATGATCAGTGAGATATCTTGTATAGTTGTCCATATATTTATATATAGGTGTACTGTGTAGTACATATCATTATATAGCCCCGGTAAAATACCTACTAAAATAGTAGTATAACGTGTCGTGGTCGCGTATACAACACGACAGCTATCGCCGGCGGTCAATGTTTTACCACACTCTTAATTCTTATAGTATATTGTATATTATTATAATACACTACCATATAATACCATAATAGTAACTATTCATGTACTCGTGTTGTACATCTGGTATATTCTAACACGTTGTCGTCGTACATATTACACACTATATGGCCTACAATATATATATGCACAGATATTATGACGTATTTGGTGTGCGGGATTTTACGGGAGCGCTCCGCGATAATTGGTAATTTAGTAAACGAATTATTACGAGAGACTGTTCACCGTGGCGGTATAATATATTATATTGTCTAAAATATATTATAATATATTATAACTTACAGTAGCAGTGCTGCAATGAGTATAAGTAAGTAGGAAGCTGTTAATATAATTCGAGTGCCAGAGTATGTAACACGTATACGCGTGTAGGTGTGTGTGTGTGTCTGTTGTGGTGATGGAACGAAAACACTAAAAAGTATATAGGTAATAATAATAACAGTAATAATAATAATAATAATACCGTGTACAATATATTATACATTATTAATATTATTATAATAACGAGCACCTATAGCGGTGGAATCCAATGACGACGACGAAGTCGACGACGAGTGGGAACTGCAGCGGCACGGCGGGACTGAGGGCATGAAAAATCGCCGTCGTTTACTGCTGCAGCTGACAACAGCAATAATTCCGGTAGCCATTTTCCCATTACCGTCGTCTACCACGGTCGTGGTCGTCGTTTATTATTATTATTGTTATTGTACGTACGTAATATTTTATTATTTATGATATGCGTTATATTATTCTGCCTCGCCGCTGTCGTGTGCACGACGAAGAGTGACGAGTGACGTATCGACACAATATTACGATTACCTCACTCACTCTATCTCTATCTCATCACCCGGGGCTCAATAATTAGGCGTATAATATAATATACGATTTACCGCAATAACGACTGCGGCACGGCGGGTACAACGCACAGGCCGGTATATGGCTACCGACGCGCGGGCGCATAATAATAATAACAACAATAATAATAATAAATAATATAATGTATAGGTACAAGTCTCTGCAGCATTCCTCTCGGTACCTACGTCAAACCGTGTATATACCTACGCGGTCGATGATGGATAGATTTCAATATCCTACCGCGGAGGCGTATCTATACGGCAGAGTGGCACACCAGTGTATATGATTGTGTCTGGATATTGTTGATCATATCATATCCTAACCTAACCGTATAGGCAGAGCCGTAGCAATGTTCATTAGCGCTCCTGGCCATTTATCATATTTCCGCCCTTGTAAAATTTTTTTAACCTCCCCCTCACACACACACACATATAAAAGACTTATGCATTTGTTCATTTTTTTTAATAGTAAAAATTATAATATTAATAAAAAAAAACAATAGCAAACACTGCCAAACTTATTAAAACCTTATAAAATAATCAAAAAAAAATTATTTTTTACATTTATAAATTTCACTTTTCGTGCTTTTTTGGTAGTATATAATTAAACTCCACTTTAGAAGGTTTATATTTTTTTTTTATTAAGAATATACTAGTACGTATACCACACATGCGTTTGTTGTCTCCGTATTACAAACCTACGACATGGCAAATTTTCGTTCACTAGTTTCAATAATGTACTGTTAGTTTTTATATCAGAGTGAATGGTGATGGTCAATTATTAATATTTACTATGGACCTATTATTAAACTTTTATTTTAGTACATTAGCTGTGCTTAAGCGTCGGCTTTTATTCGATATTTAAATTTCCAAGCAAGATATGAAATATCACAAATTAAAAATTCTCTTATCCCGCATGAAAATTAAAATATGGAATAAAAGCAGACGCTTAAGCACAGATAATGTTCTTAACTAAAAGTTTAATAACAGGTCAAAACACTCTAATATAAAAACTCACAGCACACTATTGTAACTACCTAGTGAACGAATATTTGCTATATCGCTCCCATGTAAAACCGATAACAAAAGGATGGGTAACGTCCAGATATAATTTTGAAAAAATGAAATAAAATAAAATCGTTTAAAATGTAATTTAAGAAATAAATTTATATTTTCAATATGCTAAAATATTTTTTAGAAAAGAAAATTTCTCAGACTCATTAAATGTATGTTTAATCATTAAACTGAATTAAAGCTGATATTTTTTTATCGATATCTTTATCAAGCTAGTTGTCCAAATAACTCTATAATAATAGTGATAAATATCTTACCTTAGATTATCAAAAATAGTCAGTAGGATTAAAACAAGTAAAATAAAATTGATACTTGGCGTGAACTGTGAAGATAATTTTTAAGACAATATTAGACTAATATTAATTATTATTTCTTTTTCTTAACTCCAAATAAGATTTAGAGGATTTTGATTCAAATTTGATCGATAAAAATCAACGAATGTTAATAGTGACTTCTTGTATACCTACTAGATATTTAGTATTTACATTCTTATAAACAATTATTTTGTATAAACCTAGGTTACAACTTAATACTTATATTAATATATTATGAACTACAATTAAGTAAATATTAATTTAATTTTGTATAATTATAATTAATAATAATTAGGAATTCACCGTAGAACTGTTGTAGAAGTTCTTCCTTTCACTGACTAATATAAAATGACTAAAAATATGACGACTGACGGGACTAAGGGAGTCTTTAAAATATAATAAATTTAGAATCCTAATTTTAACTTTAACATGCTGCTAATATTTAATAATAATGATCGATTTTCAAAACTACCATGTTGATAATTGACTTGCATGCCGAGATGGTTGTATGAGCAGCAGTATAATCAACACAAATAAAAACACAATATTATCATTTATCGGCTACTAACTGTTCTTAAAATATCATTCCGGGCCTAATATTACGTAATATTATGACGAGTTATTATTCTTAAACACTTGTAAATGATAGGTAACTGTAATATTTGTATGATATACAATACCTACACTATAAAATAGTATAAAGTCACTAATCACTATAATGGATTTATAGTAATAAAACTATAGTGCATATTCTAGTAAAATGTAAATTATTAAGAATACCAATAAATAATAATACCATATATATATATATCATATGGTATATTTTATTCTGGATTTCGCGCCCCTTTTTCGTTGCGCCCCTGGCCTGGGCCAGTCTCGCCAAGCCCTAGCTACAGCTCTGCGTATAGGTGCTGGATTGCATATAATAAGATTAGTGTATGACGGCGTTTTGCAATAATATATTATATGTTTTTGGAGGGTATATAATATTAGGTAGGTATATCCCAATGAGGTACCCGGGCTATATACCTACATATTAAATATTATAGTCGCGAGGCTGAAATCTTTTTCACTTTCCAGAGTCAAAAAATATATTTATTTATTATTATTTCTCGTAAATTTGCACGTATGTTTGATTTTGCAAACAAAAGAAATGAAAAAGCAAAAATAAAATTTAAAAGCCTGCAGTGTGGATAAACAGTTTTTGCTATGTTGTACATTTGTAAGACAGAGACAACACATGCGGGTGTGACGTCCTCTTAACACGAAAATTCATACATTTTCAATATGTATACGATAATTAGTATATTTTTTTTTTGTCAGACTATATAGCGGTAATATGGCGGATTTAAGATTGAAATTCTAGTAGGAAAAACTATTATGAGGGGCCAGGGTCTGATACAGGACTTTTCTATAGTCGAGACAGTATATTATAGGCCTAACCTTTTGGCTATAATTTAGGATGAGCCCTAGAACAAAACATAAGCAAAGGCCCGAATTATCCGATTGAAGTACCTACCGCTAAATCCTTCACTGAAGGGTCGTATATACAAACATATAGGCAGAGCTTGAACACCAATTTTGAATACCGGTTTAAACCGTTGAAAACCGAAATCGAAATCCGAAAATTCAAAACCGGTATTCAAAAACAAAAACAAAAACAGGAAAAATAAATACCGATATCTGAAACCGAAATCAAAATAGGAAAAAATAAATACCAATAACCGAAACCGAAATCGAAATAGGAAAAAATATTTAGGGTTTCAAGCCCTGCCTATACCTATCGTCTTTCGTGGGTTTAGCAGTACCACACGATTGATTTCTTCAATAAATTGTATCGTAGATAGTATCTAGTCCCCCAGTATATTCTGACTAGATGACTATTATAAAATATAATATATATATATATATACGTGTGGAGGACTTATCAACACATACTGCATAACTAAATTCAAATAAAAAGTTAATGTGACATCCCTATATCAGTTATAACTTATAACTTATAAGTAGACAGTAATGTTAATAATATATTGAATTTTAAAGTTTTAAACGCTTGCATCGTCCATAATACAATAACCAATATGCTTTATTATATCGTGTGATGATGTACTTACTTGCGCTTGACCAGTTTTATACAATAATATTATATAATTAAGTAATTGACTATATTATAGGTGCAGTAGTCCGCAGCATTGACCAATTATGTTGTGCACATAATTAAAGTATTTAAGTGGCGCTTGCATGGTGGTGAACTGTATACAACGCTGTCCCTTGCGAGTTACGACACATGTTGGTTGGAGACCTTATTAATGTATTGCACGTGTTCGTGATACAGTATAATTGCCTATAATATGTTGGTGTCTTTTAGCGTGCAATATTTTTTAGTGATTTATGTGGAATACACGACAGATGACTTGTACAGTTTATAACACATGTATAATATTAATGCTATATTTTACTATGTTATTGGGTTTTATGAATCATATTATATTCATATGTCATGTGTATACTGTATATTATAATATATTATATATTGGTGGTAACCAAAAATTGAACCGTCTAATTATTCTGCGAACTTAAATATTCTAAACCATCCATTTTCTGCTATATATTATTAGGGTGGCCATACTTCCCGGTTTTGAATATAGGAACCTTGCGCGGCGTCTCTATAAAGTGTTTCGGGACGGCCAAATGTCCCGGAATTAAATTTCAATGATTTATGTTAACACCTTATGTTTTACCTAACATTTCAGTAGAAAAACAATATTGTTTTGATAAATAATAAAATAATCAAGTTGACTGACTACATCTAGTTTAAAAATAATTTTTCGAAATTAGTAATTACAATTGTTGTTGACTATGTTCTATGTTTTCCTATTGCCTAACGTCAATTTTTGTTATAACTATATTAGTAACTGTATGATAATTTTGTTGGTTAGGAAGAACCTATACTCATTCAACTTATTGAGATAGTTTTATTAGTTTTACCCATTATGAGTGGTAGTCTTGTTACCATAAAATATAGGGTATGAAAACTGGCGCTTGACCGTGGATGTGTAATATGATAATATTAATATGATGACTAAAGTTTAGTTTGAGTTATGACTTTATTTATGTGTCTGTACCATTTTCTGTTTTAGGTGACTAGCCGGATTTTTAGTGTTTGTTGGAATCCAGGTTGGGCAATCAGAGAATTATTAGGATGTTTTATACACGCAGATGATTTGTTAATATTTTATAGAGTTTGGCTATACGCCTATACGGCTATACATCACTAACTATGGTCAACGGATGTTCGCGTATTTGTTGAGCATGTCGTTAGAAATATATTATAATATATGCGGTTTTGTGCGGCTATAATAGGGTAGTACGAAGGGCTCGATATTGGAACATTTTTAATTTATTGAGTGTAATATATAATTATATAACATTATAGTTAATCATCGCTGGCATGATATTGTATTAAACACAATATATTATATAGTTGCAGCTTGCCCACCCCGCTGGCCGTGGTCCCGTCGACCGTGTAACCGAAAAAAAGAAACGATAATGATTATAATATTGTGTAATCGATCGATTGATAGCGCTCGACGCGTGAAAAATAAAACGCGTAGAGCACAAACGGAGAGCTGATAACGTCATTAAAATATAAGATAATCACATTATAACGTACACGTGTTTATTGCCACCGCTCGCGGAAATCAATTAATACGCAGCAGGTGGTTGGCTCTTAATTAGTTTTCTCTTACACGCACTTGTAAAAAAAACGCGTATAATGCAGCAGGTATCCATATATCTGTATAGGACGTAGTGTCGTAGTTACATGCATTAAAATCGCCACAGTATAAACCTGCGCGGGGAGATGTCGATTATAAAACCACGCGGTATATGACATCAAACACGGTACCTCTACAAGCAGAAAATATGTTATACCCGTGGTGGTTGTAGTGGGTAACCTATAGGTACGTAGTCGTACATGGGTGAAACTCGTCGCCGCCGCCGCTCGTAATAAATTCGTTTTTCGATGAAAATCTAATTAAAACCAGTTTTGTTTTTGTTTCGCTTTGTATTACACATTTTATTATGCATTACACGCCGCGTTAATAATATGTAATGCGTTTACCGAGCGCGTATTTTATTATATTATTATTATTATTTATAATGGCACTTATCCGCCGGCTATATATTTTAATATATTATAAATTATAATATTATGTACATTGCTGCAGTATTTATCTCCGAACGCGCGCGCGGTAACGAGAAGTGCGACCCAACAATCGACATGACTACATGAGTTTTATTATACTTGCAGCTGCAAATTGGTTTACATATTATTATTAGGTATTATATTAAAACGTCGCTCTCGAAATTATCGCGTCGTCGTTAATTTCGAAAAATCGTAATTAATATATTATTTAGACGTAAGGTAGCGAATAATAATAATACATATATTATATACGCTGGTAGGTACACACCTTTATACATATAATAATATACAAGTATCAATCGACTATGCGTGTATACTAGTACGTTTTATGTACAAAGATTTTTATTACCGCAAAATATTTAAATATTACATTATTAACTATTAATTATTATTAATATTATTATTATTATAGCTATATTGGCAGAATTTATAATTTTCTATCCTTTATAATGTCTAGACTGTAAAATACGATGTATATAACATAAATTCATTAATAAATAATATCTATATAAAACATTTATTTACCTTTGTAGAATATTATATTAAGTAATATGGACAAATACGATCATGAACTAAATTATTTCTTGTTAGACTCTGAGCGAAACGATAGGAAGGAGATAGCCAATAATCATTATTTATTTATTTATTTATATATTTCAACGCCTAACGGCAATTATATAGTTATGGTATTACAATCTTGAAATGATTGTTCGATGCGTCTGTATATAGATTTTACTGTTTCCGTTATTTCGTGAAAAATTAATTTACTGGCAACGTTTTGAATTAAAATTGTAAGTCTAATATCTTATCCAATTATTTATATCTAACACACTTATTCCACTTAACCAAATCCATCTACCTAAAAATCATGCACATAAAAAATTATAATAAATGCATTATTGTAAAATCAATATTATGAAAAAAATGTACTGAAAAAAAATCCCTAAAGCCGTCAAAAATAATAATTAATAATAATAAAAATATATATAATTTGAATGATAATTATTATATTATTATAATATTTTATATTGATAAATAGGTACATAATATTATATTATATGATATTGCTGTATATAAATATTTACTTGTTTTTTTTTTATAAACGGCGTAATATGACACATTGATGTTTTGATTAGAATTATTGATATTTACGAATCAAAATATTTAATCTTCTTTTAATACGTTACATATAACCTCCTGCATACAATTTTATACAGTGTAAACTGTAGTAAATTGTTCAATTTTTTTTATTCGAAGTTGAACATAAAAAGGCAAGCTATACTACAATTGTTTTATAAATAAGCTTATTATAATACTTTGAAAAAACTTTTATTATATCAGGCAAAATGACATAGCAGTGTTTTATTATTAATTTCATATTTATATTGTTATATTAATTATGTTAAAATATATTTCTAAAGTGTTGTTTTTTATAATAAAAAAATTGATTAAACTATTAAATTCTAAAAAATGTATAATTTATTTCTACTGCCCAGTATACATTGATTGCTTATACAAATATGGTGTATGTAACCTAATTGTACAAGACACGCCGGGAAAAATGGAATAGTAGGTACATTTAAAAAATGTGAATTAAAATTATTTGTTTGTATTAAATGTACAATTAGACTTCAGAAATATGTGTATAATATAAATACAAATATGTTTCATGTGTTAACTAACATAATTTCCTTCATTTTTTTTTAAATTAAAAAGTGGTATGTCATATTAAGCCAGTCTCCCCTATACCCTTTGGTAATGAAAATTAAAAGTATAGTAAGTTGAATCTCAATTTGACAAATATTATACTGAAATTAAATAATTATAATATTATAAATGAGTTAATATTTTTAAAGTTTATCGTATTCCTGTTTATGAATCCTAACATCTTAAATGATTTTTTAACTAAAGTATTAATATGTACCTAATATAATACAATTATCAATTTTATATTGAAAGTCATAACTAATAACATTATCTATAGACGAAAAAAAGTATTAACACCGAAATTATTTTTATTTAGTGTGAGGTAATTTCGACGACTATATAAGTAACAAATTTGTTTAGATTTTACTGTAAAATTAATGTTTAATTAAATAGTCAATCATATTATATAGCATTATAGCCCACCCCAAAAATTATTTCTATATACAACACTGGAGTGAATTGACTTCTTATAAAATAAATATATAAAATATAATATTAATTCAAATCATTATAATACGTATAATATAATGTTATAATTATAATTCAAATATTAATTTTAAAGCGAGTTATGAGTATATATTTATTATTTTATGATGTACAATTATATATAAGTATTTGCTTTATGGTTTACCGTAAAATCGTACTAAATATAAATAATTTTTTTTGTTTTAATCAAAATGTAAGAAAAAATGTTTTGGTATTTGGTTTATTTGATTATATAATAATATATATTCGAAATATATACAACAATACCTAGTTATATTATATGATTATCTGTTCATACAACGGGATATACCCAAAACTATAACCATGGTAGTCTGCATAACTATGCATAGTCCCCACAATAATCAATTTTTCTCTTATGAACTAGTCAAAGTAATTTTTTTAATTTTCCCATGCACAAACGGTAGTATACTATATGTGATATAGTTATAGCAGTAAGATTGTAGAATTTTAGTTATTGAACTAAGGTATTTGGCTCTATTGTCATGGTGGCCGGACTTATTACCTACCAACTAAAATACGTGGGATACAGTGTATTCCAACATGCAAATTATTTAGACATGCTTGAGATCGTACGCAGTAGCAGTTTTTACAATATACCTAATATTTGACCTAAGTCCTGGGGCCTCAGTTTATCAGACCGGGCCACACATATGCAAAAAAATTAAAATTGCAGTGTCCCCGGAAGCGTTTGTTACCCATTTGCGTTAGTCCTGAACGTAATAACTGGTGGGATGGGTGCAGGTAATTAGTGGTCTGTAGTATAAATTATGATTCATCAAAATTATTATTATAATGCAAATCCAACTTGCAAAGAGAAGAACCATAAAGTATTAAAACAACAGTAGGTATTTATGCACTCACGTAATTTATTAATGTCCTGTCGAGCTACTACGATTATTAATGCCAAATTCATTTTGTGCTCCAGGCATAATTCCAGTACCGTTTGTCTCGTACACAGTAGGAAGCTTTTTTGTGAGGTCACTATAATATGATTTATTATTTTTATTAAATTAAATTAAATTTTTAAATATTTATGAGTTACCCATGGGTATCTATAAATAAAATATAAATAGCAAGCCTTTTACTCTACCGGATAATAATCCTATTCACATTTTATACAACAGTTTAGGCAAACGCCGCAAACTAAATGTATAACAACCGATATAAAATTAATTAGGTGTACCTATATGTATTTACATCGGATATTATGTGTATCATTATGACGATAAATTAATGAATAAGAAACACAAAATATTACTAACTAGTAGAATAATTTAATAATCGATACATTTTAACAAGTTATTATTATAGTACCTATATATATCAGAGAAAAATGTGTGTAAATACTAAATGTAATCATTTTTTATATTTACCTAACTATATTATTATTTATTTGTAATCATTAATATTAATAGTAACTAATAAGTGATAACTATTAGTGAAATACTGAATACTCACCCGGATACTTATCTTGTTAATTTTAGTTTAGTTTCGGCACACTATATTGATAACGATAGCATATAATTTATCTGGTTCATGTAAACTCTGTAAAGGTCATACTTATCTTACCATATGTTAATAATTATTATAGTTTCTAATCAATTATTTCATATTTGTGTTTTCAAAACATTAAATAGCTTTCGTAGAAAATTAAAATCTGTGTCTTAAGAGGACGCTACACCCGCATGTGTTGTCTCCGTCTTACAAATGTACCTACAACATAGCAAAAACTGTTTTGCGAGGGAAAGAACCGAGAAGACTGCAGTCATAACTAAGAAACGAGATTTTCACCACATAAAAAGGAGAGCTTTGGCTGTGCAACGCTGTTTTTATTTTTTTTATATCATTTATACGAAAAAAGTTTTTCAAGTTTGAAAAACACAAACAATAATGGTTTTTGAAACAGTAAGAACTTTTTTCATATAAGTGATATCAAAAAAAAAAAGCAACGTTGCACAGCCAAAGTTCTCATTTTTATGTGGTGAAAATCTCGTTTCTTAGTTATGACTGTAGCCTTCTTATTTCTTTCCCGCGCAAAACAGTTTTTGCTATGTTGTACATTTGTAAAACGGAGACAACACATGCGGGTGTAGCGTCCTCTTAATATTATAAAATATTTAATTTATACTGATACACCATAGGTATAAGATAACATATAGATAGTGCGTTACATTGAAGTTTGCCCAATATACTGTGGTTTTTTCTCAGTACTTGTTATTACATATGGGGGTTCGATATTATTTATCTCCCATTTTAATTGTATGTTTTTTTTTGTATTTGTATACACTTTTAGAAAATCCTGATTGTTGAATGATTTACTTTTCTAATAAAATAGTTTTGGACTTTTTTAAAGGAATTTTTGAAAAAAATAAATAGCTTGTGCAAACATCGTGTTTTCATGGGCTATTCATATGTATACAGACGTACAGTACGCACTGCGTGCAAATTCGTGACGTCGATGTACCTATAAAATCGAAAAAAGTGATTTCGTTTGACCTTTTTATACTTGATCTTATTTATGATGGAATTTCTACCGACAGATTATTATTTATTTTTCAACTTGATTTTCGGTCGTAGTTGTTTCGTCGAACATATTATATTAGTATATTACACGTAGCGTCATCAACGCAGTGTTTCTTAATAATATCCCTGCAGCGTATTATTATTATGTATACTACAAAATATGTATAGGGTCAGGCGTCTGTTTTCGATTGCGAGGCAGTGGAAATGCAAAAAAACACATGTGTTGACCATCATCGACCCACCCCGATTTATTGTCATGTGTGCATGTACACTTTAAAACGTATAAGTACAGATGTACAATATATAGTAATAATATATTATATTTACAACCGTTGAATCAGTCATGAACACTGGGCAGTCAATAATAATATTTCGAAACCGGATACCATAAAGTGTCTGAACAGAAAAGGTCGTGCCCGATGTCACATTTTCGAAGACACAATAAATGTTGTAACACGTTGAACGACAAAAAAAAACAAAAACAACCTCTTCTACAGTATTAAAAGGCTTTTATTTGGATCTGTCATATTTTAAGACATGCAACGTAAAATATTGTCAATGAATAATAAACAAAAACGATGCAACTCGGACGAACAGTAAAAGATTAAAATCGCATATGACGGATATTAACGTTCTGGCCTAGAAATTCTTATCGGACTACCGAAGAAGTAAAATTGAATCTGGAATGTCGGAACTAGTAATAATTAATTCCGTTATGTGTTGACTCGCTGTGTGAAATTCGAAATGGGTTTAAGTTTTTTTTATAAATGAATTTTATTTATTGCTTCGATTCGATGTAAACATAGCTAGCCCACATCATATCACAATCACTGAATCACATATACTCTACACGAAAATAACTAAATAACCCAAACATACAAACAGTCAATTAAAATGTTTGTTTTAAATAAAATATTTCATATTTCATATCAATGTTTTATCTTTTCGCATAATATGATAGGTATTTCGTAATAATTTGCTAAAAAAAAATCATTTCATTTTATAATCATACAACGATAATTATGTAAAAATTACTTAGATGGCGCAGTGAAATGTGTGCACAAAAAATTGAAATATTTAATTGATTTCCAGATACTTACCAATTATATATGAACTGGATGTGATAGCACGAATTCCGATGGCATTGGTAATACATTTGGGTCTAAAAGTAAACACATTAATACAGCAAAATATAAATTTTAAAACAAACCCAATAAACTACCTATCTTAAAATTCATTTTACACAAATATTCAGCTACAAATTATATGCAAAATTCCCCATCCAATATTTTATAATGTCCACAGGTAGCTATATATAAAATATTTTTTTTGTAATTCTTTAAAAAGGTTTATGGCAAATGTCTTAAGAAATGCATAAGAAATATTATTTCTGTATAGAAGCATAACAAATGTCTCGTTTTTATTTCATTTTCTATTTTATTTTATAAATTTAAATATTATAATGTATGATATTAATATCTATTTGTTCTTATTTATTATTGTTATTATTCTTATATTATATAAATTACTGATAATATATTGTATACATATTTTATGAAAAAAAGTGTAATTATTGGAATTTATTTCCGTAATATAGAAAATATTATTATTATTATTATTAGAGCTCTCAAAAAACTCAAAATAAATGATATTAAGTGTATAAGATAAATAAAATGTACCAACTAACATTTTAAGTTTTTGTAGTTACAATTTTAACACGTGTAATATATATTGTATACGCATATAATATATTATTATGAATAATGTTGAATCAGTATAATTTGAGAAATATTAATTGTTCGTATATTAAAACAAACATTTTCGATTCCGTTTACAAGGAGTTGTGTATAGGCAACAACAAGGTTTCCTGTGTGAGGGTCATGACGCCGTGTCATACGTAAATCTGGCCAGTCCGACGATTTATTTTCTGATCGCGAATAGATGCGGATCAGTGTTCCATTTCGATGCGATGCGACCGATGAGACAAAATACAAACGGTTTTATTATTTGTCGAATTCACGTAGGACACGGCGATAGAGAGTGTGAATAGTAAATGATCAGAAGTGTTTCTGATTATGTGGATAAATCATTATTTGCGGCGCACTTCATATTTTCGCACGCTCAATTGTGTTTTTTTAGCGTGCACAACAACTGTAGTTCGTTTCAGATATTAATGTATTTTAATATAATGTGTGCAATGTGCATGTAACTGATATAATTACCAACAAATAAAATTTTACTTTATTTCAATAAATTATTCACTATATTAACATAATTTTAGTTCTATTATCTAGACAAGTGCTTTGGGTTTATACTGTGCTATGATTGCAGTAAATGTACCTAATAGCAAGCCTAGGCATACACGAGTTAATTTTTAACTTAACTTATTTTAATTGGTATAAACTCAATAAATAACGAGTTACTTTTAATCAAATTCAAGTTAAGTTAATTTATAAATAATTAAATAATAAATACAATAAAAATAAAAATAATTATTGATGTTGCATATTACATAACCATTTACTAGAATAGGAAATTAGAAATATAGTTTAATTAATTTATTGTTCCAAAACCAGAATTCTTCAAGAAAAATAACTTAATTAAATAGTAAATATTAATATCAATAGCTATCTATACAATAGGTATCTATTATATTATAATATATAGGTGTATCGTATATATTATAAAATATTAAAGATATACCATACCATACTGCGGCATACGAGCATATTGTAATAATAATAATTAATAAATACTAATAACTAATAAGTAATATGATATTATATATATTATATAACTTATTATATTGATATAGATACAAATCACAAATGTACAATTCTCAAGAACATATTATAAAATATTTTTGTCATAAATAAGTTGTTTATTTATTTATAAATCAAAAGATTGTATTTATTTCGGCATTTTCAATTTCGTATATTTTTGGTACCTACTACATAATTCCATTAATTCAGTATCTAATAATTTAATTCTACGTTTAAAAAAGCTATGGGCTATTCCCTGTGTTCAATAATATTTATGATTTTTATTATTTTAAACCATAATATTGGGTATTTATACAGATATTAAAAAAAAAAAACAATAATAACTTAACTTAAGTTAATATTAAGTTAATTGAAAATGTTCATATTATAACATTTAACTTAACTGAGTTAAAAAAAAAAATTAGGTTTACTGTTAACTTTAAACTATTTAAAATGTTTTCCATCAACTTAACTTAACTCGGTTAAAAATTATCATTAACTTGCCCAGGCTTGCCTATAATAGCCTCGTCCGAATATAATAAAATATTTTTAATATACTTCAGTATATGTTACTTCATACTTTTGTAGCACTTTAATAGTAGAGCTGTGACAGAGATCTGCATAAACGTACAACATGTTGCGCTCACCAAGATTGTCGAACGCCTGGAACGTAAATATCAGGTCGCCGGAAAACGAGTGCCGATAACTTCCGAGCACCCATTGTTGAAATTTAAGGAGTATTAGATAGGCAATTTATTGTACATTTGTGGGGATCGTAAATTTGTTATGAATTGTTATCGTGTAATCAGTCAATCATTATTTCTTAACCCGCAGGTGACACTTTTAATGAGATTAGCATTGTTAATATATTTTCAGACGAGTTACAATATTATTAACTTCCAAATTCAACAATTTTGACCTAAATATTTGAGTATTTATGAAAGCAAAAAAAAAGAATTTGTAATTTTTTTAGTTTTTTTTGGTTAACCGGTGTGTCAACAATAATTTTTAATTTGTTAATTAGTTGTAATTTACTAAATATCATTCAAATATTTTACTATTTTTTAACATATTACCAAGGCTGGGCAAGTTTACTAGTTATTTTAATTCGTAAAGTTAAGTTAATATAGAAAAAAAAGGTGGGTAAGTGGATGTCGCTCTGCTGTACAGGTTACAAGTGGGTCACTGTATAATGGATGGTATTAAATTTGAATTCAATGATACAATATCATTGTATAAGAAAAACGATTCTGAGCGAAGACGGTAAGTCAGTCTAGGTTTAAGACATATTATATATATATTTATGGTATTAAATTATATGGAATTTATGAATAAATTCCTTAAAATATGAACAGTCTTATCATGAGCATACTTCTTATTCCTTATACTATGGTAGATTGTATGGATAGGCCATAATATTTTGATTTTTCAGTTTCATATATCCCCAAATAATATTTTTAAATTGGAACAAAAACAAAGATCGTTAATATTGATTTTAATATGTAATTTCGTCCAAATTTGAATTTAAAATGTCTGTAAAAAATAACTGTGTTCATATATTTTTTAGATTTTTTGGTTACAGTATGAACTATTTATGAGAACCTTTGTTTTAAATTTGCAATCCTTAGCTATAAAAACTGAACATTTTATAATTTATTAATTACAATGATTGATAATTTTCGAGATTTTGATAAATTTTGTCAAAATTCGATGTTTAAATGCTTATAAAAAAAAACTGTGCCTATGTATTTTTAATATTTTTCAACTGATATTGTAACAATATATCAGGAGCCTTGTATTAAATTTTTACACTTTTTGGCCCAACAGATAAAACTTTATTGATATTCATAGAAAAAAAAAAAAAAATTGAAAACTGAAAATGTCCGTAAACAGCTCAAAAAGAGTCAAAATATTTTCAAAATTGTATGGTGTATAGGAAATGCTAATATAAACATTCAGTGAAATTTCCATGTATCTATAGTTATTCGTTTTTGAATTACAACAAAATAAGGAAATCGCTACATGACAAATCAAGTGAATATCCAATGTTGTAAAAATTTGAATTTCAAACGCTCATAAAAATTTAATTTGACTTTCCGGTAGAGATTTTTTTATTGATAAAGGTAGACAATCTTATGAGTAATCTTGTATTAGATTTTCAAATCTTAGATTTAAAAAGAAAAATTTTTACGAATTCTTAACTCAAAATAATTTGCTAATTTTCGTGATTTTTCCATATTATGTCAATTTTTGAACTTTAAATGCTTTTAAAAAAAAAATTGTGACTAAGGATTTTTAATATTTTTCATCTGCCTTTGAAACAATATACTAGGAGCCTTCTATTAAATTTTCAAGCTTTTGCAACCAACAAATAAAATTTTATTGATATTTTTAGAAAAAAAACTAAAAACAAATGGAAAATGAAAATGTCCCTAAACATTTCAAAATAAATCAAAATATTTTAAAGATGTTATCGTGTATAGAAAATGCAAATATAAGCAACCACTGAAAATTTCATGTATCTACGGTCATTTGTTTTAAAGTTACACCAAAAACCAAAATCGATTTTCTCGAAAACAGATTTTGCGTAAAAATTCCCGTTTTTCCCTAATTTTTCTTTTGTTTTTCCCGGCGCTTTTGAAAACTACTGGGAAATTTAAATTTTGACCTCCTCAATGCACCAACGATATTCACTTTCCAATCAAACAAGATACTGAAGTTGAAAATCGAAGCATTATTTCAATAGTTCAATCAATTCTAGAAGCCAACAAAATAAATAAACAATTTTTTTCACATACAAGTTTTCCAAAATGATTGTTAAACTTTTAAATTTTTTTTTTGTTAATAGTTAATACCCTGCAAAATTTGTAAATTGTAGGTTATTATTTAATGTATTATTAGAATTAAATAAATTACATAAGTACATAAATATAAAATATTGGATACAAATAATTAATAAACTTATAATCGACCCTCTGTGTGGTTAAATAGTTTGTTAAATGGTAAATGAGAAGAACCACAGGTTGAAATTTGAATTATTTGCACTGCGGGCCAAATTGTCGCTGTCAATCATTTATGTGTAATAAATATAACAACAACTATTAAAAATTAGTAAGAGTATAATAGTATAATATACTAATAGTATATTATACGTGTATACTGAGAATTAAATAATATGTTTTTATTTTCTCAAAATAATGATTACCCGTATAGTCCCATGACGTTTCTATTTAAGGGGACTGCAACGTAGCACATTTTAAGGAGTACTATTTAGGCAATTCATGTGACATATAAATTAATACTGTATCTATGTGTGAGTAGTAAATGAACATAAGTGTGCGTAATCCGTTATCGTTTCTGAGAATCGCTGTCACGTCGAGTCGGGCAACCACGCCGCAAGCAATTCTCACATGTAAATACATCGCTAAAAATGAAATATAGATATAATGAAATGTATTAATGATGTATCAATTCATATAATGAAATATATTCTTGTTTGCATGATTATAAAAAATACGAAAAGCTGTAGTAAATCAATCATACTTCCCGAAATTCAATTGTAATTTCGAAAAATGCTTGAATTTATAAACTTTTAGAGTATGCTTCTTAGGAATCACTTTTTTTTATTTAAAATCAGATGTGCCCAAGAAAAATTATTTCATGGGTTTTCTAAAAAAAAAAAATGGTTATTTTATGGTCATTTTAAATTGAAAATTGAAAATCGACTTCCTAAGAAGCCTAGATATTTTATCAATGAATTCAAACATGTATAAAAAATTTAAATAGGAAATTCCGAAGTATGTGTAATTTATCACCGCTTATTGGTCTAAAACGTATGAAAAATACGTGCTCTGCAATCAACTTAATAATAATATAAATATAATATAAAAACATATTTTCTGGGAATAAGCTATTAAAATATTATTATTTATCACCACTGATTAAAATTTTAAATACTCGTAAACTGTTTCACAAATTTTATAGGTTGTTAGTTGTACAATATATTCATCATTTTATTATTTTAATATCTATTGAAATCTCATAATATACATAAATAATGCGAAACACTACGACAGTCTTCAATATTTAGAACGAGAGAATAATATTACATGAATAATATTTGGTTTTTCAGACAGTTATTATTATTATTTTATGTATAAATAGGTTGCAAAAATCAAAATGTAATTTTAAATCTATGAAATTTATATTAGGAAAAATAAATAAATTAACTCGTTAAGTTAGGAATTACTTTAAAAAAAAAGAAACTCGTTAAGTTAGAAGTTACTTATGAAAATAAAAGTAACTTAACTTTTTAACTCGTTATTGCCCACCTGCCCAGCCTTGCATATTAGTACATCATTAAACTAAGTAATTACGTATTTACGATCGTCGGGATGCTGAAGTATCTACTGCAGATGTAGGATTGTATTAAGAGTTAAAACCAAACATGTAAATTGTATTTAATACAAATATAATTTATCTTATTAAAAATCAAAAAATGCATTAATGATGCTTTGTGGTGTATTCATAAAAGTGTTTACTTATACCATCTTATCATGTAGCTGTGTTTAAAATTTAAATACCGTTCAATATCCTGACCAATATATTTAAAAACGGTGGGTAAATGGATGTCGCTCTGATATACAGTAGGTTACTATAGTGTTTCACTGTACCTATAATGGATGGTATTAAATTTGAATTCAATGATATTTAATATGTAATTTCAGCCAAATTTGAAAATTAAATAACTATAAAAAAAAACAATGTTTTTATAACAAAATAACCTACTTATGTGGAATTTCAATGTAAGTTTTCAATCCTTTGCTATAAAAGTTGAACATTTTATACATTTTTAACTACAAAATCATTTTTACATTTTAAATTTGGTAAATGTTGACAACAATGGAACTTTAAATGCTTATAAAAAAATTGTACCTATATATTTTTATCTGCTATTTAAGAAATATTTTATAAGGAGCCTTGTATTACATTATGACGATTTTTGACCCAACAAATACAATTTAATTGGTATTTAAAGAAAAGAAACTAAAAAAAATTGAAATTTGAAATTGTCCGTAAATAGTTCAAAAATAAAAAATCGATAATTTTTGGAAAATGTTATATAACATTCAGTGAATATTTATGTGTCTAAGATTATTTGTTTTAGAGTTACACCAAAATGGGTTTTGTCGAAAACCGATCTTGCCTAAAATTTAATGTTTTTCCTTAATTTTTGTTTTGTTTTTCCCTTTGCTTTTGAAAATTACTTTGAATTTTAAATTTTGACCTCCTTAATGCACCAACTAGATTCATTTTCTCATTGAATAAAAATACAAGATACTGTTAAAGTAAAATGAAATAGTTTTACTGCCATGAAAATAATTTAAAATATAAAAATAAAAAACACACATCATTGTAATATCAAAACATCATGAAAAAGTTTACTTAAACCAAACAGTAATTTTTTATGATCGTTTGAATTTATAATTTTAGATTCTGAGTGTAGCGAAATAATGTAGTAATTTTACAATGATGTGTGTTTTTTTTCTGTCTGCCAGCATTATTTTTAGTAGTAAAAATGTTCCGATTTTCACGGGCGTGCCCACGGTTGCATCGAATGCTGCTTTCGCTGCACATGACAATTATTTTTGGATTTAGTGGACTGGTGGATATTTATTTGAAAAGGATACATAAAAAAAAATAATTTTGAAAATATTCAATTTAAAATTAAATTAAAATACAAATATTCAATGTTATTCAAATGACAAATTATAATACTATTTTATCAATACGGGATGTCTAAAACCTATTGGTTTTATATTATTGACTGAGAACAGCAATACACCATAGTTATATCATAGTCATAATTATTCCTTATACTATGGAACACACTTATATTACAGACACAATTGCTCTATAACCATTCAACCAGCGAAGTGATACGAAAATGAGGTTTTAAGAAGCCTGGTCTCGTGTCTTTAATAAGGGGCACTATTTAGGCAATATGTAATTTCGTTGCCGCCGCTTATGGCATTTTTGTTAGTCGTTAATGATGATTAGTGTGAGTGTGTTTGTATGCAGGTACCGAGCTATCTACTCACGCACTGCATGTACGCACATGTGAACGGCACCGCCGTTGCGGTGAATGCGGTGAAAAAAGAAATTTTAGGAAAATCCACCAGAAAAGTAGGAAATCTGGTAGTCAAAAATACAATAGTGACGCCATCTGCCCAGGAGAAAAATAAATATATTAATAATATATTTTTGTTTATTGTAAGGTTGCTATTGATTATGATTGTTAAAGTTTTAGTTGATAATTTTGAATTTTTTTTGTTTATTGTTTTATAATGCACATAAAGAGGAAATCAAACCTTGACCGCTCCACAAATGGTGCCAAGAGTATGCGCTTATCTAGGAACAAAATAGTAACGAGGGGTAAAATTATCTGGAGTCATCTAAAGGCTAAGAAATAAAAAAAAAAAGGCTAAGTATTAAGGTTTTGATGGGAGATATGACCTGCATTGTTTGACCATTTTGTTCTGCGCTGAAATTCAAATCAGAAACTCCTTCAATGTGTTGCCTTATAATCTATACTATAAAAGCAAGTCCCGATTTTTTGTAACGCATACAAATCCACACCGTTCAACGATCGTCAACAATTTTTTTACTGTTATACCTGAAAGTCTGCTGTACCATAAAAATTAAAAATTTTATTTACAATAAAAAATAAATATAAAGTTCTTGAAAAATTAAAAAACAACTCTAATCTACTTATGTATAATATAATATACTTAAGTATTTGTATGGGGGGGTATTTTGGGTATTCAAGTGACCGATTTTTTCTGATATAATATTACAATGCAGTGACGGCTCCGCCGCCGCCGGGAGAAAGCCCATATCGGGGAAACGGAATCTTCTCATTAGGCCGTCTCTTAAGTACGATGCAAAAAATCGCCACGACAGCGCCACACATGTTTCTGATTTATAGTATAGGATAACTAGGGGGACCACCTTCATCGCGTTTAAACATAAAAAACTACTTACATGTACCTAGTTAACCATATTTGTATTTATGTTATCAGTAGATTTCTATTCTATTAGTTACATAATATTAATTATAATGTTTATGCACTTGGCAACTGTTTAACATAACAAATAACAGGGTTTTAGTCAAAGTAATAACTTAAAATTCTTTAATTTTGATTTTAAGTATACTCAGTAAATAAATCTACGAAAAATAAGTTGAAAAAACTTTAAGGAACTAGTGGATTTTCTAACTGCATACCTATAGTTGTTGAATTATCATGTGTCAACCCGAGGTAAGAACTAAACCATTTTTACACATTTGTTTTCTTTATAGACATATAGTTATTATAGGTATGTTATAATGTTAAATACGACATAATAATAGTAATATATTTTTGCAACAATAATATAAAATACATTTTGTGTTATACTTATCCAAGATTTCCGACTTAACACTTTTTTACATACGAAATAGTACCGGACAAACGACGGCGCTAGCACTCTATCCACCACAGATTTTGTCTTGGACGGGTGATGACTGACTTTCTAGAAACTCTAACATGGTTTTAAAAAACATTTTTATACCCATATAAAAAAGTACAGGACATACGCTAGAGGATCGTATCATTAAATTGCCGATTTCCATGGGCCATGGGAGATTTCTAGACACTGAAACTCTACTTTTAAACATCTTCTCGGCTTCTAACCAGGCCTTATCGCAAATTCTTATCACCAAACCACCTCCGACCAAAAAAATAACCTTCATTATAAGTGCGACTTTTATAATTCGGCTGTGTTTCCATAATTGGTATCCACTTTTAGCTTACACTGTGGGGTTCAGGGGTCTCCCTTGGCTAGACCGGAGGGCTAGTAAATTATAAAATAGTTGTCCATTTAAAACGTATGCCGTCCTATCATAGCTCGTAACAAATAAAATAATTATAATGAAACAGGCATTCTTAACAGGTCAATATATGTACAAATACGATTCGAGACCAAGCGCTCATTCATGAACAGCAAAAGTTAAACACTGAACTGTTAGAGCTCAGAGAATGGACGGAACAGAGAATGAACAAGCAAATGAAGCTGCACGACCGGATGGTGGTATATTACGACCGGAAGTTGACAAAATGCAACGTGTACGAAGAGGAATTGGAACGAACTCGCACGGAAAACGCACGTTTCAAATTCACCTCACAGTGTCTGGTGGACAAGATCAAAGAATTGACCAATACTATTGTCGAAAAATATTCAACCAATCCCTTAAATAATGATGAAGTTAACGATAGCAATAAAGATGAAAATTGCAATATAGAAAACAATCAGGATAAAGATAACGATAACGATACAGATCCGATAGCTACATACTTGGAGGCGAGTCTATTTTTAACTCATAAATGTGTATAGAAATAGGAATGGGTATATATTAAAGTTTAATCTGTCTAGAGTGAGTTCGTGCGGTAGTGCAATATCTGATCTTGGTGTATATTGCATATTAACTGTTAGTTGAAAAAAAAAGTAATAAGAGGTACATAATAAATTAAGTGCTCCTATTTAAATTTTTTTTGGTGTTTTTCAACAACTCTATTGTTATTAGTGTTTGCTGTAACTACGAACGCAAACAGTTTTATACATGAAAAAACCACCCCCAGGGTTCAAAAATTGATCCAGGACAACAATTTTTTTTATCTTATATTGGAGCCATTTTATCATTAGGCTGTTAAAGTTACTGTAAGAGTAAATAACAAATTCAAGTATTGTAATACTTATTATGAATAAAATACTCATTACCTACCATTAATTAGGTATAAGAAATGGGGGACAAGTGGGTCACTATAATGTATGGGTCAATATTTAGATATGTATTACATTTTAGACGATCATATTTAAAAATTGACTATACCAATATCCGTTGATCACGTGCCCAATTCTAAAATGTAAGACTTAAACAAACTTTTACGCTTTGTATACTAAGTAAATTATTAATAAATGATGAAAAACACAATTTTTCTATGGAGAACACCCCTCCCCACAACTAGGCTCACCCATAACCCGTACTAATATAATATTATCTCCGCGTGCTCTCGTACCACATAATGTCATGGGTATAATATTATAAAATTCTTGATCATTCCTTTCTTGCCTTTCATGCATTTGCATTTTTTTTCTGAATAATTTTATTGTATGCTTAATATAAGTATCACTATGTTTGTCATAATATACTCAAACATATTTTACTGCTTATTTTGCATATTTTTACGTTTTTAATAGTCATCTTATTTTTAGTTTTAAGGTCATATTATGATTGTTTATCGAAAACTAAACACTTTGGCTAATATTTCTCATGCATCATAGTCAATGGGTAATTTAGATTATAATATAGTGCAAATGTGTGTAACCCAAAATTTGTCAAATCATTTATTACTTATATAATATGTTCAATATTGTTGATAGTAGGTGCATATGAGATATAGTGATTCTACATACTAATTATGTGTATTTAAAATGTTTAGATGCACAAATTCATATTTTTTTATGATCATTTTTTATTGTATTTAAGTCTTTAATATAAATCTAAATATTATATGTTGCAGGTGTGTTCCAAAACGTTAATAGACGAAGTTGGCGCATACAAGGAACAGGTCGAGAAGGCGACAATAGAGTTGGGCAATCTCAAAGACCAGCTGACCAGGTCAGTGGAAAAACAGGTAGTCCTTAGGGAGTGCGTGAACGAATTGACAGTGCTGTCAAAAACAGAACGGATGAAGCGGGACCAAGATGAGCTGGAACTGCGGACGACGGTGGACCGACTGACGGCCGAGCTTGTAGAGGTGCAACAGGAGATGGACCGATTGCAGTCGGTCGAGGCTGAGATATCGGTCAAGTTGATGCACCGCGAATCTGAGCAGGACGATCTTGATGAAGCGGTACGTTCAGAAAATGCCCGGCTGCAGGCTCAGCTGGGGAAGAGTGCAATTTTAGAGGCTTCGATGCAATCGAAGATATACGATCTGGAGCTGGAGCTGTCCAAGCGAAGGGAAGCTTCAAAAATGCAGCAGGAACCGTATCAGATCAGCTTTGACAGCGAGACGATAGACGGTTCGTCTACGTCATCGATAATGTACCAGTGTACTCTGTCCCGAACGAGCGACGATCAAGTGGCTAGTTTTCCAGACCTAGGACGCGGTGACGACCAATTGATACCGTGTTTGTTGTCGTCGACAAAAAGCTGCGTCGTCGCTGAGGATGCCCAACTATCGTGTTCGAAATCGACCAACTATGACTGCCAACCGTCGTGTTTGGATTCGGCCAACGACGAACACCAACCGTCGTGTTTGGATTCGACCAACGACGACCACAAATCGTCGGGCTTGGATTCGGCCAACGATGACCACCAACCGTCATGTTCAACGTTGACTGCTGTGAAAGGCAGCGCCCAAACTGCCTCTGAACCATCACTGGATGAGTTGAAAAATCGTCAATTGGCTGAAATTATTAAAAAATATGTGAGACGGCACGACGATAATTGCTAAATATTTTTGTTATTGCAAGTAATGGTATTTAAATTTTTTTTTCTATTGTCTGAGCCAGTCTTGACAATCAACCGCACACACTACGTTAAACCTCCCACAGTTACAACAGCTTAGACGTCCAGCTCAACCGATAGTAATAGGTGAGCTTTGGACAACGCTTTATAGAAATCAGTAATCGGAAATAAAATTCATAGTTAATTTACCAAACATTGCAGTCGCAATAATTATAGTATTATGAGTTATGATATTACGACATGCATCCAAACGCGTGTAGATGTCCCGCCACAATCGAAGCAATAATCGAACCTTCTTTGACACTTCGGGTGACCGGTGACCGGTATTTCTTGTCTTTCAGGCTCTGTTCGACGAACGTGAAACTGAACTGATCTCTTTTCGCACACGTTAAACGTATAATACATATAATATACTATATTATACATTATATTATAATGTTATACAATCATATATATTGATGTTAATAAACGATATGAACAGTATGTGCGTTTAGACGATGAGCAATGGTGGTTTTTTCCATAGAATTTAATACTGTATTAAGAGAATAAAGAATGTTACTCTCGACTATGTAATATTTTACCACAGATAGCCAGATGGGTATGAGTGTATGTCAACTATTTTCTGCTCACTTTGCTTTATAGGTATAAATAATAGATATCGATTATAAATTTTGCAATTTATGTAAATAATAATTTGTATTTAAATTTTGTCAATAATTGTAGTTGAGTGGTTGTATAAACGATAATTAATATATACACAAAGAAATGAACCTATTGAAAATTACCGTAAATAAAGCATTAACCTTACACGATGTAAGCATTGTCATCATTTATGATCATAAACAAGGAACTGTTGACCAAGTCACAAATTAGTTAAATATAAGGACATCTGCAGCACATGACCCGTCCAAATCAAAATAATCTACATAATTAAGGAAACCCATAGTTTACCACAGCCATTTAGACCAAAGCAGCCCCCCCTCCCCTCAGGACTATATTCGGTGTAGTAGGACATTTTCACCCGATATATTTTTGAAGCAGACATTTTCCCAAAATTTTTTTTTAAAGTTCATTATTGACTAATAATATTGAATTTAATAATATAATATTATTTAATATTTTGTATGAAATTTTTTTTTGAAATAAATTAATATAAAATATATAAGTGTTTTTATTTTCATAAATATAATGGATTATAAATGTATATGTTAAATCAACTGTACTACTTCCCTAATACAATAAAAATGAAAAAAAAAAATAAGTAGTTATAAAGTTAAATATAATTAATAACTAATAAAAATGGTTAAAATTTCAGACATAAAAATGATACATTTTGTAAAAAACATTTGAATTCTGATTCTTTTATTATTTCTTAACTTATATTTTTTAGCTTTTGTGCATATTTATTTAATCATTTTTTTTTTTTTAAACCGTACTAGTTTGAATATTTAATAATTTAATAATTGTTTGTGAATTTGATTCAAATACCTAGTTCAGTTCATCAAAAATATACATCTATAGTTTATTATATTAATGAAAATATTAGACAATTGGCATAAATTAATTTCATATTAAATAGTACACTTTAAACAAAAAAACATGTCCGCATTAAAAATATATCGAGGGGGGGGGGGTGAATGTCCTACTACACCAAAACAGTCAGACGGAAAATGTTCGCGATTCATATTATAATATACATAATTAAACTCAATTTGTTATGGTATTTAAATTTCAACTATGTTCTCACTGCAGTCCACCAAACCTAATGTACATTTCAATCATATTAAGAGGACGCTACCCATGTATTTATTGTCTCCGTCTTACACACGCACGACATACCAAATTTCCATTCGCTAGTTTAAATAGTGTGTTGTTAGTTTTAATATTAGAGTGAATTGACCTATTATTATACTATTAGGTAATAATATTATCTGTGCTTAAGCGTTGGCGATTTTTAAATATTTTCATTTTCAAGTAAGATATGTGTACGTGAAATATCAAAAATTTCAAATGCTCATATCTCACTTGAAAATTAAAATATTGAATAAAAGCCAACGCTTAAGCACAGATAATGTTATTATCTAAATATGTTATAATAGGTCACTGGTCAATTCACTCTAGTATCAAAACTAACTGCATACTATTGAAACTAGTGAACAACAATTTGCTATGTCGTGCGTGTGTAAGACGGAGACAACAAATGTATGGGTAGCGTCCTCTTAACTTCAATTATTGCTGTAAACAAACACTACTGCAGTGCAAAAACTACTGACGTTAATTTATTTATTGTTGTTGAATAACATAATATTGTTCAGAGTATTGTGTTTAAAACAACTATCCGCATATTCCATGAGTTCTATTATTTTAAATTGTAGGTACACTCACACCACTACATCAGCACGGGCAGTTGACAACTGTATGCTATGAACTTAACCTATAAAAAAAAGTTACGTACTCACATATTAAACGTATATTATATTAAGTTATAATTTATAAATAAGAGGTTTTCTAAAAAAAAACTGGTGAGCGCGCGGATGAAGTGAAACTTAGTAAAATAATACAAAAATAGAACAGTAATAAAGTAATACTAATAATAATAGTTTTTGATTTCCAACAAAATTATAAAATTTATAAGAATAGGATGTACACAAAAATACATAACTTATTGGTCATACATGTATGAATTTACATGTAATGTATAGTTGTACATGGTAATACAATCAGACATCTGTTGACTGTTTGGTACTTAATTTAAAACGATATTCAACATTTGAATCAATAATCCACTCAATATAGGGCTCTAAAAAAGGAGTTGCCTTGCAAAAAATACTAAAGTTTTGAAACATGGAGAAAAGTTTCGTCTTGAGGTCCTGATTGACCAAAAAAATGCGGTTTCCTCTTCGTAATCATACGTTTTCAACTGAAACTGAATAAAACAAATTATTACCTATATACCTTTTGTCCTATAAAAATAGTAGGATTGACTGTACATTATTATTGCTATAGGGATAGCTACAACGTTAATCAGATTTACTAAAATATAGTCAAGTTATTATAGTCATTCGAACTGAAATATGCTATTTTAACTATATTTTTTAGTTAATTCAAACATTAAAAACTGCGTAAACTATAAAATATAGTAAACATTACCATAAAAAAAATAACTAAATTTAAAATATAGTCCTAATAAGTAAATCATTTTAGTTATTTTACCTATTAAGTATACCTAGTCATATTTAGTATAATTAGTTTAACTATAATAGTATAGTAATTTTGTTTTCGTGCACTATACAGAATTATGTTTGCAGTTTTTTAAATTTCATTATATTTATTTTTTTCCGCTTTGTTGTTGTTACATCTTCGTGATCTGAATCGGAATGTTGTAGAGGACATTATTGAATTCGCAATCGCGGTACATTTTTTTTCGATCTTCTCTATTTGTGAATTTATTCATTACCATCATTATTTCAAATTTGAGAATGTTATGTATAGTTTCATTATTTATCAATTTGTTAATGCCTTCAATGTCATATTTAATTATTATAGTATAACATGTATGTACTAACACAAGATACATAATATCGAAGACTTAATAGTATGTACCTATTACTGTATTATTGTATTTTTGTTTTTTCTCTGAGTGAAAACCGTCATAATCATATTATTGTATTGAGAGTATGTTAACTTGTTCCAAATAAAATAATTGCGAGTGTTTTAAACAATTAGTTGGTTCCTATATTGATATAACTTTTTAATGACTTGTACACTGTAGTTATATTTTACAAGGTTATTTGCACAAAACCAACTATTTTTAACCAATTTGAGCATATGAAAACTTTGACATCACTATTTTTTAAGTAATTTGTTTAAACATTAGTCTCATTTAATAATGTAAATCTAGCGAAATAGTAAATATACAAATAATTTATTATTCGAATGCACCTCTTGTACGAACAATGTTCACTAAGTTTAAATTGTGAAGTATATTTTTACTAGGCATTTATGAAACTGCGTCCAGTTGCATCGGTTATCTCCACTTCTGCTTACTGCCCACCATCACCAGACTTCCTTGGGTTTAGCTAAGTTTAAGTTTTTTGGTCAGTTTCATGTGAGCTATGTGGTCATTGCACCATACCGATACGACCACAGAGACCCCCCCCATAAGTATCTTGCATTTTCCTTAATCCCATGTGTCACCTCCCGTCCTCGTCTCAGTTGTTGTTATGAACATTAGGTTGCCTACCCTCCATGGTAGAAGGCGTAGACAGTTGGTCAGCCACTTACAGTGTTTTTTTAAAGCACCAATAAAAAAGTATTGTTTTCAAACAACCACATGTGGTCGTTCAGCTTTGCTGTCTGTCACAAATATATTTGTGATATATATATATTTGTGATTATTGTCACAACGTATAATATCTATCATAATTAATTGTTATTCATAGTCATAGCTATATAGTTTTTTTTTTATTTAAAGTACTTAATTTACACATGTAGATATATCTTACAATTTGTATTGATTAATATTGTGTAACATCGATCTCTCACTTCCAATCCATTAGCTTGGAGGATGCACACCTACTGTTATTATTACTATTTTTGTTGTAATATGAGTGTAATGCAGTTCCTAAGAATGAATAAATATTATTATTATTATTATTATATAGGTACATTAATATAATATGTACCAACTATTATTCCTATTTCCATAGGTATGAGTTAAAAGCGTATAAGACTCACTTCCAAATCTGTAGCTATCATGATATTTATCTTAACCGTGATTGTTATCGTTATTTTCGGAGTTGATTGAAGATTTATTTTACACCACTAATGGTCAAGTCTTTAATCTTGTAGGCCACTAGGCCCTAAGACACTGTGTGTTGAACTTAAAACATACGTTTTCCGTGCCATTTCGTTCAGAAAAATACGATATCCTAACTTTCATAAATTCTACATTTCTTTAGATACCTACCTATATTGGATATTAAAGAATAATGAAATTGCTTTAAATTTAGTTTACCATACATAATCATTTTATTAGTGAATATTGATCAAAATTGTACACATTTCAAATATAACCACATCAAATAATACTAAATTAAGTTTTAAAATTGAAAGTATTTCGAAAATAATGAATTTAATTTAAAATGTATTTTATCATGCATAGATGATTTCTGGCTAATTTTAATATACTAAAATTTACTAAATGGTTCAACAATTATTTGTCTTTATATCAATGAATGTTGATCTTTTCTTATCAAAATTGTACACATTTCAAATATTTACATTTATTAAAATTAAATTAAAAGTTTTAAAATTGCCCTAAATCTTCTGCCTGAAAATGCTTCTAAAGAAATTTTCAATCTCCATCTGAAACCTAACCTTATTCACCACTAAGAATATATTACGATAATTTTTTACTGATGCAATTTACATATTTAAAATACTTGATAATTATGTTTGATGTCATGATTGGGACTTTAATGTTGTTATAATTAATTAATAAGGTTATAAGGTTTCTACTTATTAGAGCAAAAAAATGTCATAAAAATGTAGTTTAAAAATTAAATTGCTTACACAAATGTAATGTATTTTAACAATGTTGTGTAAATATTGTGTGACTTCCATGTGATGATGGCATGCAATCCATGCCACAGTTGCGTTAACCCTTCTATCGGCTTATCTTTTTTTTTTTTTGCTCAAGAATTGAAGCAATAGGTACAATTATTTAAAAAAGGAAAAATTGATAATACATTAATAATAATCTAATACATTTTTAATAAATTCTGTCAATATTGTCTTGTTCTATTGTATACATATTTGCTGTTATTTGTATGCGTATATGTTTGTGCTTTTAAGTCTCTAAGTCTAGCCATAATCTTTAGTCTTTAATAACTTTTAATTAATGTAACAACATAAAAGCTCTAGGTAGTTATTATAATTTAATATTAGATTTATCTTATCTTTATGTTGTGAAAAGGTGATGTTCTTTCAAAATCTGTTTGATTTTATATGCATCATTTAGCATTATGTTGAACGCGAGGCTTAATCATTAAAGTTTTTAAAATCAATGTTTTCATGTGCAGTGTTTAGAAATGTTATATATAATATTAAGTTGATTCAAACATAATATGAAAGTATAGGCAAGTACGTTATTAGTTATTACCAAGGCTTTGAACTTTAAGCATTTGCACATTTGTTTAGAAAGTGTATATTGAAAATCTGATTAGATACTAATTTGATTCATTACAAATACAAAAATGTTTATTTCATAACTTTGAAATTTGGTGATTTTTTATACAAATTAGCATATTTTAGGTTTAAGAACATTAATTATATGCATATAATATCATAGACTTAATATAAACAATTTTTTTTTGAAATTTATGCTTTTATATTGTTTTACATGATAAATAAATTCAACAACGGCTATTACTATTGCTCCCAAAAATAATATTATTATCTCTATAGTACTGAGAACATTTAATAGTGACCGCTGACAGGCCCATATTTATTTTTATTCAAATTTACCACTGGATTAATATTTTGTACAATGATATAAATAAATTGTATAATCGTAGGTAATTAAATACATAAGTTTGCAGTGTTAATTTTTTTTTCAGATACCTACCTAATTTAAATTTTTTAAATTTTGTACGTCAAATGTATTTTATTCAATAAATTGCATTTTTTCCAAATTTTTACTGCATATTTTTAAGTTCCTATCCTTGGTTATAATTTAAATTTATAAAATATGAACAGGCAACTAGATTAGTCAAAAAGGTGCTCTGCTGTACAGTAGGTTACAAGTGGGGCACTGTATAATGGATGGTACTAAATTTGAATTCAATGATATAATATAATTCTATAAGAAAAACGATTCTGAGCGGAGACGGTATGTCAGTCTAGGTATAAGGAATATTATATACTTATCTATGGTATTAAAAAAAAATTTACGTATAATAGGTACCTATAATAAATCCAAATTAATCATATCACAATATCCATTAGGTACTTATAATGCGTTATACATCAACAACAAACCCTGATACTATCATGGATATATTATAATAGTGTACTTTAGAAGTTTCATGTACCCACGAATAATATTATACAATCACAACAAAATAACTAAAATAGTTATTAAATTTGAACTTGAAATGATTATTAAAATAAACCGTGCTCATGTATTTTTTAGATTTTTTGGTAACGTAGAATTTTGACCTCCCAAAAGTTCCATCTAGATCCAATTTGCTTCCAAAAACCTGTATCGATTATCGGAGCATTTTTTCTACTAAAAAATATAAGAAGTTGAAGTTGTACAAACATATTCAAATACCTCACCTAAACGTCTAAAACTATTAGACGGGACAAAATGATAATAAAATTGCAATTAATCATCAACCCACCCCCTCGCCATTGAAAAATCCTGAGTATGTCACTGGCCCAGGTCGTCTAGTTTCATCGGTTATCTCCACTTCTGCTTGCTGCCCACCATCATCAGACTTCCTTGGGTTTAGTTAAGTTTAAGTTTTTTGGTCATTTTCATGTGAGCTATGTGGTCATTGCACCATACCGACACGACCACAGAGACCCAATCCCCCATAAGTAACTTGCATTTTCCTTAATCCCATGTGTCACCTACCGTCCTCGTCTCAGTTGTCGTCGTGCACATTAGGTTGCCTACCCTCCATGGTAGAAGGCGTAGATAGTTGCTCAGCCACTTACAGTGTTTTTTTAAAGCACCAACAAAAAAGTATTATTATCAAACAAACACATGTGGTGTCGTTCAGCTTTGCTGTCTGTCACAAATATATTTGTGATTATTGTCACAACGTATAATATCTATCATAATTACTTGTTATTCATAAATCATAGTCATAGCTATATAGTTTTTTTTTTATTTAAAGTACTTAATTTACACATGTAGATATATCTTACAATTTGTATTGATTAATATTGTGTAACATTTATCTCTCACTTCCAATCCATTAGCTTGGAGGATGCACACCTATTATTATTATTACTTTTGTTGTTGTAATATGAGTGTAATGCCGTTCCTAAGAATGAATAAATATTATTATTATTATTATTATTATTATTATTATTATTACGTATATAGGTACATTAATATAATATGTACCAACTATTATTCCTATTTCTATAGGTATGAGTTAAAAGTGTTCAAAACCCACTTCCAAATCTGCAGCTTTCGGATCGGTATCTCTATCGTGATATTTATCTTTTTGCTATCGTTATTTTCGGAGTTGATTGAACATTTATTTTACACCACTAATGGTCAATTTTTTGATCTTGTAGGCCACTAGGCCCTAAGACACTGTGTGTTGAACTTGAAACATACGTCTTCCGTGCGATTTCGTTCCGATTCCTCCTCGTACACGTTGAATTTAATCATGAATGCATCATTTAATTTTTCGTTATCTGTTCGGTCCATTTTTGGAGCTCTAACAGTTAGGTGTTCAACTTTTGCCGTTTGCCGGTTCTGATTAATATTTGTACACAGCTTACCTGTGGAAAATGGCTGTTATCATTATTTTATTTATTATTAAAAGTGTATACAAACAAATTCAACGTAGGTATACATTTAATATGTTGACACATTTTTAAAAAGCGTTTAGCACATAATTACAAGTTTATTTTATTCTGATAAAGTTACCTGCTGATAATAATAATAATATTAAATATAAATAATCCATACATAGTCGTACTATGCATTAGTATACATTACTAATAAAGGTAATACAGCCAATTATTTTATTAAGACTGATGTGTAAAACAAAAATTCATAGTAGGGATCTACTATTTATCAAAAGTACAGTAGGTACTTACAGAAAATCTGTATATTTATGCAAATCTAATTACTTGACAAAATCTATTATGTTATTTTGTTGAAATTCGAAAACGAATATTTACCTACAACCTACCTACCTATTACCTAACTGTAAATATCTATATTATAGTATTTTTTATATGAATGTTTATAAGTTATAACAAATGTTATATAATATATTCAGTAAGCTTTAAATTGTATTATAATTAATAAGATTCTTCATAAGCTATCACACCAACCTAAAATGTCAAAAATACTATAGGTATACACATTTTTTTTTTTTTTTTTGAGACATTTAAAATTTAGATTTTAACAAATTATAGGATATCTGAACGAAAAATAATGATTTTACTGTACATTTGACACCTACAATACAGCCTATCATAGCTTTTTATATCGTGTTTATAACATTATAACATAAAATACGTATACATAACAAAATTGTAGAAATCGTTTAATATTCTTACCTTATTTAAAATTCATGAGAACACCAATACTTACTTAAAATCAGAATAAACGAATTTTAAGAAATTACTTTGATGTTATTTGTTATATTAAAAAAGTTTCCAAGTACAACATAGTTATTCACACATCATAATTTATACTATGTAACTAATAGAATAGGAATCTAATAATAAATGATTTTAATAAACATAGAATAATATACAAATATAAGTGAGTAGGTACCCACAATAGATAGCACAGATACATAGTAGCTTGTAGGTACCCACTTAACAACTAAAATGCCAAACAAACTGCATTTCATAGGGCATAGTAAATATAATTTTGATTCTTGACCTCATAAGACCTATGATAAAGAACATAATATGAAACTTTAAGATATTTTGTTGCATTAAAATTATTACTGTTGTAACACACACTCAGTGCCGGCGCTAGGTATTGCGGGGCCCTGGTCATAGGTAATAGCCTTTAGGTTCTCAGAGAGTAGTGAAATTTTACCTTTTTTTTAAATCAGTATTTTAAAAATAGTACTGTTTTTATATATAATATAGGTAAATAATTAAATTTAAATAATGCTCTGTCAATTCCTAATGAATCAAGATATTTTAATGAAACAAAAATCAAATTAAAGCTTATTTTTATCTTTGTTATTCACTTGCCCCATATATAATTTTATGTAATACTAATAGCAAAAACAATCCGATTTTGCACTTGCCCCATGAAAAGGGGCAAGTGTGACGTTTTAAAATTAAAAAAAAAAAAATTATTCTTAGTTGAGTGATAATATAACTCTGTTGACTTTAAATTCCAATTATGTATATCTAGAGGTGTTACATTATGGAACAATAACAACTTTAAGTTAAAAACAAAAAAAATATTGTCAAATTCAAAATTAACTTTTCATTTTTGCGTCACACTTACGCTTACCCCACTTTACCTTACCTACTTGTGTAAACGGAGACAACACATTCGAGTGCGATTCCTCCTGATGAAACCTCGCTCAGCACAGAATTATTGGCGTAGCGTGAGTTTCAGTTAAACCTTTGAGTGGAAAATCGTAGGCTAATAAATTCATAAGGGCTGGTTATTTTATTAATTTACATTTATTTTAACAACTACATAAAATCATCAATTAAAAATAAATTAATTCATCAAAATGTTTGAATAAAATAATAAATTGTTTAATATCTAAGTACGCGACAGCTGCAGGCAGAATAATGCAATATACGACGGTAGACCACGGTATTCGTATTAAGATGATAATTAAAAATCACGGGGCCCTTTAACAAGCGCGGGGCCCTGGACAAATGTCCCATTTGTCCTCCCCTAGCGCCGGCACTGCACACACTACATGCCTGTGGAGTCTCTTCGTTCAAGTGCGTTCGTGATGACACCGCAAGATCGCGCAGTGGTTATTCATAAATAATAAATATTTATTTGAAACGCGTTCGGAATCAGATCTACAGTAACTAAAAGTTGAATGAAATGTCGTTCACCGGACAAATAATAACTGATGCGTTATCTCTACTGTCGAACAACAAAAATACGAAAATTAATGTGATAATATACACAATATATTTAAATATATTACGATGTTTATTGTTCCTACATAAATCGAACCAAATGCTTATGACATTTTAATGTTTGAGTTGACGATAGTGAAGTCATAATGTAAACTGTAGAGAATACAATTCACACGGACTTTTGAACTATTGTTCAGTTGTAAATTGTAATCATCTACTGTAACCTAGATAGATACTAATAATAATAATTTAAAAAACGGCGAAGATGGTAACAGATTACATATTATTATAATATATTATAATACATATAGGGCACCGAATTATTCTGATAAGTATACAGCCCAATATCAAGTCTTTAATCGTCCAAACTTAATGGATTTATGGTAAGTTGTATATTAGAGAATTATACAATGTGTTACGGGAGGGACTGACCGGCCGACGCAATATGAAAGTATACCAAAAACAATGAAAAAATACCCTTTAAAGAGTGGGACCAACTTTTTTATTTTTTAAGTTATGGAAAATACTTTTTTTTTATCAAAAAAAACCTATTAATCATTTGTTTATGTATCTTCAAACTTTTCAAAATTTTTACTTTTATTTATTAATAAATATTAATTAATCCAGAAATATGCAAATTATTTTTATTTAATTTAAAAAGTAAACATTTTTTTATCAAAAATTATTATTTTTAAAAGTACTACTCCGAATTTTACTTCATTTTAATTTTTAAATATTTACTTTTTTCAATTTAATAAGAATAATTTGCACATTTCTGGTTTAATTGCGTATGTTGGTTGGTAAGACAATTAAATAGCTTTAAAATAAAAAAAAAATACGTCAAAATGTTGAAACGTTTTGAAAATACATAAACAAATGCAGGTTTGTTTTTGATAAAAAAAAGTGAATTGGCCATAACTTAAAAAAGAAAAAAAAGTTAGACTCACTCTTTAAAGGGTATTTTTTATCATTTTTGGTTTACTTTCATAAAATGACGTCGGCCGGTCACTTCCCCCCAAAACACATTCTATTTTCTCGAGTCATATTATGCGGTCTTCTTCCAGGAACTGGAAATCGCTGTTTCTGGAGCAGAATATAGTAATAGTCAAAATTAAATAATGAATGACACATTGTTATTTTATGATGTTGGTTTGTCTTTTATTTTTATTTATAATTATCAAGCCAATGAATTTCATATTGTAGCTATTCGGGTGCATTATCTATACAGTAACTTTTATGCATGATTTCACGATATTATGGTACATTATAATAAAATATATACATCACACCTTACACATGATATATTATAGTTTATGAGACGAGGAAGAGGTCAACGTGCAGTAAAAAAAATCTTCTGATAGCTTTTATAATGTGTACATAGGGCGAATATGCGACACATATCACAAACCCTATAAACGGCACTGCAGACAACGCGACGTGTATATTTCATATATTATTATACTGTAAATATAGACTCTAGATAATATATAATATTCCAAAAGTACGAAGCATCCACCGTCACCAATGTCCGAACACTCATATTTGATATTTATTTGTCCCTATTTTACTATTATTAGTGTTTACACAGAAACCAAATACACGGCTATTTCGGTAAAAAAAAAAAATGATTTTTTACCATAATGTGTACATAGGAAAAAATAAAAAAATAGTAACATTTGTAGAAAGACTTGAAAGAGCTTTAGGGCTTTATATTCATTAGTTCGAGAGACAAATCGGTGCAGTTGCGTAGCACTACTGGTTAAAGCACGGTGAGTAAAAAATACTCAATTTTAAACAAATTATTATTCATGTTTATTTTATCTTTCTTATTAGTTTTTAAATTTTACTATAACATGATTTTAGTCCAAAAGTGTTTGATTTTTAATAACTATTTTGCCCAGTTCAATAGGTATAGTTAAAGACGTCCAGCAAGACAAATATCGTTCAGAGATTTTTTTCAGATTTTTGAAGTTTGAACAAAATTCAATAATTATTATTCTATGATTTTTTGCATAATACAGCCATTGTTGTCAGATATTAATTGACTTAAAATATTGCAAATTTCTGTAAAAATTTAATATTTCCTATTATTGTTGTTTGTGTAGGTACACACATGCAGGTGTTATAGTAGAAAAAATAATTTAATCTTGAATTTCACTCGTGGTTTCTGGTAGAAAATTGTATCTAACTGGTATATTTAGGAGGATACAAGTGAAAATATTTCGTTATTTTTTTATACCTATGGATTTTGCGCCTATGTGGGCGGATGCACATACACACGTTCACCACTTGCTGGCCACCTATGAATATCTTGTATATTATTCATATACAAATAATATGATATTTTTTACTTTTAATTGCAATTAATCAACATTCATAGAATTATTTACATTTGTTACAATTAGGAATTATGGTTTTTGTGATAATTTATTTTATAGATAAATAATAAAATAATCAGTATAGTTATTTATACTTATTATAGAAGAAAATTAAATTTTCTTAAATGTTGGCTAAATTTTGAAATGTCCCTAATAAAATAAGTAAATTAATAATTAGGTACATTTAAATAATCACTGACACCTAAGTCACATTTTCCGCTTAAGAGCGATGGGAAAAAAATGTAACATTGTATCCAAATTCCAACCTTTGAACTTTATATACACCGGCTACAGCGGAGGGTTATTCGATTAATTGCAATATTATTATCGTCGTTTCAACGTCGTCGGTCACACCCACAACAGATCGTACACGACACAATAATGTACGCAGGTAGGTAGGTAAATCCATGCAGCAGCAGTTCGTATACAATATACACAATATTAGAAGGCTGGTGAACGAGAATAAATGGCAGGCGAGACGTTTCCTGCAAAGGACGGCTGTCGACAATCGGTGGTAGGTAATAGCGGTGTGCTGTATAATATACAAAAATAATCATAATAATATAATATTAGGTGGTGCACGCACACAAACACACACACACACACACACACACACACACACACACACACACACACCCACCACATTATAATATTATACACGTACCTATACAGTCACGTATATGCTCTTATACGTGCCTACCGGTGTTACTCGGCGCAGAAAAATGCGTTAATAATTTGACAGCAATAATATATATACGACGAGGGTGGATTTTAACGAGATTTCGATGCGCGGGGGACGTGAAATAAAATAGCCCGTTTCTCTTTCTTCTCGCTGTACCTATATAATATGAGAAATTCCTCCTCCTTTTCACTGGGGTATACAAACGATAACGATATATACCGTTGTGTAGTAAGGGGGGGACGTGTATAAATATGTGGTATATACCTACGCATAATTTATATATATATACACACACATTCGGGTAATACGCGAAATATAATAATATAATATTATAACCGGCGAATAATAATGGTCAACAAACAGCCGAACACGGCGCGAACAATACTCGCGAGCGATGGGCATTATGAGGTGTATACGGGAGGTAGATTCGTGAGGTGCGTGTACAATTGATATGTACACACGGGTGACAGTGTACCAATGTGTGTGTGTGTGTGTCTGTTTCAGCGTAGATGTGTGAAACGAAATAAAAACGAGGAGCACACAGAATGGAAAAATCTGAAAAGAGACGGGTGGCGGGAGCACCGCACACACATCAACTCGGACGAATTGATATGTGAAATGTACACACATAATAATATAATAAACGGGCGGGGACGACCGACGTGCGTGCAGAAAAAATACGATCGCACAAAAAGAAAGGAGAAAAAATGTATAAAAAGAGAGACGCTTCGACATATTATTATTGTTATTATTATTATTATTATTATTATATTACAATGTGTGGGCATATGCCATTCAACGGTGTGTCGACGGCGGCTAGGTGGATACTGTGTCTATAGTCGTTGCTGCTGCTGCCATTGTGCGTGCATAGTATTGTCGCGTACAGTGTCGTCGGTATCGTACACTCGCGCACGCGCAGACATATTATATTATAATATTATGCGAACGAGGTATAAAATATAATATAATAGTATAATGCGTTAGGACGGTACAAATATTGTGCGTGTATATACGACGACGAGCCTTTGTGCGGTAGTCGTCGTCGTCCCGTTGGCGTATCGGCGGCGGCGTTGAAAAAGGGCACGTCAGTCACAGACAGGCCACCGTTGCTCTTGCAGCAACGATATTATTATTTATTATATAATATTAGGTCGTTCTATTCGCCTTCAATATTATTATCTATATAATATATTATATTATACATTCCCACTTATTTGGATTTTTTCCCGTTTTTTTTTTTTACTTGTCAATCTCCGGCGTCTTCCCGCTGCAGCCGTCTCGCGTACGACACACGAGCTGCAACAGCTCATTGTTCGACCACCGCGAAGTTGTTCCCCCCACCCTCTCACCACAGAATTCGACATAGAGAACTAAATTGTTGACAAAATTATATTTTAGACATAAAAAATATGCAGCCCAAGAAATCAAAAGAAAATCCCTCACCCAAAAAATAATTGATATTTGTGCCGCTAATTTCATGTTGTTGTTTTTTTTATGCTCTGATTAAATCACACAACAATAGTTTATAGAATAGTCCATAAACCACAATTGCTGATCATAGGTAGTTGGATTAACATATTTTTTTGAGCTTCGATTTTTGTATGTGATTTCTTTAAATGAATGTTCTGTTGGCATGGCATAATAATATATACTTTGTGGAGCATAATTTTGAAAACATTTGAGTAAACACTAGAAAGAAATTGCAAGCTTTTTCGAGATACATGCAATAGGTTCCTATAAATATTGGCATAAATGTGTAGTCTCTATGTCAAAGTCAGGATATCAACTTTGTAGAGGTTATTGATACCTACTGGCTACTATAGATGGAATATATTATATATATATTTGTAGCCCACGTTTTATCGCATAATCGATATATATATATATAACAATCAGCTGAACTCGAGACTTACAGCACTAAAAATCAATGAATTATTAATAATTTATATTATGATAAGGGCAATAAATCATTTAAAAACAATGAATAGAATTAAAATTGCACTTATTTTTTATTCACCAATAAATGCGTGCGCCGTGATTGCAGTAATGACATCCAGGCCTTTTTGATTTTGAGCAGACGTTGTAGGCAGTTATTAGATTCTAATATTCTATAATATTCGAATATTTATTTATGAACGAAAAGGACCCTTTAAATGTTATTTGAACAAATCATGGCTATCAATACTACCTACTATGTTAGACGTGACGTGTGAGTTCTTGTTGTAACGCTGTATAAAACTATTAACTATATAAGACGTGTTAAATAGTACCTACCGTATCCGTGTAAGTATATAAATTATATGTACGACTTCAGTCATCAAGTAAATAAAAGTTAAAAATTGAGTCAAATTTAATGACTTTAGGCTTTATTGGGTTATGTCGTTGTCAGTGTAATTGTTGCGGAACGAAAATTCGAATTTCGATCAAAAGGAAAACACGAAGGTATTTCATTTTATTTTGGACGACCTAATATTTTATGTAAATTAATTTTTTTTACAACGTTCCACTATAGTCCAAACAACTTTTTTTTAATTTGTACATGTAAACCACATTTTAGATACTGAGTGAAGTGAGTAATGTATTCGTTTCACAATGATGACATTTCATTATTTATACGTATATCCTATTATATAGATATAGTAATATAGTATATTATGAACTATAACGCTCATCATAACGTAGGTACCACTTACTGTGTATTGAAGGTTGGGAACGGAACACCTGAAAACATTTTATATTGTTGCTGACTATATTATAATCAATCATATTATAGCGATAAGCAATTTGATCATTACAAATATTTACCTATATAATAATATGAGCTTTTATAGTGCGATAAAAACATGATTTTTTACGGTTAACCATTGTTAAGCATAAAAAATAATGTTTTTTTTTTCACTTTGTTCTTGTGATACCAACACACACTTTAAATAATTTAATGTTACTCTACACGGATATTTGTCTTATAAGTGCGTAACAGCAGACCACGTTTAGCTCAGTTAGTTTAAAAATTAAAGTGAATCGACCCGTTAAAAAACTTGATGACAAGAATATTATCTGTGTTTTTATGTGGTTTTTTTAAGATGATTCAATTTTTTAGCA
Source organism: Macrosiphum euphorbiae (assembly GCA_949089665.1). Lineage (NCBI taxonomy): Eukaryota > Metazoa > Arthropoda > Insecta > Hemiptera > Aphididae > Macrosiphum > Macrosiphum euphorbiae. The sequence continues at coordinate 16,539,342 of CARXXK010000002.1, read as the reverse complement.
AGCTTATATAATATAGCGTAAATCAAAAATGATCATAACTGACTTAAAAAAGGAACTAACGTAAAAAATCCACATACAAACACAGATAATGCTCCTACCATCTCAAGTTTTACAATAAATTGATTCACTGTAATTTTTAAACTAACGGAGTTAAACCTGACGTTTGCTATGTTAAGCACTTGTATAATATAGCACAACATTTTATCTGTGTAACGTTCTCTTAATTAATTCATTACAAATATTCATTACATACCAATTGGCTATTTACAAAAAACGAGTTTGCAGTATTTACTGAAATAAAAATAAACAATTAATGAAAATTAGTGTTAAAGTTAAAATATGCATCTGAATTACTTTTAAATTAGTAATAACTTTTAAGTTTATTTAGAAAGGACACATTTTATAGGATATGTAACTAATAGTGTTAATCAAGTAATATTCTTGTCGTGTCGGTTTTCATATTCCCTTCCCTTCCCAATAAGCAGTAATTTGTATTGCCTTGTTTGAAATATCGGTTGTCATAAAGTCTTCCTTTCTACACTTAATCGGTAGCGGTGGACATGCAAACAGATGGTCTTCATCCTGCTCCCCACCACATTCACATATTTTTCATCTTCTTTTATTCCCAATTTTTTCATATTACCCGCTGACCTTCCAGCTTAGGTTTCTTAGTCTATTTAGTGTCTTTTCTTTATAGACTATGGTAAATGACTTCTGGGTGGTAATAAGCTTTCTTTCGAGTCCTTCTATATATGTGAGTTACGCCCTTCCTCCTTCCATAAGTCTACTCTTGTCGCTTCAGGCGTTTGTGATAGACTAATTGTCTTCAGAAAGTTTTTCCTCGATTTTAGTCTGCTCCTCCTGAAGTCGCCTCCATATAATGGATGTCTTATTGTCTTATGTCTGATTTTTGTTTTGTTTTCTCTACCCTTGTTACCACCTCTAACTTTTTGTTAGGAGGTGCTACCGCGTTTAGTACTTGTGCTTTCTGAACTGGGGTTAATTTCAATTTCAGTTATTCTATAAGTTACGTTTAGGGCCACATGCTCACATCTAAATTCTTAACATAGGCTGAGTTTATCCATCCAGCACAAGCATATATTCACCATTCAAGAACATGATTATAGGGCTGTCGTTCTAAGGATATGAAGGTCCGAACCCCATTGAGCCAACCTAACCCTAACAACTCTTATATTTTATAGACACTTTATTTTAAAAATACTAATATTATACCTACTGTTTTTTTGATGAAAATATGAAAATCTTAAATAAAAATGTACAAACAAAAAAATTATATATTTCTTCATTCAAATCAGTATTAATGTAAAATTCGATAAAAAAAATGAACAATAAAAAAATAATAAAAATAATAATAAAATGAACGTTTATTGATTGTACAGAAAATGTATTATTGTAAGGGCCCAGATGTTGATGCCCCTAAAAAAACCTTTACAAATGGATTTATGACATAAAAAACACAAAACAGTGTCCTAAAAATGTAAATTGTTAAGTAAGTAAATATACCTACCTAAATATTTAAAGAACACTCTTAAATTGTTTAAGTATATTTATTGATTTCAAAATTGAAAATTATTATCTGTAAACTATTATGTGATTCTTACTTAAATTTAAATTTCAAAACTAGTTTTAATCTAGAAAACAATAAAATATAATTTTTTAAGTATTTTTTGTAATAGCGTTCGGTAAAATTCAATTAAGTATAATAATACCTAATATTCATATTTGTAAAATTTGAAAAAATAGAAGAATAGAAGAATGACAAATAATAAGCTTGTAATTTTTCTTTCAAGTGTTAAAAAAAAGTAAAAAATGACAAAAAACTGTAAAAAAATATCTTAAAAGTTACAAAAATAGCCTAAAAAAAAAAATACAAAATTAAATTTAATGCCCTACAATTATGTAAAAAATGTTTTTAAAAAGGTTAATTTTATTTACTTTTTGAAATAATGACTAATGACAAATGACTACTTATTTAAACTCACTATTTCATATTTGAATATATAAATCTAGTGGTGTTAAAATATGAGGCGTGAAGCTACACATTCCATATATTTTCTGATTTCATTTAAAAAAAAAAAAATATTCAATAAGATAAATATAAAGCATATAGAACTAAAGTCTATCATAATATATTATAAAATATATTTGTTTTAGAGAAATTAGTTATTTAAACAAATCTACTATATTAAATCTAGGTTTTCGTATTTATTAGGTATATTGTTCAATGTTCATTATCAAATAATAAAACAAAATAAAAATATAATCAACTCAATTCTTGTTTTTTAAATTATAATTTAATATTTTAATATGCTGAAAACATTTTGTTGGCAGTACATTTTATTCAGGCTAAATACCTGTAAGCCATCACATAAGTAGCTTAGATATGGGTAGGTGCGTTAAATAACAATAATAGGTACATTAATTTTAAATATTTTGTATTGCATATAATATACTTACAACTGTATAAACAAAAATAACTACGTTTGAAGTATTTGTATGACAAAAAAAAATGTGTTGTTTTTGTTGGTAGTATTTTTAGGGCGTTGTGTTTTTGGACTCCTCGAGTTTCAAGTTACTGCTACGAAGTGACGATCCCGAGATCGAATGCAACGGTGAATCGAGATATCAAATTCGATTTCTCGCAGTGGCGACAGGAGCCCCAGTTGGAAATCGTTCGTGTGATTACGTAATATACCTACCAATAATAAAATATAACAATATACGATGTAGCTGGGATCCTATGTCAGCCCTACAGCTCCTGAGTGACACTGCTACGGTGTGACAATAACGATACCTACATATAATAGTATACACAGTTTCCGCCCTAGTACGCCCCTCCCGCACAGTGTCGATGACGACGATAATTGATATATAAATAACCGCAGCCGCCTCCTCGTCCTTACAAATCGCAATTATTCGGAAATCGAAACGTATACATAATAATAACAATATTGGTGCGCACACCTATTATTATAATATAATATTGTATGCGACGACGATGACATTTCGTTTTTATCGAGAGTGTTTTTGTTGTCGTTGTTGTCGCCGTCGACGATGTGCGCAGAACGTCCCCTTTTCATCGTCATAAAATATTATTATATCCACTATTACAATATTTATGATATATACATATATTGTGACAATTGACGATGACGTTGACAGGTTTTGAATATATTTATTTCCGTTTTGAACATTATTTAGGATTTCGTTATTGTGGCACAGCGGCTGTGGAGGATTACGTACTCGTGATTGTTATTGTCTTATTAGGTACTATATAATATATATGTTGCATCGCGAAAAGTTACTCTAAGAGTTGTTTCACCGCAGCTGCTTACAATTATTTTTTGAAGGCAAGACGGCTAAGATACAACATAATAATATGGCCATTGGTTACACACGCGTTTAAGAAAGTATTCCCGAGTCTCAAGCATTTCGACGACGATGTTCACAAAACTGCGTATCGGTAAGGCGTTGAACATGTTCGTATTATGAACTGCTGTATAATATTATACGTGTTATTATCATACTATAGAACTACGAAGAGCCCAGCAATAGTATGCAGAACTGCGATCGAATTCATGGGAATATGGCGATAAGGTCGAATGAATAAAACACCTGACGACCGCGGTATATTAATAATGATATAGGTAATAACACTACTGTTGAATGCAGGGACCGCGCAGGGAGTCTAAATAATATGTTCCTATATTGTACCTATATTATTGTGTACGATATTATGTTGTATATTTTCAAAAGAAATCGAAAACACCACCGCATGATTATATTCTGTTTATACGCGTAAATAAGTACAAGGTAGAACCGAACGATTAATCATTCCAAGCGTGCGACCAGTCGACAATTCTGGTTTGTAAAAGAAAATGTGAAGGTACCACACCAAATGATCAAATACATAATGTTATACACACCAAATATCATGAAATATTATATGTAAAGCTTGCTATGCCTTCTAAAGTTTTACCTATTCCTATATTACTTCTATTTGATTATTATAAATATTAATTTACTAATTTATTAATATACAATATTAATACTCTGTACCTACTATTTTATTCAGTGGCGTAGACATGATTTCTGAAAGGAGGGGAGGATCGAAAAAAGAAAACGACATAGCTAAATGGGAGGGGAAAATTGGAAAATCCCCCACCCTCTTAAAACTTTTTAATAAAGTAAAAAAAGCCAATGGGGGGATCTGACCCTCACGTCCCCCCCTTGTCTAAGCCACTTTAGTTTTAGTTACAAATACTTGCAATAGTGAACTAAATGGATCGTATTGTTAAATGATATTCTATTTGCATGGTTTTAGATTTGATTTGACTTTTGGTCTTTAGGGCTATAACTATTATAAGTTATAACCAAACATACAGGTAAGTAAACAGTACACATTACATCATACAAAAAACATTAAGATATAACTCATAGGTACATAATATCCAAATGACTTAGGTTTAAAATACAAACATGACATGTAATAAATAGTAAATTGTACTAAATATGACTATATATTTATAATTTGTAGTTTTTGTAACTTATGCTAGATAGACTATTTTACAAGGTAAATATAGAGTAGCAAGCTAAATTTTAGTGTAACAGTTTAGTTTGAAATATAAACTTAAATTAAATAAAAATAGTAAAAGAAAAGAAGAAAAAAATGAATATCTTAGAACCAAATTAAAGATTAATATATATTTGAATGGTTTGCTAGGCGCATAAATTTATGAATTGAATAATTGTGAGTAGGTATATGGCCAAAATCTGGAGGCTTCTAGCATTTAAGGAAGGAACCCAGAAAGAGATCAAGGAAAGGGGTCAGGTACATCGATGGAATGAAATAAAGATTAAGAAGGAAAGTTATAAAGTTGGAATTGGCGTCGAGGCGCCGGGAAGAGAGAGTAAGACATTTGAGGGACTTAATGCTTTTTAATTTGGAAATAGTAAAAAAATTGTAGTCGGGATTGAAATCAACATCAGACGGAAGTTTGTGAAGGGCTTGGTCGGGATGTAGATAATGACCATCAAAAGTGGCAACATTGGATTATAAACAAAAACAAAAAATACTGAAAAAATTAACCTAATTTGGCTTTGGGAGAACAAGTAATGCCGTTTAGATGAGCTGAGGAGGAGATGAAAGCTTTTTTTTCCTAGAGGTTCCTAACTTATTTCCAAACTTAAGTAGGAGAGAATGAGATATTATGAATTAAATTTTTTATAAATTAATTTGTTCTGTATATTTAGGGCCTATGTTGAATGTCGATATAATATGCTGTTATCAACTTCAAAACTGCAAAATAATATAATTGAACATTTTGATAATGTTGGATAGTGTAGGATCATAAATTATAATATTATAATATAATGTATATTTAACTTATTAATTTCCATGTGTAATTTGTATCTGAAATTAAATAACACCGATGGTAAATTTTAAATTTTACAATAAACAAATATTGGTATTTACCTATATAAAATAAAAAATTATGTTTGTCGTGAAACTTTTCGTTACCTCAACTTACATAATATTATGTATTATGATGGTTGGAATAATTTTGGTACAGATAAAAAACAAAAATAAAACATATGTACAGACAAAATTGAAACATTGGTTTTTTAAGGGATATATATCTTGGAAGTGCATATTTTCTTAGGAGTATTTGATAGGCAATCGTCGTGACGCATCGTACCGATGTTGTTTGTGTTTCCTGTAGGTTTCCAGCACAAAAATACGCAACTACCGACCACCATTTTGTCATGTGTACGCAGATGTTATTGCATTCAGTATTATAAAATATTTTGCGTTCAGTAAATTAAACAAATTTACACCTGAAAACCTGACAAAAAATCCACTAAGATGTGAGAATAATCAGATTTTCATTTTGTAAAAATAGTTCACCGGCTTTTTTTTAGGTTATTGGAATTTATGGCCAAGAAAAAAAATGTGACTGAAATATATTGGTACCTAGCTATAAAGGTATGATTTGTCTACAGTATAAATCAACGTGAGTGGGGTGACATGAAAGTACGACACTAGAATACTAGACTGCTGAGTGCCAAGCCCCAGAAATGTGAATTTACGAAAATGTTATCGATTCATGTAATTTTGAAGACAGACATTTTAAGTGAATAAGTGATACAAATATCCAGTCAATGTATATGCCATAGTATAGGTATAGAATAATTTTTTTAAAGACCCGAGTTTTAGGTATGACGTGTAAACAATTAAATTTTTCAATAGTCACCTGTTTGTATATTTGTCCACTATTTTTTTTTTTAAATTTAATTTTCGTTTCATATATTATTATAATAAAAATAAAATAAAATAAAGTAATCAATTAATAATAATGCATATTGTATAACAAAAAACAAAATTCAAAACAAACGTCTCGGTCACTCACTGTAAGTACTAAGCAAAAACAGGATTCTTAACTCCATTTTTTGTAAAAAAAATTGAGTATTTCCTATTAAAAAACATCATAAAATGTAATTTAAAATAAGGAAATTAGTAAAATATATTTGATGTTTTGTAAGCAAAAATACTATAAATCCAAATAGTAAATACTAAGCGAAACCTCGATATAATATCACCTGTACAATTATAGAGCTACCCTGTTTTTTGATTACATTCATAGGTTGGAAAAGAGGGAATCGAAGTGACTTAAAATTTAGTCACATTTTATAAATTAAATAATGATGATTTGATATATTGTTTTGTAATTTACTAAACTGATATTGTTAAGAGGATGTCAGAGGACTATTTGTTTTCTCTCTCTGGTCCACGATCAACATAGACAAAACGCATTAACGCAGTATCATTTGTTCTATGTTTTTAAGTAATCTTAGAGTAAAATTAAACATTAAAAAAAGATATAAAAAAAATAATTTTGAATAAATGACATATTTATTTTATATTTTATAGTCACTTGACTGTGTATTCGACTTTCAAAATAAACAAAACAATTTTGTAAATTTAAATTATGTTTAAATTGTTTTGAGGCAATGTTCAGACAAATCGTCATGTCTTTCCTTCAAAAATATTATTTTCCATCTTTTTTGTTATTGGTGATATTTCTCAAAAAAAAAAAAACCATAGAAAAATTAATTATGCGTAAATGAGTTTTGTCTATGTTGCAGCGCGTGGGCCAGAGAAAGAAAACAAATAGTGAGCTGACATCCTCTTAAGAATGTGGTTTCATAATGATCACTATTAATTATCCTTATCATTTATTAGGTAAACTTTAATCTGCTGGGCGTTATAGGTTGATAATCTATATAATTAGCGATCACAATATTATAATATAATACATTAACATAATATAATTATATAAATGCTTATTAATAAATAGGTAATATTAAATAAATTACTTAAAAAATAAAATATACATAAATACTATATGTCTAAAGCTATTAAAAGGAATGTTGTTATTTTATTTTGATTTTTTAACAGTTTAATAGTTATTAAAAAAAAAAAAACTAAAATAATTTTATAATATTGTTTTAACAATTAAAGGAATTTACAATAAAAAATAACCTTACAAATGTAAATAATTATTACTTTATTTTTAAAACTGGAGTTACAGCTTTTTTTTACATACAAACAATGTTGTACCCATATGATTATAATTTATAATATAGGCTAAGATAAGATATGTCCAAAAAAGTTTAATCCACGTGGTAAGTCCTTATTATGGAGTTATCAATTTTTCTCTTAGTACTCCGATATTTATTTAAGGATAAGTCTATTTCTCCTTAAAAATCTGAAAATATGAAACGAAAAGTGTTCAACCTATTTATTCTAAAAGTAAAATTATATACAGTGTGTAAACGGTAATCGAGAACACTCAATATCTTTACGTAGAGACCTGCTATTTGAATTCCGTTTTTTTGGCAGTTGTTATGACATAAAAATACACATTTTTATGGTCTTTGAATTTTTTTTACTTAATTAGTCACGCGCATGCGCATGTCAACTTTTTTTTTTTTAATGGCAACCCCCTACTTTAACCACTAATTATTTTTTGCCTATTTTTTTAATGAATTTTGGTAGTTGAATCAACTTTCTAAGTCCAAAATTGACAAAGTTACAGCCAATCAAAAAAAAGAAAAAATTAGAATAAAAATGCGCTCGATTTTCAGCTTTTTGATTTTAACTCTGGAAAGAATTATTTTAGGATTGTTAAACATTGACATTTTTGTAACTATTTATTACGGTGATATTCATACGTTATTTTAACTTCAATTACTGAATAATTTTCTCGCGCTGAATCATGTTTTGTTCACGGCAACAGTTTGAACAATTTATTCGTTAGATTTTTTTTTTTATTTTTTGATTTGTATTAACTAAATAAATTGGTAACTTAAATAAGAATTGAATTTGTTATTAATTAATAATTATTAATACGTTCTAATAGATCCATTAAATGTAAAGAAATAAACAACATACTAATTTACGTTTTTTCTGCTATAATAAGTTATATGATTTATTACACAAATTAAAGAGAAAATTATTCAGTAGGTAATTGAAGTTAAAATAACTTATGAATATCACCGTAATAAATAGTTACAAAAATTTCAATGTTTAACAATCCTAAAATAATTTTTTTCAGAGTTAAAATCAAAAAGCTGAAAATCGAGCGCATTTTTTTTCTAATTTTTTCTTTTTTTTGATTGGCTGTAACTTTGTCAATTTTGGACTTAGAAAGTTGATTCAACTACCAAAATTCATTAAAAAAATAGGCAAAAAATAATTAGTGGTTAAAGCAGGGGGTTGCCATTTAAAAAAAAAAAGTTGACATGCGCATGCGCGTGACTAATTAAGTAAAAAAAATTCAAAGACCATAAAAATGTGTATTTTTATGTCATAACAACTGCCAAAAAAACGGAATTCAAATAGCAGGTCTCTACGCAAAGATATTGTGTGTTCTCGATTACCGTTTACACACTGTATACCAGCACAAGTTTTGATACATATTTGTTGTATAATCGAATTTTAAAGTCTTGATTTACTGTTAAAAACATTATTTGCTGTATTTCTCAACAATCATATTGACTGGAGTTATCCTTTTTTGTCGCATAGCATGACAGAAATCACGTCTTACTGGTCAACTATTACACATAAATAGGTACTGAACAAATGAATTCTATAATTCTATAATTTTCTGGCAGTATAGCATTACCTATGTGGTTGCGGCGAGTGCCGTAAGCGAACCCTTAAATACATAATCCAATTGCTGTTCTATTGATGTAGGTAGCTCGATGAATTTTTTTATTTGCCTTAGTCTTTTTCCTGCTCCAAATGACGGTCATGCGTGTCACCAGTTCCACGCATCAACCTGCATTCTTATAATATTATTTACTAATTTTGGGTATTATTTTTTTTACACGCGTTTAGAAATACAATTTTACCCATCTCTTACTGTTGTCGTCGTACAGCGATTAATATTGTTACGAGCGTAGGCGTACGCCACCGGCCATGGTATACGCGTGGTCCAGTTGTAGGTATAATAATAATAATAGTAATACGAGTAGAGGTACCTATATACACCTGCGGCGATGGGCGGAACGCGCGTGAAAGGCGACCATGACGGGCGCGAGTACCTATATAGGCACTTGTACGGAGGTTGTCGTCGTTATTTTCGTTATTATACTTAAAAACGCGCGCAAAGTAGTACGCACATATTATTATTATTATAATATCCACACATGATATTATATGGTCTATATCGCGTATATTATAATATGGTCGCGGGTACCTACTGCGTCAGAGGCCGTCGCCGCCGCTCCGCCACGCGATTCGAGAACCGGAATATTTTAATATTTTATATTGTGTAAAAAAAAAAAAACACCGACACACACGCACGGACGAACGCGTAAAACTCGCACATATTATAGTATACTATATATTATTATTATGAAAAAAATATGAAATATAATAATATAATATACGAGCGCGCCATACGTGTTATATTAGTACATTATAATATTATGTAGGTATATAATATTATTGTAATAACAGTATTGCGGGCCCGTTGAAAAGAGAAGGAAAACGCGCGACGAAGCCGCCGACGGTAATCGTGTGCAGTTCTAGTAATATGGGAACAGCGGCAGCGCACTGCAGCCATCACGACCAACTCATTATTATAATATATTATATTATCGCCCGCCGCCGTCATTATCGTCGTATCGTTTATTTATTGTAATATTAATATATTATTGCTGTTTTGCCAGCGGTGTTCGTACTGCAACGGAACACGTTCGCCACCGTCCCTACATCGCATAATAATATTGTCCGAGTCGAACGCGGGGTCCTGCACGTACGTCCGTCGCGGTATGTGTTTAACGGTATCGTAACGGTATACGGTAACGGCGTTGGGGCGAAAATAGCATTGTGTTATCACGAGAGCGGACCGTATAGCATATTATCATTTTACGCGGGTTTTTTTGTCAGTAGTGCATGTAGGTCTTACCGATTTTTCCTCATTCACTCGCTGTTGATATATACGACCCGCTGTGAGAGAAAAATATGTATAAACCGATCTTGTCGATAATTAGTCTGTGATGCGGCCGTAACAGGTGCCGCCCCGGTCGACGGTCCGCGCGGTGGATATCGCGTCAATCGTCAACGGTCTTCGTTCGCCAGAGAGTGTCCGTCCGCGGCCATCGCCACCGTAGTTGTACAGGTAAGCGACTCTTATACGAACTCCAACTAGTCCAACTCCTATACGAAAAGTGACTTATATAACTTCTAGCATTATATTTGTAGTGACACGCATTTTGCCACTATTTAGTAGGTATACCTATACATGGCTACATAATATAATGGAGGCAGGCATAATATAGAGCTTTGTCTAATGTCCATAGTAACCGGCGTTTGACTTTCATAAACAGAAGAAAACAATATCAATAAAAAGCGCCTTATATGTATGAATGCCTAAGGTAGTCGAAAATAATATTGATCCAAAAATTGCATTTTACGCTGAGATTAAGTCATAGTTTTGTTACATGAACACCACGCAAACAGTGTGAGGGGTGAAGGTACCGTGCCCCTCTTCATCCGTATTTGAGTATGAATATCAAGTGATAAATTCTGTTGATATACATTTTAATAACAAAAATAAATATCACGTAACCCTCCCTTCCCTGGAAAAATTATAGTCATGATTCTGGGTCACTGCAGCAACACACTAAGTATAAGTCTTACACAATGTCTATAACGCCAACACAAACTTATATGTATATGGAGCATGTGTCTATACTCAATGGAACTAAATACAGGGGCGTTCATGAAGGGGGCTGGAAGATGTCATGAGATGTTCTGTTTTTGTTAATAGATAAATACCTTCATTTTATCAGTTTTATAATTGTTCTTACACTAGATACAAACACCAAACATATAGATTATATAAGCATATATTATATGATAAGTTTTTGTTTAACAAAGCGGTATTCAAGATTAAAATATTTTCACCTACAATGGAATTGACCTGAAGAATCCCCTGACTGAGTATATTATTATCTAAGTGTTTACAACACCGTTTTTTTTGGTTTCCTACAACTATATTATTGTATATGCAATACCTAATACCTACTTACAACTGTGTATTGTTAATATATTAAACGATATTCTACAGAATATTATTTATGCATTATAATAATATAGGTATTATACATGTTTATCGATTTGCCATTTGTACCACTCTTTATATCCGTCGGAGTTGAAACTGGAAATACTGACTATGAAGTACAAGTACGTTACCTTTATATAATTACACATAACTTTTGAAGAAAAAGTCGAGACTAATGTATTCTGTGAAATAGAAGAATCGTTACTGTTTATAGATGACAATAATTATTCTAAATGTAAAGAATTTAAAATCAGTTTTGTGAATCGTATTATAAGTAATAAAGTAAATAACATGACTCTATAGTCTATATAAAACAAAGTTCCTTTTTTATGTTTGAGATAATCTCAAAAACTACCAGCTCTATTTATATATTGTTTTTATTATAATGTAGAATATTATTCGTAAACGAACATAGACAGGCTGTGTATGGAATTTCGCAATTTAGAGTGGCTCGCGCTTAAATTTTGATTTGGCAAAATTATTTTGTTTATATTTAGAGTAGCCATTGGTTATATAAATTATAAATACAATTAGAAAAATAAATATTGGTATAAACTAACCGACCCACCATTCATTGCTATGAGGTCATTTTTTAAATGAAATAAAATAATATTTAATTAGGTATTTGTTTGCTATTCAAATTTATAACAAAAAACAATGTCTGGGTAGACATCAGCTATATATTGTTATAAATTCAGCGATTCGTTTTTAATCGATTAATGATCGACTAATCTTCAGTACTTAACTACTTAAGGAATCGCTTATGTTCAATTTTTCTCGATCAGCTAATAATAATTTCAAACCGGTTTCAAAACCATATGAATAAATATATTAACTGCCTATTATATTATATAACGTATACGAAATATGTATTTTTACTGAATAAAACATACCATATTAATAATTTATAAGAATATAAAATGATTAATCATTGATTTAATTTTTTCGTTTACTAGATTTGAACAGATTGTACGATTAATTTTACTAGAAAATTGTAATCGACATCGACAATTGTAAGTTGTAGAACTTATTCATAGTCGCCCACCCATGTACCCAACCCCTTAATATTCATATCGAATCGTGGTGTACCTACCGTGTGTCCGTGTAACAATACAATTCCACTTTGGCTTAAAGAAAATATTACGTAGGTACAGTAGGTTGTACTTATCTATATGCTATACAACGTTGAAACAGTGTGATACTGTGATCATTATAGTAGGTTAGGTTATACTTGTAATCTGCACAATACTTACCCCCATGCAACATTGTTTATTGAACAAAAATTCAAATTACATTTCAAAATACAAACATTAAAATATTAAATTAACAATAAGGTCATTGCTATCATGATCACCTGTCCCTCCCGTGTTGCTATAGAGTGAAGAGTCGTTGTCTGTGGACCTTAGACACTAGTCGGTTCAGTCTCTCCTGGCACTGTCTCAATCGTTCTTCTTCCTGTTTCGAAAACATTATTGTCTTTACCATGTCGTGAAATAATGTGTACGATTCTTCCACGTCAAGTAGAGCCGTTGCTTTTTCTGCCTCGTCAGTTGGGAGGTTGTCGAGGGGAGGCCTGTCCACAAAGTAGTTCAGGCATGTCAGCAGTAGTGAAAGGACACCCCAGGTGAGTATGGATTTCCAACCTCACTGCGTCCCATCTAGGGCAATGAAAGACGGTGTGTGCAGAGTCAGATATGCAGGGACAGTGCATGCACTTGGGGCTCGGGGCCTTGCCCATCCTTTGTAAGTAGAACTGGAAGCATCCGTGTACTGCCATGAGTTGAGTCATGTTGTAGGTGAGAGCTATGTTGGGGAGAGTCCATCTCCGAACATCCGGTAAGAGGCGACGGGTCCACTGCGCTTTCAGCGAAAAATTGTGACCTTCCTCTGACATTAATACATATTAGTGTTGTACATTGCTGTACTGATTATAGTGCGATTCACCAAGCATACTCACTCCCATTTTAGATTCTGAGTTGAGCGATGAATGTATTGTTCTTACAATGATAATTGATTTTTTTTTTGTCCTTTATTCATCCTTTTTCGATTTTCTTCAACAGCATCGTTTTTAGTGGGAAAGTGAATCTAGTTGGTATTTAATTCCCAATAGTTTGAAAAATTTTTTTTTTTGTATACCCAACTAAAAAAATAGTCGTTGATACTTACTTAAAATGTTTACTCAAAGTTTATATTAGCAATTTCGAAATATTGCGACTCTTTTAGAGCTATTAATAGGTATAAGACAATTTCGAGTTTAGGTTTTTTAAACCTATACAAATAAATATTAGTATCATTAAATTTAATATTTTTAGTTAAAAAATGATAAAATATTTCCAAGGATAGAAGCCAAGGATTGAAAATTTAAAAATAAAGATTCTCATCAATAGTTCATACTGTAATAATCAACATATCTAATTAATATATAAGCAATAAACATAGTTATTTTTTTATACATTTTAAGTTAAAATTTGGATAAAATTACATATTAAAACTAAGAATATAGGTTTTAATTATTTTATTGTATTTTAAAAATATTATTCGTGGGTGTATGAAACTTTTAAAGTGTATTTTTATATTTTATTGTTATTAATTATTATATGATATTTTTTAAACTAATTTAACCTATACTGTTGTATTAATTCCAAATAATAAAATAAATTACATTATTCACAATATAATTTTATCACATATACTATAGGCTACTAATATTATAGGCTGACGACCGTCTAAGCTCAGAATCGTTTTTCGTATACAGCGATTTTATGTCATTGAATTCGAATTTAACACATCATGCTGAATTACAGTGACTTTATAGACACCTAATGTACAGCACTACAGCAGAGTGTTACGCACTTACCCCCCTTTCTCCGTTAATTATATAAAACTAGCTGATACCGTGCACTTCGTTGGTCGTTAAAGGTACCAACTCTATATGACTCAAACATTGTTCAATTCGTTTTTTAATATTCAGTATATAGGTGTTCAAAATGTATCTTAACTTTTCCGTTGCCCAGTTTGATGATTTGAAAATTATGGATTAGATATAGTAATTTATAATACTAGCTACTAGGTAATTAATAATAATCAATAATTTTTAACTTGTAAATAATACTCTCTGGAAGAACATTTTTGAGTGGAGCGATGAATATATTGATTTTACAGATAGGTATCATTTATTAGGTATAGACTAAAGAATTAATAGGTATCAATAATATACGATTTCATAATATGTAGTTATACTGTATAGGTATACTACAACTATAATAATAAAATAATAATAATAATATAATAAATGGTATATTTTTGGAAAAAGTTTATGCAATAGGTACTATACCTACCGTATTACCAATATTAAAATAAATTTCTATAATTAATATGCTCACTAGTTACTAGTATAGGCTGATGGACTGTTTCCGCTATGAATCGTTCTTCGTAGCAATAATTATTGCATTAAAGTATCATACACACATCTATTACAGTGAACTACTCAATGACGAGGTTCACTTGACACTTACTGAGTAGCATACCGTTTACTTATTTTGAAACTTTTTTAATTGTTTTTCAATTTATGTATGATTTAATTTTTGTTTTTGAGTAAAATAGATTGTAACACAGTTATACCACGGTCTTCATAAGTGGTTTTTACAGAAACCTTAAAATGTCAAAATTATAAATGCCCAATTTTTTTTATACCTATTGATATTAGTGTTGACAAAATTAGATATTTAAAGAAAAAATAAATATTTTAGTTAGTTTGTTGTAAAGTTGTAAAAATATAATCTGTCGTGACTTGAACATTTTTGCACCAAAATTCGAACATTTTCTGACCAATGTTATTCCAAGTACGAAGAATCTCACCAATGACCAACCAAAGTTTAAAATCCACAACCTTGATAATTACTAATTATTAATTTGCAATCATTAAAAAAATATCATTATCATATTAATATGTTTATCATCTTACAATACTTTTACCATCTGTAAGTTATAACTATTAGATAGTATTAGTTAAAAACGCTTAGATAGTATAAACCGGATATCCTCGAATTTATTTAGCAATACATGAATGACAGCAATATATAATAATATATATTCTATATATAGATTAATATAGTTTGATAAAACATTCATGGGCGTATTGAAGAAGGGTAATTTCCCACGACCCCCATACCTTGGTTTGTAACCCTGTTCGCCTAAAAATTAATTTTATATTTTCTTCTTCTACTTTATAGGGGTAACGGTCTTTAAATTTTAAGACCAACCCTAAAAGTATATTCTCATCTATCTTTCTCTATCCTCTGCGGCTTCTCTCCATTGTGTTCCAGTTTCTATTATTCCTACATCTTTAGCAACACAATCCTAACACCTTAGCCCTTAGGCGAGGTCTACCCAAAAGTCGTTTTCGCGCTGGGTTGTTTTCGGTTACGGTCCTTATTATTGAGGCTTGTTTTCTCCACCCATATCCTGCCCATTCCAGTCTTCTATTTGAGATTTCTTTTATAATGCTATGACGTTGGAAAAGGTCATGGAGTTCTTGATTAGAAAAGTATCAAAGTCATACATATATATGATATATCTCTGGATTTTAAAATTCTCTGAAATATATCTCTAGCGCTCACTATTTTTCCTAAACCATAATAGATAGAATTTATTCCCTTTTTTTAGTCTATTATCAATTTCTACTTTTATGTCATTATCGTTAGTTAATATTTATCCTAAGTAATTAAAGTTGGAAAATCTTTTAAAGCTATGATTTTTTACTTTCATTATATCATCTTGCCGGAAATTGATCTCCTTCTATTCACCATGTATTGTTTTATTATCATTAATTTGCAGACCAACTTTTTCAGCAGTTTTTATAAATTTCTGACACGATGATAATTTTATATTTATATTGATATAATAATCTAATAACTTATAATTTTTAGACCTATGGCGTATTATAATGTATTGAAATTTATAGTTAAGAGTGTTCTTTATAAAAAAAAAAATCGTAATTTATTTTTTAAATGTGTTATCTTTGTCGGTATTAAAAAATATACCGATTCTATAGATAGTAGATAATAATTATAATGTTATAGACGATACTAGTATATGTTTATTGTATATATTATATTTTTTTTTATATTATGCCCTCGATAATTTTACTTTATTATTATTAACTTATGTATTGGAGAGTATTTTGTAACGTTTTATTTTTATGTATCAAAATATTATGATTTTAGATTCTGAGCGGAGCGATGAATGTATTGGTTTTACAATGATGTGTGTTTTTTTTTATATTTTTATATTTTTTTATTTTTGTGTCTGTCATCACGTTTTAGGACAGTAAAAGTGGTTGGATTTTCTTCATCAGTAGCTTTTCTGATAGGAAAGTGAATCTAGTTGGTACTTTGGGGGGTCAAAAATATAAATTTCCCAGTAGTTTTCACAAGCACCGGGAAAAAACAACATAAAAATTAAGGAAAAACGGGAATTTTTACGCAAAATTGGTTTTCCAAAAAATCGATTTTGGTTATTGGTGTAACACTAAAACAAATGAACGTATATACATGAAATTTTCACTGGTTGTTTATAATTGCAGCATTTTCTATACACGATAACATTTTCAAAATATTTTGATTTATTTTGAACTGTTTAGGGACATTTTCATTTTTCATTTTTTTTTAGTTTTTTTTCTAGAAATATCAATAAAATTTTATTTGTTGGTTAAAAGACTTGAAAATTTAATAGAAGACTCCTAGTATATTGTTTCAAAGGCAGATGAAAAATATTAAAAATCGTTTGTCACAGTTTTTTTTATATGCATTTAAAGTTCAAAAATTGACAAAATATGGAAAAATCACGAAAATTAGCAAATTATTTTGAGTTAAGAATTCGCAAAAATTTTTCTTTTTAAATCTAAGATTTGAAAATGTAATACAAGATTACTCATAAGTTTGTCTACCTTTATCTATAAAAAAATCTCTACCGGACAGTCAAATTAAATTTTTATGAGCGTTTGAAATTCAAATTTTTACAACATTGGATGTTCACTCGATTTCTCATGTAGCGATTTCCTTATTTTGTTGTAATTCATAAACGAATAACTATAGATATATGAAAATTTCACTGAATGTTTATATTAGCATTTCCTATACACCATACAATTTTGAAAATATTTTGACTCTTTTTGAGCTGTTTACTGACATTTTCAGTTTTCAATTTTTTTAGTTTTTTTTTTTTATAATTGTCAATAAAATTTTATTTGGTGGGACAAAAAGTCTGAAAATTTAATACAAGCTTTCTTATATATTGTTACAATATCAGTTGAAAAATTTTAAAAATACATAGGCACGATTTTTTTTTATAAGCATTTAAAGTTGGAATTTTGACAAAATTTATCAAAATCTCGAAAATAATCAATCGTTGGAATTAAAAAATTATAAAATGATCAGTTTTTATAACTAAGAGTTGAAAATTTAAAACAAAGATTCTCTTAAATAATTCATACTGTAACCAAAAAATAATGATATTATATCATTGAATTCAAATTTAATACCATCCATTATACAATGACCCACTTGTAACCTACTGTACAGCAAAGCGACACCCACTTGCCCACCTTTTTATATTTGTTGTTAAGTTAGTAATCAAATAAAGAAATATTGTTGGTTTTTCAAATGTCCCTTATGTCAGTTATTATTGACTGCCTGGGTCCCTGTGATCTACCCTTTCGCCACTAACTGTTACGCCAACTATGTTGATAATAGGTATACAAACGAGGCTTATTGACATTTCATAATTTAAAAAGTTAGGATGACCCTAATAAAATCAATTAGAACTGAACAGTAAAATATGTTATTAAATTGTTCCTCACGAATTCTAAAGATTAACACCGATCAATTACATGATATAATTTAAATAAAAAGATTTTAAAACGCACTATACTTACAATTCATTTTTACCGATAAATTAGTTTATTTTTATAATTTACGCCCGTCCATCTTTACAAGGTAAATATCAGAGTGACAGAGTAAAATATTATTATATTCTAATTTAATAGTCTTAACTAAAGTTAAATTAAATACAAATAGAAAAAGGAAAGTGAAGTCTTAGAAACAAATTAAAAATTAATAAATATTAAAATGGTTAGGTTAGGTAACATTCTACTAATGGGATTGTTGTGGCACTGCTGATGGGTAAGAAAAAAAGTCGGTGACTTCTAGTGTTGAAAGAAAGAATGCCGAAAGAGTTCAAGAAATGGGGGTCAGGCACATCATAATAGTTTTTAAATGTTTTCAATTAACACCTGCAGAATGTGAAAAAAATCTATTTATTCAAAAATGTGTGCTACGTTGGAAAGCTTTTATTCCATATTAAACTTAGTAGTACCTACTTGAAAGCAACGAACATATTATAGTTAGGTATATAAATATATAATATTATACTATAACGATACGATCATAACAAGTAACAATACAATAACAGCCACAATAGTAAATACGCATATCGGATATGTATATAATATATACATTATTATAGGTAGGTACTTATATATACACGATAAATAAAAACAATACTGGACCATGACGATGACGCCAAGTATATTATAAAACAATATAATAGTGGGTAGGTTTATATTATAGTGATGTAAGCCGTGTAGGTGTGACGTGATTGCGACCGGTCTGGCGTGGCGCGGAGATGGGTTTGAGAAAATAGTGTCCACAGATCGTTTCTCAGTCCCGCCTCACCTAGGTACCACCAGTTATCGATGAAACGATTATTTTTAATTTGATGAGCAATTTAATACGCTATTCAGTGTTCTCAAACTGCAGCTACTGTCAGACTGTACCTGTATAGTAGGTAGGTATACCACATGTGGTTTGATGATAATATACGTCAACGTTCTATACATAATAATATTATACCCGCGTCGAATAGTCGTTGGCGGTCAAAATCGCCCAATATGCAATACATAATATCTCAAGTTCACCCATCGTTAATTTATTTTAATTATAGTACAAAAGAGGTTATTAATAATTTAAACATTGTCTTATATTTTGAATTCATATTTAATAGTTCTCGTGCGGTGGATGAGATTTTATGTTAATTCGCAAAGATTTCATATAATAATATTACAACATTGATCTAACGAAAATCTCTATGTTTACTACATGTAAACATTTGAGTTTATAATTTTATGAGTACCTAGATCCTATAATATATTACTTAATACCTATATATTCGTAATGTTGTACAAGTAGCCGGTATTGAGATATTAATTTTAATGCAATAATGATAATAACGTTACCACAATAAATTGCATTTGTTTATGAGCGAGGTTATAATTAATTATATGCAGAAATGATGAGTCAAAACAATATAAAAAATAAACATACAGTACCAGCCTATCACTTTTTCGTACTTATTAAAAAACTTTAGTGGGAAAATCAAAATAATAATATCAATACAAATCCTCTGCTTTTGATTTTTCAATTTATGTATCGAATTTTAGGAGGACTTTACAACCTTCTCGGTTAAACATCATAAAAGAAAACATACATATCGTCATAAAACCAATATAGCTCCATCGGAACGTCCAGAATCCAAATACATCGCATCACTGACATAATTTATACGCAAGCATGTGTATATAATAATAATATGTGTTATATAAATTATACTACACATTAATATTATATTATCTGTGTATGTACCTAATACACACACACACATTAAATACATATTTCATTTACGAAATGACACATTTTTTATGGGAGCCGTAGCATATAGCAGTTGGGTCGTAAAAAACTAGTGGTACACAACACACATATCGAATTAGCTTATATTAAACAGACACACAATGGGCCACCAAATACCGGTAGCAGCAGCAGCAGCAGCACCTATATATATGTATATACTTTATATATACAGTATTAGCTACCGAACGAGAACGTCGTCTTCTTTTTATTATCATTAATATTATTATTATCGGCGGTGGGCGTCGGCCGCCACTCTTTTATTAGGACGCCGCCGCCGCCGAATATATGACAATTTATATTCCGTAAAAAAAAATAATAATAATAAACGTGGAAAAAATATGAGACACATTTATTTTTTTAAATTTACTAAACGTTTATTTATATATATTTTTTTTATGCTACATAAAAATCATTGGTGTATATTATGGTCGTAAAGGAGAGACGCACGCCAATATATTATTATAACCTGGCACCCATCGAATTCGAAATTACGACGACTTCGAATAATATAATCGACACCGTACGGAATACACCAATAGGATATATACGTAATACATTTTCCGAGACGGCGCGATCAAGGCTATATCTTATAAGCCCGTCCTCGTCGTGGTCGGCCCAGACTGAAAAGTGAAAAACTCAAAACCATGCGTACACACACTAGGGCGCAATATCACCATGACCATTATACCTATCTAGTACCTACTAAACCCCTGGAGGTATTATATTATTAAAGTATTCTTATATAGGTATTATTTTATGGTTTCCTAAGACATGGGTTACCAGCAAAGACCTATAAGACCAATTGCGTGCCTATGCGCTTGACAGTCGTCGATCTTATTCGCGTGCTGCTCGGACCACTTGGATGTAATGATGTTAACAATACTAAATTTTTTCAAAACCGCGTGCTCACCCGTCGATTCGACGACGACGGTAATAATTTGATAATAACAATATAATTATTGCGATCTGAATTCCAAACTACTATACTATACAGCAGGAGTCTGCAGGACAATATATACAATACATAATTTAATAGTATTATTATTGTAACGGACGGATCTGGCGCGCACGAGTGACCGCGAACGACCAAAACTGCAGTGCGGTATAGTGGTGGCGCGGAAGCCGCACACACATAATATAAAAGAAGTCACGACGACTTGCCGCCGCACTTCCACACACACACACGAAAAACGACGATGACCATCGTCGAGTGGACTTGAAATTCGTTTACTCACACTCACAACCTGAATGTAGGCCGAAAATACACACACACACACACACACACACACACACACACAGTAGTTACCTATATAATAGTAAATTGTGTGTGCGTGTGTGTATATTATGTACAATGACAACGACGAGCATATAACTATTATATATTAATATAATAATAATATAAACGCGGCAACCGTAAGTAAACTCGACTGCAGCAGAGGTTAGCTGGTATACGACCAGGCGACGCGACGTTGTGACAATGATTTATGACCGTGGTTATGTTAGCGGCGGCGTGCTTAATTGCCACTCTGGTTCGACGCCGCCGCCTTCACCGCTACCGTCGCCTCCACATTTAACGGGTTTCGCGTTGCGCCACGATAGTATAGTATATTATATTATTATATATGGAGGCATCATGCCACCGTTTAATAATATTATATACCTATACGAGTTATTATCACTCGTATCACTCGAGCGATTTCGATCGAAGGGGATTTTAATTTTTATGAATTTTTTTTTTTTTTGATTTTTCACACAATACCGTCCAAGGTCAACATTTCGTAAGTACACGGTAAACCATTTTTCGATTCGTCTTTAGAATAATATTATAATATTTTTTAATTACGGTAAAAAAACACCAAACAAAATGTGTTTGTATAAGTGTATAACTACAGTATGTACTGCGTAAAGTTGGCACGCTAAAATGTTCGTATCGTCTTCAAAGTACATATTATTTATATTTTCTTTCCAAATCAATTACAACCATTTGTACCATACCATTTTTCTATTTTTCATTTTTCTATTATCTACCATTTTTTAGACAAAGTTCAAATTTGTATAACTGTAATTCAAAATTTATTAGTGGATAACTTTTCCCCATTACGCTTATTATTATTTAAAAAGCATATTTCAAAAAGTTTATAACTAGGTAAAATATAAAAAAAGTAACTCACTAGGATAAAATAAAAATAAAAAATATATATTAAAATCTATCAATCATGTATAAATCAATATAGGTATATCAATTTAGATTTTTATTCATGGTCAATATTTTATCAATTTAGATATTTTAGCTTCATTTCTTTATCAATTTCGATTTTTCTTAATTTTAAATTTCTACGAATTTAGATTTTTATTAATAGGCGATTTTTTTATTCATATTAGATTATTTTATTCAATTTTTTTTAATTTTTTTTAAATTTTTAAACGAAAATGTTATTTTTAAAACCCTTTACGACTGCTTACAAACTTTCAGTTATGTTTTGATGCACATTGTTGAATGGTGAGGGAAGGCTGGAAAAATTTAGTCCGTCAGTTCTAAACTAGAAAATCAATTTTAAAGGTACTAAATATTTTATTTATTCTTAATATTATTTATTTTTTTGCATATTTATTTATATATAATTGATAGATTATAATATTTATTTAATTTAAGTTTAACTAATTTTTTTATATGTTAGCTATTAATTTTTTGAAATACGCTTTTTAAATAATAATATAAGCATAATAAAAAAGGTGGGTAAGTGGATGTCGCTCTGCTGTACAGTAGGTTACAAGTGGGTCACTGTATAATGGATGGTATTAAATTTGAATCCAATGATACAATATCATTGTATAAGAAAAACGATTCTGAGCGAAGACGGTATGTCAGTCTAGGTTTAAGATAAATTATATACAAATCTATGGTATTAAAAAAAAATTGACCTATAATAAATTCCAAATTAATCATATCACATTATCACAATATCCATTAGGTACTTATAACACGTTATACATCAACATCAATAACAAACCCTGATACTATCATCGATATATAATAATACACTTTAGAAGTTTCAAGTAGGTACCCTGTACCCACGAATAATATTATATAATCACAACAAAATAACTAGGTTTTTTAATATGTAATTTCGTCCAAATTTGAACATAAAATGACTATAAAAATAAACTGTGATTGTATATTTTTTTAGATTATTTGGTAAGAGAATTAACTACTTCCGTGGAATCTTGTTTTAAATTTTCAATCCTTAGCTATAAAAACTGAACATTTTATAACTTATTAATTACGATGATTAATAAATTTCGAGATTTTGAAAAATTCTGTCAAAATTCGATGTTTAAATGCTTATAAAAAAAAATTGTGCCTATGTATTTTTAATATTTTTCAACTGATATTGTAACAATATATCAGGAGCCTTGTATTAAATTTTTACACTTTTTGGCCCAACAGATAAAACTTTATTGATATTCAAAGAAAAAAAAACTAAAAAAAATTGAAAGCTGTAAATGTCCATAAACAGCTCAAAAAGGGTCAAAATATTTTCAAAATTGTATGGTGTATAGAAAATGCTAATTTAAACATTCAGTAAAATTTTAATGTATCTACAGTTGTTCGTTTTTGAATTGCAACAAAATAAAGAAATCGCTACATGAGTAATCGAGTGAATATCCAATGTTGTAAAAATTTGAATTTCAAACGCTCATAAAAATTTAATTTGACTTTCCGGTAGAGATTTTTTTATTGATAAAGGTAGACAATCTTATGAGTAATCTTGTATTAGATTTTCAAATCTTAGATTTAAAAAGAAAAATTTTTACGAATTCTTAACTCAAAATAATTTGCTAATTTTCGTGATTTTTCCATATTTTGTAAATTTTAGATTCTGAGCGGAGCGATGAATGTATTGGTTTTACAATGATGTATGTTTTAGATTCTGAGTGAAACGATGAATGTATTGATTTTACAATGATGTGTGTTTTTTTTTTTAATTTTTTTAATTTTTAATTTTTTTATTTATTTTTTTTGTGTCTGTGTACACGATAAGTAGTCGAAATAATGCTTCGATTTTCGACTTCAGTATCTTGTTCGATTGGAAAGTGAATATCGTTGGTGCATTGGGGAGGTCAAAATTTAAAATTCCCAGTACTTTTCAAAAGCGCCAAGAAAAACAAAAGAAAAATTAAGGAAAAACGGGAATTTTTACTCAAAATCGATTTTTCAGAAAATTGAATTTGGTTTATGGTGTAACTTTAAAACAAATGACCGTAGGTACATTACCATAGGTAATCGATTTTGGTTATTGGTGTAACTCTAAAACAAATGAACGTATATACATGAAATTTTCACTGGTTGTTTATATTTGCATCTTCTATACACGATAACATTTTCAAAATATTTTGATTTATTTTGAACAGTTTAGGGACATTTTCATTTTTCATTTTTTTTTAGTTTTTTTTCTAGAAATATCAATAAAATTTTATTTGTTGGTTGCGAAAGTTTGAAAATTTAATAGAAGGCTCCTAATATATTGTTTCAAAGGCAGATGAAAAATATTAAAAATCCTTAGTCACAATTTTTTTTATAAGCATTTAAAGTTCAAAAATTGACATAATATTGAAAAATCACGAAAATTAGCAAATTATTTTGAGTTAAGAATTCGTAAAAATTTTTCTTTTTAAATCTAAGATTTGAAAATGTAATACAAGATTACTCATAAG
Source organism: Macrosiphum euphorbiae (assembly GCA_949089665.1). Taxonomy (NCBI): domain Eukaryota; kingdom Metazoa; phylum Arthropoda; class Insecta; order Hemiptera; family Aphididae; genus Macrosiphum; species Macrosiphum euphorbiae. The sequence continues at coordinate 16,514,225 of CARXXK010000002.1, read as the reverse complement.
TTTGTCTACCTGTATCAATAAAAAAATCTCTACCGGACAGTTAAATTAAATTTTTATGAGCGTTTGAAATTCAAATTTTTACAACATTGGATATTCACTCGATTTCTCATGTACCGATTTCCTTATTTTGTTGTAATTCAAAAACGAATAACTGTAGATACATGAAAATTTCACTGAATGTTTATATTAGCATTTCCTATACACCATACGATTTTGAAAATATTTTGACTATTTTTGAGCTGTTTACGGACATTTTCATTTTTCAATTTTTTTAGTTTTTTTTTTCTATGAATATCAATAAAGTTTTATCTGTTGGGCCAAAAAGTGTAAAAATTTAATACAAGGCTCCTGATATATTGTTACAATATCAGTTGAAAAATATTAAAAATACATAGGCACAATTTTTTTTTATAAGCATTTAAACATCGAATTTTTACAGAATTTTTCAAAATCTCGAAAATTATTAATCATCGTAATTAATAAATTATAAAATGTTCAGTTTTTATAGCTAAGGATTGAAAATTTAAAACAAGATTCCACGTAAGTAGTTAATTCTCTTACCGAAAAATCTAAAAAATATACAATCACAGTTTATTTTATAGTCATTTTATGTTCAAATTTGGACGAAATTACATATTAAAAAACCTAGTTATTTTGTTGTGATTATATAATATTATTCGTGGGTACCTACTTGAAACTTCTAAAGTGTACTATTATATATCTATGATAGTATCAGGGTTTGTTATTGATGTTGATGTTTAACGTGTTATAAGTACCTAATGGATATGGTGATAATGTGATATGATTAATTTGGAATTTATTATAGGTCAATTTTTTTTTTAATACCATAGATATGTATATAATTTGTCTTAAACCTAGACTGACATACCGTCTTCGCTCAGAATGGTTGTTTATATTTGCATCTTCTATACACGATAACATTTTCAAAATATTTTGATTTATTTTGAACAGTTTAGGGACATTTTCATTTTCCATTTTTTTTTTAGTTTTTTTTCTAAAAATATCAATAAAATTTTATTTGTTGGTTGCGAAAGCTTGAAAATTTAATAGAAGGCTCCTAATATGTTGTTTCAAAGGCAGATGAAAAATATTAAAAATCCTTAGTCACAATTTTTTTTATAAGCATTTAAAGTTCAAAAATTGACAAAATATGGAAAAATCACGAAAATTAGCAAATTATTTTGAGTTAAGAATTCGTAAAAATTTTTCTTTTTAAATCTAAGATTTGAAAATGAAACACAAGATTCCTTATAAGATTATCTACCTTTATCAATAAAAAAATCTCTACCGGACAGTCAAATTAAATTTTTATGAGCGTTTGAAATTCAAATTTTTACAACATTGGATTTTCACTCGATTACTCATGTAGCGATTTCCATATTTTGTTGCAATTCAAAAACGAATAACTGTAGATACATGAAAATTTCACTGAATGTTTAAATTAGCATTTTCTATACACCATACTATTTTGAAAATATTTTGACTCTTTTTGAGTTGTTTATGGACATTTACAGCTTTCAATTTTTTTTAGTTTTTTTTTCTATAAATATCAATAAAGTTTTATCTGTTGGGCCAAAAAGTGTAAAAATTTAATACAAGGCTCCTGATATATTGTTACAATAGCAGTTGAAAAATATTAAAAATACATAGGCACAGTTTTTTTTTATAACCATTTAAAGATCAAATTTTGACAAAATTTATCAAAATCTCGAAAATTATCAATCATTGTAATTAATAAATTATAAAATGTTCAGTTTTTATAGCTAAGGATTGCAAATTCAACACAAAGGTTCTCGTAAATAGTTCATACTGTAACCAAAAAATCTAAAAAATATATGAACACAGTTATTTTTTACAGACATTTTAAATTCAAATTTGGACGAAATTACATATTAAAAAACCTAGAATAACTATTTTAGTTATTTTGTTGTGATTGAATAATATTATTCGTGGGTACTTGAAACTTCTAAAGTGTACTATTATATATCTATGATAGTATCACGGTTTTTGTTGATGTATAACGCGTTATAAGTATCAAATGGATATTGTGATATGATTAATTTGTAATTTATTATAGGTACCTATTATAGGTCAATTTTTTGTTTAATACCATAGATATGTATATAATATGTCCTATACATACACTGACATACCGTCACCGCTCAGAATCGTTTTTCTTATACAATGATATTATATCATTGAATTCAAATTTAATACCATCCATTATACAGTGACCCACTTGTAACCTACTGTACAGCAGAGCGACACCCACTTGCCCACCTTTTTGAACTTTAAATGCTTATAAAAAAAATTGTGACTAAGGATTTTTAATATTTTTCATCTGCCTTTGAAACAATATATTAGGAGCCTTCTATTAAATTTTCAAGCTTTCGCAACCAACAAATAAAATTTTATTGATATTTCTAGAAAAAAAACGAAAAAAAAAACGAAAAATGAAAATGTCCCTTAACTGTTCAAAATAAATCAAAATATTTTGAAAATGTTATCGTGTATAGAAGATACAAATATAAACAACCAGTGAAAATTGCATGTACCTACGGTCATTTGTTTTAAAGTTACACCAAAAACCAAATTCAATTTTCTGAAAAATCGATTTTGCGTAAAAATTCCCGTTTTTCCTTAATTTTTCTTTTGTTTTTCTTGGCTCTTTTGAAAAGTACTGGGAATTTTAAATTTTGACCTCCCCAATGCACCAACGATATTCACTTTCCAATCGAACAAGATACTGAAGTCGAAAATCGAAGCATTATTTCGACTACTTATCGTGTACACAGATACAAAAAAAATAAAAAAAAAATAAATAAACACACATCATTGTAAAATCAATACATTCATCGTTCCACTCAGAATCTAAAAAAGTTATAAGTCCCAAAAATAACAAATTTTAAATTACAAAAAAATAGCTAAAACCTTTATTTTCCATTTAAATAATATGTAGGTAAACAAAATCATTAAAATTAGAATTGTATGCCTTTAAAAAAAATTGCTCAAACTGTTTTATAATCCACATCGGTTTGATTTTCCAAAATACATAGAATGTATTTAAAGTACCGCCTGTATCACAATTATATCTTTAGTAGTAGGCTGTAAGTCCATTTGTTGGGTCGCAAATATTTTTTTTCGGAAAATGGCACAAACTTAAAAAAAAAAATAATAATTTTCTAATCCACAAGTGTATGGGTTTTTCTTTCAAACAAAATGTTTTACGACTAAACACCATAGAGGTTAAAATGATTATGTGGACAGTTTTGATTAAATTCGCAAGACAAACGGGTTGATCACAAAGGACGGGGATAAAAGCACAAACCAGCACAAACGAATGGAGTTAATTTTGTTTTGTAATTCCAAAGTGGGGGGTTGGGCTGGGGACATGGAGCTCAAACTATAGCAAATTCCAAAAACTACCTAGCAAAATCTAGCAAATTACTAGAAATGTTTTGATATAAGAATTATAGTCCTAGCGTATAGTGTGCCGATGCCAACTTGATGGATATGTTGTATTGTTATTTTTTTTTCTCGATGAATAATATAGATGGCCGGTTTTATTTTAAACGAAACGATTAAGATACCGCAAGATACCGATTGTAAGATACCGCATTCAATCCGTGCCCTAGGAGGGAGTTTATAAAAGTTGTCTACGTTTATTTTATATAATATTGTCCAAGAAAGGTGATGTAGTTCAATCCATGCCCTAGGAGGGAGTTTAGAGAAATTGTCGAGATTTATTTTATATAGTATTGTCTGCGAAAGGTGGTATAGTTTTCGTATTTAAATGCAACGCAATTGACTGATTTTTGCTCATAATGAATTTGTTATTATTTTAATGAGAAAGTTAATTTAAATTGCTATAATATGGTAGTCGAAGTATAATCATATTACAAGATCATTATTTTCACACTGTGTCACTCCAATAATTGAAAGACAAAAATACGATGGTAAATTGTTAATTATGATCAGTCGGGAGTCAATCGTACTGTATGACGTTATTGTATAGTATAAGTTAGAAACGATAACTATAAACTTACAATAATAATAATTGAAAATTATTTGAAATTTTTCTATTGTGAACAAATGTATTTGGACCGTTATTTAAAGTGCCCATTTTATATATTGATGTAAAATGCAATAAGATGTATTATGTAGAGAATGTAAACTTAGACCTTATAATATATTTACAGTAGATAGGGGATAGGGATTGGTTGATAATAGGATCTTATATTTACTTAACAACAAATAAGACTGAGTTTTGGTTATAATTAATTTGTACGCTTGTATCCCCTACTAGAATTACTTACAACAATTTATTATACTCAAAATAGAAATATTTTGTATAAGTTTTATTTTATACAGTAAGGGTTATATTGTAGTTATGAGGAGTTTTGTGTCGTGTTGACTGTTGAGTATGTCAGCTGGCTGGAACCCGACTGAGCACGATTGACCTTTTTCACAACCCGATTGAGCATGGTTGGAATCAAACAATAGGAACCCAAAAAACCCCAAAAACAACACGATTGAGCACGAAAATAGGTGCGACGTTGCCATTGTGTATCGTAGAATATTATTTTTAAAAAATAAGATACATTTGAATGTAAATGTTTATAAATAAAAATATTTTATTGGATTTTAATCACATATTATTACATATGTACGTCAGTTAGTTTATTATATTATATTACAATTACAATTTATTCCGCTAAATATTGAATATAAAAATATATAATATAAAAAAAATGTTGAAAAATACCAATCAAAATGAATTAAAAAATAAAAAATTTAATTTTTTTCCCTAAATACTTACTTACAATTTTAAATAAGTATTTAAGTAGGTTATCAACATTTTTTAATTCAGAGTACTCCTGATAAGCCTTTATAAGCTCCAACATTTGCCAACTTTTTACCTCTCTCGGATAAAATAATTTTTATTTCATTATTTTCCATCGTAAAATTTGCACACTACCGCACTACGAGCACGATGCAACAGAACCATAGACTGATTGTGACCAAGTCTTATTTACAGCATAGGTACATGCTATAAGTTTATAATATATACAATAACAGTTAATCACAAATTAGTGCAATCGTTGTAGATAAAATTCTGGTTTCCTATCTATCCCAGTTATTTTCAACTTCCGTGGGTATACCTACCCATCGATCGATAGCAAAATCGTTTTCGACTAATATGTTAGTATTTACCTATTGGTAATATCTACACAACATACGTAGGTACTAGTGAAAATCAGAAAATCTGACAACGTTGTACACAATATTTTTTTTTTTTTATCGTGCTCAATCGGGTCGTCTAAAAGGTCGGCCGATAACGACCGTGCTCAATCGGGTATCACCGTGTCAGCTACGGAGAACTATTTTTCTTTACATTACCTTTAAATTTGTTTTGTGTAAATATATTTAGACTGTTGTATCAGTTACATATTGTTGCACCTACATATTTATGTACAACTTCCATATTATAGAGTGTATAATACTATAATATTAATTATGTCTATAATACACACAAGTTTTTTACATTTTTATCTTTCGCATAAAATAATAAATAAAAAACTGGAGTTGTCATGACTTCAATGGCACTATAATAATATTAATTTTATCCAACACTAAATACAATATTTTTCTTTTTTAATATTTTTCTTTCAAATTCAAGATTCAGAGCAGCTCTCTAGTTAGATTTTTAATTTAAAATAATATATACCTATACTATTAAGTATACCCACAAATAAAATATATAAGAAGGCATTTATAAAGGTTTCATATATCATAAATTGTATTTTTCCCGTAACTCTTGATGGGACAGAAAAAAATTACTGTTACATATAGATAGGTAACAGCTAGTGGTTATCGGAAGTTTTATTTTGTAATAAGTACCTATTATTATCGATATTAAAGGATATGCTATCATTATTGTAAAGTGATTATTCATTATTAGAGAGTGAAATTTCCGGAAAAATCTATGCCATTGTTTTTATTATAGATTCTAAGCTGAGCTATGAATGTATTGATTTTATAATGATGTGTGTGATTTTTTTATTTCTATTTTTATTTGTGTCTGCCATCGCCTATTTTAGGACAGTAAAAATACGTAGATTTTCTTCTACAGTCTCTTTTCTGATAGGAATATGACACTAGTTGGTACCTTGAGGAGTAAAAAATGAAAATTCCCAGTAGTTTTCAAAAGCGCTCGGAAAAAACAAAAAATAAAAAAATTAAGGAAAAATGGGAATTTTTGCATGAAATCGGTTTTCGACAAAATCGATTTAGGCTGTTGGTATAACTCTAAAACAAATGACCGATACATGAAATTTTCACTAAATGTTTATAGTAGCATTTTCTTTACACCGAAAAATTTTCAAAATGTTTTTATTGGTTTTAAACTGTTCTCGGATATTTTTAGTTTTCAATTTTTTTTTTTTATGTCAATAAAATGTAATTCGTTGTGTCAAAAACCTGGAAAATTTAAAACATGGATCCTAATATATTGTTAAGATTGAAAAATACATAATCACAATTTTTTTTTAAGTATTTAAAGTTCGTATTTTGATAATATACGTAAAAATCACGAAAATGGGCAAATATATTTTGAGTTAAAAATTCATAAATAATTTAACTCAAGATACCTCATATGTTTGTCTACCATTATCAAAAAAAGAAAAATGTCCTAAAACGAAAATTAAATTCTTATGAGATTTTGAAGTTCAAATCTTTACTACATTGGATATTCTCTCGATTTTTTATGTAGCGATTTTGTTGTAATTCAAAAATGAATAACTGTACATACCTACATGAAATTTACACCATATGTTTATTTTAGCAATTCCCATTCTTGATACAATTTTAAAAATATTTTGACTCGTTTTGAGCTGCTTATGGACATTTACAATTTTCATTTTTTTTAGTTTTTTCTCTATAAATGTTAATAAATTCTTATTTGTTGAGTAAAAAAGCTTGAATATGTAATACAATGCAATATTGTTACAAAAGCAGTTGAAAAATATTAAAAGTACATTTGCACAATTTTTTTTATAAGCATTTAAAGTTCGAATTTTGACAAAATGTATCCAATACTATGGACAAGATTTTCAAATACTTACATGTTTATAATATTTAACGAGTATTCTGTGGCGATACCAACTTCTTTATTCAAAATAAAATCCAGATTTTTTAATTCAAATGTATATTCAAATTTAACACCATCCATTACAGTGAGTACTGTCCACTTGTAACTTTCTGTAAAGCTAAGCGATACCCTCTTGCGGTTTTAAATTTAATGATTAAATATTTATTATTTATAAGTCAAATTATTAACTATTATTACAATTGTTTAATTTGCACTTTTTTGTTCGTATTATATAATATCTCCTTATATGTAAATGTATCTAAATGTGATATTATATCTAACTTTATAAGACTTTTAAGCCTATAAATACCTACATAATAATATTGTGTGATAGGCATGCAATAACTAGGTATAATAATACGTTTTGGAGCATATTATGATATAAAAAAAAATTCTGTCTTTCGAGGATAGGTCTTATGATAGTTTCCTAAGGTCGTGATAAGAGTGATGGGCATTGTGTAAGCTCTTATAGTGGGCTTAGAGGCTAACATAAATAAGACCATAATCGTAATTGGATCTTGAGCATAAGATGAACTTACACATTGCCCTTTTTTCGAACAAAAAACATATAAGTACACAAGCTTGATTTTATTGCTTTTAATTTTTAATTTATTTATGATTCGTATTTGAAACACGTAGCAATTTATGATAACTGTGAGTACGACTTATGCTCATATTCGTATATGGTATATATATATATAAATACGACAAGATGAATCCGTTGGTTTCATTCTTTAGAACGGCAACCAACTTCTGAGGTATCGAACAAATCGCGTGAACATATTGGCCACGCGCGAGAAGAACGATCTCTCCACGGTACTTTGGCCGGCCGCAGCGGACGTGCCACCGGTCGTAGGTTTTGGTTCGGGTTTCTTTGAAGCGGCTGCTGCCTTATCGTCGGCCATACTTTTTCTTCCTAGATTATACTATTCTCTGTGAAAAAAATAAGACTTCGTTATGCTGTGATCGCCAGAAACGTTATGGTTTTATTTTTCGGAAATGATCGTCACCACCGCCACCGTTTCCAAGGCCGACGACGACGTTGTAATCCAAGTGGCCAGCAATAACAAAAATGTTTTTCTTCGGATATTACTATATCATTTTGAATACTTCTTCGAATCTCTTTTTAAATTGTTGGTCACTTGTACATAGTATTAGGGACATAATAGTTATTAGTTTCACATCTATATAATGTAGTGTATAATACATTAGTACCTACAGGTACTAATGTTTAAGTGTACCTATAACGTATCATCTACCTACATCACACAAACGTCGACCATGGTGATATTAATCTAATTAATCTTAGTCCCACAATATACTAATTAATATTATAATATTATATATAATTATGAATTTTAATTTCTAAATTAATATTATATTAAAAAAAAATTATAAGAGGTTCTAGTACCGTTGGCCAAACAGATGTTGTCAAAGATAGTGTTATAAAACTATCATCATAAACAATTCAAAAAAAAATTGTTCATCGATAGGTAACACTTTTTGTCAATAAATTTTATTATTAAAATATCATAATATATTATTCATAAATAAAGATTCATTATAAGACGATGCAAAAAACTTCACATTTTCAAACCTATTAATATTAACATTGATAAACAATATCATTTCGATTACTTTTCAAATATCTATTCGATACTGGGTTTGTTTTTTCCAAAACAGACTTTCCGTATGCCAATTTCACCAACCATCCTTGTAATCAGATACAGTTTCTAAAAAAATATTGAAATGAGTAATGATTCATAAACTATGAAATTTACTTGAAAAAACATTTCATTTTTTTGAAACAGAACTCTCAAACCCTTCAAATTTAAGTATTTTAATTTGAAATATATTGAACTAAAAAAATGTATTTAAAAATGTAAGGAATTTCGATTTCAAGTAAACTTCATGACGAATTTAAATATGTTTACAGAAGTTTTATCTGATTATTTCTATTAGTTATTACTAGTGAGCCCAATCGGCATATGATATAGTTATGTTTTGGTAGCAAACAAAGGCAAGATCGAATACCCTTAAGTGGATTAGAAGTAGTGATTTTCTGTCATTGTTTAACACATGTGGAACATAAGAATTAAGACATGTGCGCATTCTAATGTACTATTTATCGATTGATCTAGTGAAGTGATAAAAATTCTAAAAACAGATTTGAATTTTTTACATGAGATCGACTTACCCAGTTTATTTTAACTTTTTGATACCAGAAATTTAAATATTCCATTTCCTTTTGGTACAAATTTTTTTTTAGATTTAGGGAGATAAAATCAAAAATGTGAGAAACTTGACCTCAAATATACATGACGACAAATTCAAATCTGTTTTTAGAATTCTTATCGTTTTACTAGATCAATCGGTACGTTAGAATGAAAACACGTCTAAGTTCCTATGTTCCACGTGTGTTAGGCAAAGACAGACGACACTGTTTCCAATCCCTTTAAGCTTTTTTAACTAATTTTGTTGTTATATTTTGAATTTAATTATTGTTCTAGAATATATTTCAAACGCAAATGTCTTGTTGGTTTCCGTATTGTTCCTAGATCGTTTCGAGTATTGAATTTTTACGAGGTAATTGAACAGTGACTATATGTTACATCACCGTACTTGCGAATAGCGATGATTGTTTAAGCTGAGTTCTCTGATACTTCGCTCTACTTCGCATATATTTTTTAAATCTGGGCTGCATCAGCATACTGTTGTAAGTTCATATTTAAATTCAGTTACGTTCTAGCCTTTTGTGACAATTTGAACTTAGCACTGCGTACCTATGTGCCTACAATGTACTTATATTATTTATATACAACATTTAAAACATGACTGTTACGACTAAAACTATACTTGATAGTTGATGGGAATCGTCCCACCTACATTAAGGTGATTCGATTTCGTATACAATTTTGTTTTTCTTCACTGTAACCTATACATGATGTCTGATCCTATACTCCTGTATAATGTAGGTACTTATATTGAAAGATAACTTGCTAACTCTACATTATTGTTATCTATAGTCTATACCAGGGATGGCCAATCTATGGCAGGCTTGCTCGAGGAGGAACGTGAAAAATTCAAATATTTATATTATATGTATATTTTAATTTTTTATAACCAATATCATCATAATATTAATTCTTTTTCAGTATCGTTGACGTCTTTCAGAAAAAAATAGATTATTAGATTCGTAGATAACACACTGAACGGAATATAGTAATATAATATATACCTATACTTAATATTTTACATCATTTAATGGCACGCACGAAAAAAAAAATTGTTGGCACTTATCGTCAAAATATTTGCCACCCCTGGTCTATACTTTATACTATAAAGTTTTTAGTGTATATAGACTCTAAACTACATAGGAAATACGAGTGCTTCAACGGCGTCCATATGAACGTTGAATCATATAACATATACGAGATTCATATCGAAGAACAACAGGCACTTTCGTGTTTTGAAATAGAAAATAAAAAAAACTTTATGTTTAATTGTTGATTCATATTATACGACACCTCTGCGCAGGTGCGGGGTGAACGAGTATGCGTATTATTCTCTGCAACAATTTCGATTGAAATGTCATCGTTTATTACTCGACATTGTATAGCTACAAGTCCGCATCACCGATATACATATAATGTGATTTGAACACAAATGTCCGAGACGATGTTATGACATACATAAAGGACATTCAAAATCATTCACTTAAGGGCAGAACGGAATCCTAGCCTTGCCAGGTCTTGGTAATATCATGGATTTTATATTTTATTATTATAATGATGTATGAAATCGATAAAAGTACAAAACCCACGATCGAACTCATTCGGACGAGGACGCGTTGAAACTTGCGCCTTCACCATTCACCAGGTAGAATACATACATACAGTTACCTGCCTACTATACTGTATGTATATATTTTATAGTATATATATTATACAAAATAATTTAGTGGACACAATATTATAGTGAATAATAATAATATAATTCTTTCGGAATATTATACAATAGTATGATAATATTATGTCGTCGTAAACGGTGGCGGCCGGACGTATTTTGATTGTAGATATGTATATGGGTAGATATGATATTACGTGGTACATATATATATGCACATAATATTATATAGGACGCATTTCTTTACACCCGGAGACCCCATTCGGCCGGTTTTTACGCGCGCACCTAAATAACGATATATATACATATATATTCGGTTCGGGGGAGAAATGAAATAAAAAAAAGTAAGAAATTACCACGGTAATATAATAATAACGACGGCGATAAATATTATTCTAAAGAAATGACGACGAATGAATGGTGGTGTAAAAAAAAAAAAAAATAAGTAATAAGAATCGGTATTTTTTTATTATTGTTATAGTTATACGCACTGCTATCATTATATACATATTTTTTTTTATCGGAATATATTATCATTATTATATATTATTATATGTATATTTCCCACCCTATCACACGGTAGGTATTGCGTCCTGTCGTTCATTCAACTTGTCGCCGTCGTCGTATATGACTTTTTTTTCTTCCGAAATCTCGGCCGAGACGACGCACACCTGTTCCGCCGCCGCTCACCTGTGCACACACACGTCCTAGCCACACACACATACGCACATATATAATAGGTAATAATAATAACGAGAGAGAGAATAATAATATATATAATATGGAAAAAAAAAACTACCGGACGAATTTGATTTTTTTACCATAATCGTAATGTGTTATGATATTGTACCCATGTTATATCATATTATATACCTGTACATGCGCGCGTCCGGTTGCCGGACTGAGATTCGAATTAAAAATTATGACCACCAACAACGGCGACGGCGGTTTGTGGAATGCGCGGCGCGCGAAGGGGAAAACGAATATCATATATTATATTCAAATATATTAATATTATTATGTGAAATAGTTCTTCCTATTATAATGTTAAAATGTCGTATACTTATTATTATTATTATTATTAGAAGTAGCAGTAGTATACACCGATGGAATATTATACATACGTCGTATGCATTCATATTCATATTATACACACGCTTACACAGATGTGTGTGTATAAAAACGTGTTTGTCGAACGGCGACGGACGACGTACGATTTTGCTACTACTCGCCGCCGCCGTACACACTAAAGTTTAATTAACCGGTTGCCAGTTTTTCATTTAAATTATTCATGTATGTGTATATATATTGTATATTTCCCCTTTTTACAACTTGTCAACGGCGACGACGAAGACGACGACGACCACGACGACGACGACGAGTATACAGGGAAAAAAAGAGACAAGTCGTTACTACATTTCATATTCGATTCGAGGTGACCTGACACGCACACACACACACACACACACACACACACACACGCATATACACGCACTATATACCTACCTAGATGGCTAGCTGCTGGCGGCAACGGCAGCGTATTTATAATACGTCGTTGTCATCTCGGCTTGTTTATAATAATAATAATTGTAAGCGCGAGCAACATTATAATATTATACATTCCAAACGTATCATATATAAATATAGTTATTATTTATGCATATTAAATTATATTATGTTTAACTATATAGAGTTGCAGTTATATATCATACTCGTGATCTTATTATATACATAATATTATACATAATACAAAAATTGTAATATTATATCGAGTAACAAGTGTATATAGCGTACCTATATAGTGCGCGTTCGCACGTGTGTGTGTATATGTGTGTGTCGTATATAGGGCAATGTTGTATATTGTTGTGCTGAGTGGAAAACGCTGGACATCACCTGCACCTGTCATTTTTGGCTATGGATACAAAAAAAAATTTTAAATTTTCAAAACCGATACATCCCTAATTATACATTATGATATTTTCCAAAATATTTTTGTGTACAGATTGTTATGTCGACTATTTATTATAGATATGGAAGTAATCTCTGCAGGTGCCAATTATAAATCCAAAAATTGCCATCGAAAACCGTTTACAGTTCATTCGTTATCGGCCTTAATACCTGGGAGTTTGTAATTTGCACCAAAATTAGTAGGAGGTATCCATGTATTCGATTCTCGAGTATATGTTTTCGATTATTTCATTTGTACCCCTTCGCTGAAGTCAAGACACGTCAGACACGAATGACTATAATAATTTTTCGGAAATTCTAACTATACCCGATGTCTTATCTAGTAATCATTATACAAAGTTTGGGAGTTTCCAAGTGCGACGGCCTAAATTACCCTTAGTTAATGCCCCGAGTGTATACGGAATAAACTATCTTCTGAGTGTCCCTAGGAAAAAAGCTCATATTATTTTCTATGTATTGTGGCTTAGTTAATTTAGACCTAACCTTATCTAATCTAAGGTGCACCACAAAAAATATTTGTTTGTTATTGAAGTTAAAACTTCTCTTGGGAAGCTCTGCTTGAATCATGCATGATTGTAAAATGGGAGGAAACGCGTAAAAATATAAGCGATCACTGACAAATGTAACGTTTTCAATCAAATGCATCTATAGTAGGTACATATTATAGTACATACATTATATTTATATATGTGTGTGCAATCGTCAGAGGATAGTGAGTCAGCTTATACTACGATTTAAGATAGTATGGAAGTATGGTTGCCCATCGACTACTGTAATAGATACTAAAATTACTTAATGTGGGTTTCACTACATAAGTGCATTTACTGACCAGGTTCTTTCGCTATGAACGGTCTCCCAAACTTTTCCCATAAATTAAGATAGGTTATATCAGTTAGAATTGGTAACATATTGGTTACCTCTTAAGTTTTTATGTTATTAATATATACAGCTGTCTCATGAAATTGTTTAATTGAGACGGATTTCTACCATATACCTAACTGATAAGGGATTGTTTCATTGCAGTGATAACAAGAAACTACTTATCATTTATCACTATGTTCACAACTTCACAAAGTTGTATATTGTTTTTATAACTTCTACAGGCATGTGTTGTGTTTAGTATCATTTTATTGAAAAAACTCAATCTAGATATTTTATTAGTCGGAAAATCGTTTATTTTTAATATTTTAGACGATAGAATATTATCTTAAATAAGTAATTATAATATAGCTGTGGACTGAGGGCAATTGAATAAAATTTGTAGATATGATGTTCGGACGCACTCATTGTATTGAAAAGATAAAAATTAAAAACGGTATGCACTCGAAATCCTCCCTAGTTTGACTTCTGATCTGTCGTAATCGCATTATTACCTAAATACCTACACAGTACCTATTAAATATATTAACTTATGACAAAAATAATGCTTTTATTATATTGTTATCAATTATTATAATACTACATCTATATGTTTTTCATATATTATATTATTTATGTTATTTATTAGTAGCCAATTTAGGCTTATGGTGAAATATAACACTTGTATAAAATCTAAAATTAAATACTATTCTGTGTTATTATACTTATTATAGATTCAAGTACTATCTCAATATCGTATATACCTACTCTAATATCGATGCGTGTAAACGTAATATCAAAAGAACTATCGATTTGCATTTCGGTATGCAAATTGCTAGGTATTCATATTTTGTACTACCTAAGATGGTGCAAATTATAAATCATAATTTTTATGAAAAATACAAAACGCATTTCAAAAATGTTTGTGTGCAAATTCCACAATAATATTATGTTGTATATTGGTGCAAATTACTACCGCTGCTGACTTCACGACATACAGGTATAACAACACCTATTTGATAATATTCGCGGGCCTTGTTATTGGCTACATATTTCAATTATTTTCAATATTTGTTTATTAGTTAAGTGGTACATGGTTAATGTATCCACAGAGATAGCGTTTGATATTTTTGCTCACATCACATGGTCGAGGTTAACCGACTTGCGTGAAGATGGTTTCGCTGCATGACGAACTGATAATTAAATACATTCGTGTATCAGCTTTATTAATTTGATATTTCATAATCCTCACGTGAGTGTAAATTATTATACCTCGTTTGCAATCATCCGGACTTCTGTTCAACTCTGCAGGAAGCCGTCGAGGTGACGAAACCACAATGTATAAGTACAGGGTGTCTACTGTCTATAGCCTTGTTTATCCCCGTAAATAAGTATTTTTTTCTGATTTAATATTTTTGAGAATAAATTAATAAGACACGATAGGTCTTATTAGATGTTAACAATTTTTTTATTGTATTTGTTTAGCTAAACTTTAAATTTTATATAAGAAATTTAAAAAAAAATTAGAATGTATGTATTTTTTTCATGTTTCTCAAAAATATGAGATAACCAATTTATAAAGCTTATGTTATAAATACTTATGTATTTATTGGCGCTCAGAACGGTGGTGTAATCAAAATATGGTGGGTTAGTAGAGTCATTTTCAGTAATGGGGTTTGTCCCACAACAATTTTTTTGGATACCATCGTTTTTAATTTTCAAATTGTTGATTTTCAAAAAAAAAAATAAATCATTAAAAAAAATAACTCCTCGGAGTAGACAAAATCCATATATTATTTTAATTTAAATTTCACTACAAATATGGTTTTAAACACGTTTTTTATTGATATTTAAAACAAAATCAATATGTTTTTTCTGATATTTTAAACTTGTTTTAAACAAAATGTTTTAACATTACAACACTGCTGACCCTAAAGAGTAAACATTCTACTGTACGTCAATCATTTATGCATTTATATAGTTTGGTAATGAAATTATGCATGTTTGTGGTTTAAAAGATCTACCTATAACCTATACCTATATACGTTGTTATGTATTTACATTTTTTTTTCAGTATACTCATATGATTAAGACGCCACACCCGCATATGTTTTACACAGGTACGACATATCAAATTGTTGTTCACCAGTTTCAATAGCGTGCTGTTAGTTTTTATATTAGTGTGAATTGCCTTTTATCAAAGTATTAGGTAAGAACATTATCTGTTTACTCGTTGATTTTTTACAATATTTTAATTTTTAAGTGAGTTATGAGCATTTTCAAATATTAATATTTTACATACTCATAACTCATTTGAAAATTAAAATATCGTACAAAACCAAAAAGAAAACACAGATAATGTTCTTAACTAAAAGTTTGATAACAAGTCAATTTGATCTAATATCAAAACAAACAGCACACTGTTGAAACTGGTGGACGAAAGTTTGCTGTGCCGTACGTGTGTAAGACGGAGACAACATATGCGGACGTCCTCTTAAGTTTTGAAATTATTATTGTTTCAAAAATTACAAATCTATAGTGTATTATTATGATTTAATATGATATTTCACTATATGCGCATGTAGAGCATAGTCGCGTGTGCGGAATGATTTACTTAATATAACGTAATACCTAGAATGCGTTATAAACTAATAACAATTATTTAAATGAAAATCAAATAACTGTATACCTATACGGCTATACTTATAAAAGGATATTATAGTATAGAACAATATAAATTAGTGCAGCGCACGAACCACCCAAATAATTAAATTATTATTTGAACGCGTGTCTATAATTTCTGTACAATATAATGCTATGTATTTATGTCATCGACTTTCAAACGAGAGGCAGATTCAGAAAAAAAACTATAAAAACCTGATGCTTATAATCGATTAAAAAAAAAAAAATACTGACAGATGTAATTGTATGGAATACGATTTCTTTATAACAATAATATTAAAAGGTATAATTTATCGTAATATTTATAGATTTTTTTTTTTAATGTATTTAGTTTTATAACTACAGTTAAAGGAGATGTAGCATATTATTATTTGCATAAATTTGTTAGTGCATTGACACAATAGCTAACCATGATAGAAATTTGTTTTTTCATCTGGCATAGCCTACATTTATAAATAAAATATTTTTGTATTGCATTTTTCTATAATTTTCCAATAATTTTAGGTAGAGTTATTATATTTTTGTTTTTAATACGCAGAAAACTTAATTCATTATTTTGAAATATATAGCTAAATATTTTTGCATATTAAAGGGACATATAAATTGATGCATTTTTTAGTTTCATTTTCATAGTGCTGAATTCATTATAGCCATTATAACAGATTATATCGTACACATGTTTTAGTTTGCAAATAACTATATAATATTCATAGTTAAATTAATAAGTCGTATAGGTACTTGTATAATATTCCATAATGTTTCAAAAATATTAAATTCGATACAATTATATTCAGTAAGGTATATACCTAGTTATCATAATATGTATATATTATTTGCAATGCCAACATCCTTTTTTCTCAATGAATATTGCAGCATATTCAATAATTCACACACCAAACGATGCGTTATTACTTCTGCTTCTAACATCACTCAATCACTTTGCAATAAAATGCCCTATTTTGTTAATTGTTACGTTAAATTGAAACAAAAATTCACCATTAGGCAACTTCTCTAATGAATAATGAACTCAGAAACCCCATGTACAACCATGTCTAATGGACACGCATCTAACAAACTCATTTTTGCTAGTATAACAACCGATAACGACTACAGTCGGAAGTAAATCCTTCTTCAAATGAAATCCATTCTTCAAACGAATTTTTAGATATTCAATATTAAAACGTAATTAACAAGCTCCTAACGTGCTCTCTCTATGATTTTCGGAACGTACCTATACATACAAAAAAAAATGTTCACAAACCTCACGAACAGACTATATCATTTATCACTCCTCAGTAATTGTACGAAGTACTGCGCACGGGCCAACTAGTTTACTATTATATCTAAAAACGTGCACTCGTGCCTATATATCATTATAGTATATTATATTAATACAAGAAAACCAAATATTATTGCATGACAGTACCTGCTTTTATCCCGGTTAATTTGGCTAATGTTTATCATCGTCCATCGATTATATTTGGTAATAATAACAACCTAAATCGGTCTGGTTTTCGCAATCAAATAAATGAAAATATATAATTGGAGCCTGCAATTTCGGTCAGTTATCCTGAGTCTTTAAACCGCTACCGTTCCCCGATGTTTGTACTGTATATAATGTAAACCTACGTAAATATAAACGTATGTTGCAAGTTTTGATATATATATTATTAATGCAGTTAACTGTAGTTCACCACTGTTTTTCATTAAAACTGACGTCGTTTGATAAACGTGTTGCAAAGAGACAGTTAGATCGCCATCCAGTGAATATATTATATACGTTATACCTTTAGGTACGTATAATTATTCATGTGGTTGTAACCATCGTCAGACTCAGAACATCGCACAGTAGTAGCAGTATATTATATGGTTATACACTTACACGTAGGTACCTTATATATTAATAAATAATAACGATATAATAATATTGATTGAGGGCCCGTAAATTGCATTATATTATAATATTATGTGTATTAATTTTAATCCCGCTTCGATATACGTATAATAATTAATTTTATACCCAAGCCGCAACATTATTGAATCAAATTAATTCGTGCGTGTATATTATGTAGGTTCGCGTTTTGTGTTGCGCCGATGCATAATATGATATTATATCTATGTATGAATATTATAAGGTAATGGCCGCGATAAATGACTTTTTGGGCGGGGTGCTGTCCCCGCGGATTTGGCGGTTCGACAATAATATTACTTCCGTCGTTGCAGCAACAAACAAACACTTTTTTGGGGTGAGGGAGGACGTTGTTGAAAACCTATAATACATATAACATTTTATAGAAGGGGTGATCGGCAGTGGCGCGGGATAATGCTGTCCGAGACGGTCGATTAATACGTCCCGGACTAGATTTTACGGTACCTATACCAACACTATATATCGTGTATGTGCATTTTACATTGTATTATATATTGTACTAAGGCCGGCTATTGGCCGTTATTTTAGATGTAGTGGTGGTGTAATCGTGTGGGCAAGCTGATATGGTGGGATACCATAGCTGTTGTGGCTCTGCAGATAATATATAGAAGAAAATATTTTAAATAACAATATAGAAGTACGCTTAGTAACTGCCTTGCAGTGGCTTGTGATAATATGATTAGTGAGTTAACAGTTATTTAAGCAGATGATTTTTAATCGATTACTTTAATTTTCTTTGACCTAATAATATAGTCTTGAAAATATCAATATAGTAAAGATTTAGATTATATTGACAAAATATAAATGTTTTTCCAAATGATTTAAAAACAAATATTAAGAGTTTTGTTGACATTTATTTCATCAATGAAAACGATGAAGCTAGTATTATAGGTATATATTATTGTGATTACTTAAAATGCATAACTGATGTTAGTAGTCAGAAGACGGGCGAAAAGATATGCAACTTTTGTGTAGACATTTTCTCACATTACTTGTAAATATTACTGCAGCTGGTTCAAAAAGATCCATTTTAGATCTTTGAAAAGAATTAAAGATTACCGTTAACGATGTTATGATATTATTATAAATGTATGTGATATTTTTTTAGTTTAAATATATCGTTGACCTTTATGGACGTAAAATATTACACCAGAATAATTTGTCATCAGATACGTATAAGTTTTTCATTATACTGGAGATATGTGTCCACATAAAATCTAGACCCAACGCTAAAATAATGAACCGTTATATTGCAGACCAGTGAAATTGTGTAATTCATATTATATTAAAGAGCTTATTTAAATAATTTATAGGATGCCTATAATAGTTATCAACGCATATTATTACATAAATTTACATGCATATTAGCGCTCTAACACACATAACTGCATAATATATATACCTACCTACTCGTATTAGAAGTTAGGACCATAATATAATTATTCGGCCCATTATGGACGCGGATCATCACTCTCCGCACACGGTCTCCTCATTTCTTACGCCTCGCTGACGCCGCTGATTTTCGATCCTATAATCCGAATAATTATCAACAGACTTTATTATTTGTTGTACAACAACATAATATAATACGATAATAATAAACGGCGTACAGCACGCTTCGTTCGAATTCGAAGTGCGATGGTCGTATAATATAATAATCGGCGTGTGCCGAGACTTTTAAACCACGTCTCCACCCTCCACCGGGCTAATTGCCTCCGTACCGACCACCAGGCCGGCTGTGTGTCTATTTTATATTATATTGTACCTCCGTAGGTATACACAAAATATATGTATACATGCAATTTGCTATAATATTAGGCCGTCCTCGTAGCACTGCCACACCGCCGTCGTCCAGCCATATTTCAGACGTGTATATATAGATAACGAGTGACGATTTTCGAACCGCGACGTATATATACAATTTGGACGTATATGGAGGCTGCGTGATAATGGGTCCGCGTGTGGCGTGTGATGTAAAGATCTGCGGAAGGACGGAGGCGGGGGATAGGGACGAAATCCTCGACGTTTCAATTAGGTCACGTACTCGGCTCCCGGCACAGCTCATCGCATCAATTGAACGAGCGCGATAACGACTGCACAATGCGCGTGTATGTGAGGCTGAATATAATATTCGACGATATTGTACACGCGTGTATGTACAGGGTGTTTCGCAGAGCATTTTACCACACACATTCGACAGCCGGAAAATATAAACATATATATATATGTATCAGCGTGTGTGCGAGTGTGTGCTCAATATTCTCGTCTACTACATATTATATACCCGTACTATAACCGTACTAAAATCCGATGATTAAAAAAAAAACAAACATTCGTATGTATAGATAAAGAATAAAATAAAAAAAATAAGAAAAATAAAATGTAAAAAAACTTGAACAATTTCTCCTCCGAAACTGTGGTTTGACGTTTTAACTTGAGACATACAGTACTAGAATACATAGAAGTGCCACTGC
Organism: Macrosiphum euphorbiae; assembly: GCA_949089665.1. Lineage (NCBI taxonomy): Eukaryota > Metazoa > Arthropoda > Insecta > Hemiptera > Aphididae > Macrosiphum > Macrosiphum euphorbiae. The sequence goes on along the minus strand of CARXXK010000002.1, from coordinate 16,493,236 downwards.
TCCAACAAGCTTATCCCTTTAATAATAAAAATTATTATTAAAACCATTTACAAACAAACATTTCCATCGTTAATCTCGAAATCCCTGTTTGAGCACCTCCCCGGGTTTGACCTCTAATTTACCCTTTTTAAATTATATTAGCATATCTTCTTCCCAGAGGTCTAATCTGTCTGATATCTCTGTACCAAATTTCATCACATTATTAATAAAGGACTCACACACACAAGCAAACAAATATTCATTTTTATTTATATAGATATGAAAATATATAAATATAAATATACCTATTTAAAATCATGTCAAATGAATATCATATTTTTTAATATTTATTCTGCTAAGAAGGCTAAATATATTAATTTACATCTTAAAAAGAATTTGATATGAAAATATAATCTTAGTAAAATGTATAGATGTTTTAAAAACAACTATACTATTGAAAAAAGGGAGAAGTCACTTGAAAGAGGTATAGGTTAAATATAATATAATATTTAATAGGTACGATAGATTTGATCGAATGATGTTGCGGAAGCTATAGCGAAAGCATTTTAATTTATAATCATTAACGTTATCAGCGATCAGGGACTGGAACTTAACCTAAAAGAACTGGTTCTGCGAACGGAACCTTTAATATATTAAGAACCGGGACCTAAACCTTTATTTTAATAAATAAAGTACCGGGACCGAACCGCAATTTTTAAATTAAACAAGTTCTTTTAGGTTCAAAAATAAAATAATTGTATTTATCATAATTTAATGGTATTAGGTACTGTCTTATGTATAAACTATGTATGATTATTGCAGATCATATGAGTTTTCTAATATTTCTCATACAATTAATTAACCCGGATAGGTATTAAAAATTATCATAGTTTTCGGTACCTAAATTATCTGGAACCGGTACCGAAATTATTTGGAACCGATGATACCTTTATTTTTTTTATCAAAAAATCAGAACCGAACCGGAACAGTTATTTTATTTTTGGAGAACCAGTACCGGAACCGATACCGATAAATTCAAAAGGTTCTAGTCTCTGTCAGTGATGTACGAAATAATATTTTTTATAATTGTTATTGTTGTCTATCGTTTGTAATTTTTTAGAATGACAAATTACATTTTTAATTTCATATTAAAATCCATTATTTTTAAAAAGTTAAAACTTTTCTTATTAATGGTTAAAGACGCTTCAATGAATTTCCATTGCCTTGTATAAATTTAATCATTCAAGAATTCCAAATCAACCCATTAAATAAGAGAATTTACAACGTTCCGTTGTTTTTTACAGTTATAAATATTTGTAGGTATACATTTGTATATATATTTAAAACTGTATACCTATCAGTACCATTAATCGATGAATCCATTATCATCCATTTAGACGACCGCAAAAATTCGGTATTATCAATATCTGTCAGTTGGGGTGGCTTTCAAGTTTTTATAGATTTTAAAAGGATGGTTGAGTAGTGATGGGGTGTTGATGTGACTACGGAGATAACAATTTAATACCAGATATAATCGTCTACTGTAAATATGTCAAACTATCGTAAACAGAAATACAATATAATGCTTATACTATAAAAATATTATATAATAATACTAGCTGATCCTGTGCACTTCGTTACCCGTTAAATGTACCAACTCTATATGACCCAAACTTTGTTCAATTTGTTATTTAATATTCGGTGTATGGTGTTCAAAATTTATCTTAACTCTTCTGTTGCCTGGGATAAAAATTCTGATTCGCAGCAGTATATTATCAGGTAAGCATCTACCCACGGTAGATCGCATACCCCGTGCTGTTTGTACGTTCCTTTATAATTTAACTCTGAAGTATCAAAGTTATACCAAGTATGTCACTGAACTCCTCTGTTTTATGTACGTAACTTATAATATGTGAGTATAATATTATGCTCAATATTTAAATAATTGCGATACATATAATATCAAAACACAGCGTACAAAAAATTAAATGCATTGAATGAATACACGGCAACCAATAATTATTATTAGGTATAATAGCTTTAAAACCCATGGCGACCATTTATAAACAAAAATGTCCACTGTACATCTCTAAATCCCCGTTTGAGCACATCCCCTGGTTGGACCTTTTAGACCTTTTAGACCTTCTCCTGACAATTACGAACATCTAAAAAAAATGTTGAGCCAAATCGGCGAGAATAACGAACAGCAATTCATTTTTATGTATATAGAAGATTATAGAACTATAAAATATAAATTGTCTGATTATTATGTATAGATTGGTGAATATTGTACAAAGCATCACAAACTGATCAGGTGATATTTTACGAAATAAAAGTTTAGTAAGAGTGATGCGCTTTTCACTGAAACATGAGAATTGAGGTCATATCTAAACTATTACATACATATATACTTAGTAATTACTTACAAAGTTACACGATGATACTTTGATATTACATTATAATAATATTATGTCAGTATGGTTATACGTGGATGACATATTATTATCATTTCGTAATGATATACCATACATATATTTAGTGTTTGAAAATTTCATGAAATTTAAAATTTTACGTTTTTGTGAAATATTTCAAATTAAATATTTCATACTTCAAACACCACATATATATTATATAAATGATCTATAGTCCTAAGTAGACATCATAGACTTAATGTTATATAGGTCAGGCCATTATGGGAAATCATGTTAACTTTTAGAACTTTTTTTCCTAGTAAAAACTGATTTCATATGGTTTTTCCGAAAAATTACTCTTGGTCAGATCTGTAAAAATGATGTGAAATAGTTCTAGATACACCCATCTCCTCACCCCTGCTAGAATAGCTAATCGGATAAGTAGCAGTAAGAAGTAAAATTGATATCATGATCAATGCTACAGTAAACCAATAATATGTCAAAGGGAGGGGGGGCAAATAACTGATAGGGAGCAATAACTAGATACAATATGGGTACATTTATACGGCGTTACAATTTATTAATGCGTATAATAGGCCTATAATGCTGACTTGATTCATTCGAGAGTATACTATATTATTATACTGTAATCTCTGCAGTTGTCCTGAGGTAGAAAAATGCTATAGTTGCGGCACTGCAGCTATTGTATATCGATACTATAATATTATAATATAATATATAGCGAATGATATTCGAGTGCGGGATAACCGAATCCGTGCCTCGTAGCTCACGTTTTACATCCAATAATAATGTAATATAATAACAATAATAATAATATATAATATTTAATATAGTGTCGTCGGAGGCAGAGGGTTTTTAGACTGCGGTGGCGGTGAGTGCGGCGGAGGCGGAATACGGTAGCCGTCGTCGTCGTCGTCGTAGAAAACCCGTCGTATAAAAAATGAAAAAAAAATAAAAAAAAATAATATTAATCAAGATTGTGTGACGGCGGTCGTACATATTATATAGGTATAATATAATAATATATAACATACCCGCCGCCCGGAGAATGTCGTCCCATTACGAGTTCCCCGTATAGTGGTGTTTTCCTTACACCTTAATTTTGTTTTTTTTTTCTCCGTGTGTACGACGACATTTCGTGTGTGTACCACATACCTACGGGTGTGTAGGTATATACGTAATATCATATTATTATTATTATATACATAATATTATATGTATTTGTAGGTATATACTATGCTGGTCGCGTAGTCGCAGTGTCAGTTTTTTCTGTACCTGAACGACTAGTGAGTACCTATACAACTATAAACTATTTAGGTAGCTGTTTAGGCCGCGCTAGCCCGCGACGGCTCGTCCGATATCTAAGACGAGGATCTCTGCCGTCCGTCAATATAATGCGTTTTGTACCGTGAAAAACCACCCTCTTGTTCTTGGGCAAACTACCTTAACACACACACGTCCAGGCTCGATGTATATACTAAGACACAATGCGTATAAGGCGTCGTATGTGTTATGTGTCGTGTTTGACACTCGCACCAGCCATATAATATTATAATAATAATATATATAGGTACTACCGCGGAGTGTCCGGTTACCCGTAGTTGAACAAGCAACGAGAAAAAAAAAACTACCCGTATTGGAGACATCGTTATTATTATGTATTCCGTGGCATATATGGTATATAAGACGTATATTATATTATATGGGTAAGTAATATTGTTATTTTATATTATATCGTATCGCGTGTGTGTGCGACGGCGATGATAATAACATAATATTATATAGTAATAACAATAATTATTACAATGTTACATTCCGACGGCGACAGGTTTTGTCGACGTTATCGCGTCTATACGTACACATTACCTCAGCGCCGAGGTTTCGGGTTTATATACCTGCAGTGTTTAAAAATGTACACACACACACACACACACACACACAAACAAAATATTAAATTCAAGTGTCCGCGGAAAACCGTGAATTTCACTCCCTCGTCCCGAGACGTTTTATTTATTATATTTTATATGAATAACACGCCCACTCGGCGGTGTCGTGTTATATATGGGTACACACTTGTGAAATATAATAACGATATGAGTACGAGTGAACGACAAATAGACTTGCTACTATTATAGCTGCTAGCGATCACGATGAAACGGTAGCCGGTCCACTGTTAGTAGGTAGCATAACTCGCATAACAGGGTAACACTAGAACAGTAAAACGTCGTACAATGAGGAAATTTGATATATCGATAAAACGTAAATAACATAAACGCCAACGTTGACAGTTTACGTTGACAGAAATTCGTTGGCGCCCGTCATTTTAATGAGCCATGGTAGGTAACCACGATTTTGAAATTGTTACCATCTAATTATAATTCCATTCAAATTTACCGCCATCGAATATTATATGTATAATATCGGTATTGCAATACCGATTATAATTTAGTGACATGTACCTGCGGCTATTAAAGTATAAATTGCAGGATATCGATGTCCACGGTTCGCGGTTGTGGAAAGTTTATTATTATAATGAAATAACACAAGCAAATGTGTGTGATACAATTGTATGTACCTATTATTATTGTTATTGTAATTATAATTATTTTATTTATATTTAATACTATTTATTTTTTTATTATATTATTTTAATAAATTAATGTAGAAACGAGAATATTGTAAATCATCGTCGAACAACATTCGTTTTTATCAAGGATAAGGAAAGTTTGTGTTTTCGTGTCATAATTCATTCATCACTATGAACCGGATGAATATTCAACTGCAGTCTGTATTTGGGATCAACGTCAATATACGACTGTACCATATTTGCTAAACTTGCATCGTGGCCCGTGGGTACTTGAGGGGTTCCGCTGGCATCTTTTAAACACAGTATTTTATCCGTCACAGATATAGAATGCAACCAGTATCTATTCGTAACAAGCAATTACCCAAGACTCAAACATAAGCTGTGTGGTCACTAGTCAACGTATACGACATATTATGATAAAATAATATTCACTGTATTGACGGTAAAGGACATCCAGAAAATCCGCTTGTGAGCCGCAGCTTAAAATATCATACGACACTGTCCCAGGGTATTGTATTATCATCGGCCCTTCACTATAAATATATTTATTATAACAAATGTTTACTCACTTTAGCATTTAGCAAGTATAAGTAATTTTGAATTTTTTGTAACACCTTGCTAGAAAGGTAATGAAAAATAGAGTTTTATTACTCAACACTCAGTCATATCAAATTTTAACAGGAGGCACGTAGTCACGTATTATAAATATTTTAGTAAGGAATAAGGATACATGTTTATTTTTAAGACTATGGCTAAAACAAAATCATATAAACAATGTCTTGAAGGTTAAAATATATTTAAAAATATGTCACAATGAAGACATAGACATACAATTTTTTGATAACATTTGACTCTATATTTTTATTATAATACTATTGTGTTGATATTATAGAAAAGCATAATAATAATAGCACATAATAAATAGTAATTTGCGGGATAGTGTTTATACTTCATCACGTTGGGGCACCTCAAAAAAATTCAAATACAAGTAGTTCAAGTATTGAGAACATAAAATATCATAACTTATACATTATTGTAATAATATGCGTGATAATGAAATACATCAATGTATAATATTATGGTTGTATATGGCCTATGACCTAGGTACATGAAAATAATATTCACAATATTATACGCGTACATATAGATAGTTATAGGTTTTTTTACTATACTAAATTAAATGCACGACGGCGAGCCGCGTATCATATAACGAGTAAAATAAAAAATAGTTAATGCATATACATTACAGCACTGGTTTACAAAAATCATTCACCAAGTATTCACCCTATTTAAAAAAAAACTAAATATTGATTTTAAAAATATATATTTTCCAGTGCAAATAGGTGTAAGTATAAAAAATAAAAATCAGCAATGTAAAACCAATTATTCATTGTCTAACATAGGTTCTAAAAAATATGGTTATGCATACCTACGAAGTGTTCAGTTGTACACTTATACAATAAGAAATTAAATGGATATGAAATAAATTTTAGATTTTAGATTTTAGACTAGCCACTAGGAATCAAAATTATAATGTTTTTTACAGGTGAAACGTTAGTAAATAAAAAAGTTTAATATTACCTATCCTTGAATACACAACCTTTTTGTTAAAATTAATTAATTATTATTAAATGCAAACAAATGATGTGGGTATATAAAGTATGTATTATATATTTCACTTTGATGTGTCTTAATGAAGAAACTTCATAATGTATATTTCCCTATATATAACAATTATTGAATAATAGAGAGTTAAAATTATTAGAATAGATTATTCACAATATTCAAAGCGACTTTAAAAGGTTATTTGATGTGTATAGATTCATTAAATGTTTAACTCGAAAGGCATTGGAACAGCTTCGCGAAATTACAATATTTTCCTCGCACAGTCTTCGTGAATATTATAATTATCAACTTTGAAGTGAGTACCCACTCAGGACACTCTGCAAAACAAATACATCTATATTGTATGCAATATTACAATTTTCCGTGTGTTGGCGAACTTGCACTAATCTATAAATCTGTGGAAAGATGACAGAAGCTGATATGTACATTTTATAAACTTAGTTTTGCTGCTACATATATTTTGAAATAGTAACATATCAGTTTTGGTCTTTGCATATAAATGGCAATACACACATAATAGAGACATATCATATTTTTCCACCACTTTAAATATATGATTTCCAAACTATTTAAATGATAATTCAAAAATTAACAAAATGTACATTTCAGCTTCTGCCATCATTCCACAGAAATAATATATTATATATAGACCTACAGTATGAAATACTTAAATTAGCGAAATATACGAAATAATATAAATATATTACTATATTAGGTAGGTATTGAATTTTCAATAGTTTCACAGTTAATGTGTAGCACTATAGTCGTTTACAGGGTAATTTTTTTTTTTTTTTGAAGGCAATGAAAGTATAAACTTTCCTATTGATCTGATTGACCCATAACTGTGATTTTTATAACTTTATCTATAATATATCAAACAAACAAAAATGTAAATGTTATAAGACGTTGTTGGTTATAAATTATAATACCACAAATAAATTATATTGCAGGTTAGGGTGATTAAAATCGTGTGTCATAAGTCATAACTAGGGTTCGGATTTGAAGGAAATATAATCAATAAAAAAAGCATTTAAAATGTAAAAAAAGGCATTTAATTTATATAAAAAGGCAATTCATAAATATACTACAAAATAAAATAGTGAACATTTTTTAAATGCACACATTTTGAGAAAAATACAAATTAAAAATGAGCATGAATACTAAACTACATTAAGTTTATGGTATTTTGTATAAATAGATTAGGTACCTTTTTCTTTAACCACGTTTGTCCTAAGAATTAGTTAAAACTTAAAAACAATTTTAATTTTATGGAATTTTTTCTCACTTGACACTTTGACGTCACAAATTTTACAATATAAAATTAATCCATCGGTTGAAAAAATATTTTCACCGAATTCTGAAACATACTTTTTCAACTTGGCATTTTGATTTTGTTTAACTTTTGGCATAATTAAAATACAGAATAAAATAAACGCGTAGAAAAATTATTGAACGACAATTATTGCGATCGACAAATGCGGGCAACTGACGAACAATCTTGAATTTACGCATTACGAACATATCTTAATCTTTAAATAGGTGTACGGGTAATTTTATGGCCATACCAAATACTCGATAAGATGATATCGATAAATATTGCGAATAATAAAACCCATTTGTAACGATAATACGCAAGCTGTGTATAAAATTATAAAATCAACTGAAAAATTAAACACAAAATAGGCATTTATAAGTACAAAAGGTAAAAAAAAGGCAAAAAGGCATTTATAAGTAAAAAGGCAAAAAAAGGCAAAAAAAAAAAGATCCATCCTCTAAGAAATTAAATGAAACACATTTTTGTATAAAAATTATTTTTCTATTATGATTAATAAAAGAAAGGCATTTGCCTTCAAATCCGAACCCTAGTCATAACCCATATATGCATTAGTGCACTTCAATCCTGTTTAGATTCATTAAGATGTGTGTTGCATGTTTCCAATCGCAGTTGCATATTGTGTCCAAGCTATTTATATTCGAATGTGAGTGCATCGAAAGACACCTGCAGAACTGAAATTATTTTTAACTGTTCTCATCGATGACAATGGAACGTATTAAGTGGTTTTTTTTAACATATAAAATATAAATACAGAATACGAAATAAGTCGGTATATCGTAATAATTATTATATTATAATACTATACCTTCCAAGAGTCGACTTGTTTTAATATTTTATCATCTGTGTATATCGCTGTCGAAGAATATACATAATTATTGTAACTGTCCACCTGCAGTACATAGCAAGGGTTTTAGATTGTATATAGGCACTATGCAGTAGGGCTACAGCGGCCGTTTTTAAGTGTGGTCGTCGAATCATCGTTAATTTTTAATGCTATACAAACATGAACACTCACATGACATCACTGAATAGAGTACACAAAATTATCGTCGAGGGTTGCATCAACCCACCGAGTTTTAGGATTTCTCATTTCTAATATAATAAACGTTTGATTACAGCTACAGCTACTCTATGGTTTAATAATTCAATTACATTATATTATTTTCTACCAAACACTCAAAACCAGCCCATATTTTAAGTGGCCCAAGGTGATTTTCTCGGTTGATTGCCAGAGTGTGTTTAGAACATAATAGCTATTATGTTCTAAATCTAGTATACTAGGTATGTCTGCAAGAGTATAACAAAAATAAACAAATAAATACAACAAATAAAACAAAAATAATTCAAAGAAATATTTACATTTGTTCGTGACTTGGTATGGCTCATTGGCTGCTATCAGTGATGCAATGTGACTAAGAGTAAGTAACGTTAGCTGCTACTAGTTTCCGGATGGGTGACCACCCGATTTTGTAGTAGTAAAAACCTTGCCACACACACACACACAATTGTATAAAAAAAATTCAAATTCCTTAAAATGTTTGAAATTTTATAAATTAATGCTCAATTGTTTACATAAATTTGATCCTACCTGTACCTACATTGAGAACCAAAAGTACTACTACCTAAAACAATATTTATATTGAATTTATATCTAGTGTTATAATTTATTATTATTCGCATTGATCAATAGATACTTATGTTTATATATAAATAAATATAATACATTAGATAAATACCGTATCATAATATTGTACATTAAATTCATCAAAAATAATCTTTGTATCTACTAAATTGTAAATAACTGCATTATTAAAGAAATAGAGGGTGAGCATGCTGGGTGAATCCCCCTGTATATAGAATATTAAGTGAAGCGCGATGAAAAAAATGCTCAAATGCTGCTACATAAAATATGTAAATTTAATTAATAGCATTTAAAAAAAATTGACCACCACCCAAAAATTGTTTACTCATCATCTGTTATTTGCATGGCAATATAATATTTATTAATATATATAACTTCACTCTATAACATCGTATTTGGTACCTATTCGAACTAATTTATTATGAGTTGGTATCTATATAATAAGGTATAATAATATGATCTCGAAAAGTATTAACGTTTTATAGCTATACAAATCTAGATACATAATTTGTTTTTACATCATTTTAAGTACCCACCTATAATACCAATGATATTATTATTATAATAAATAAAAATAAAATAAAATAAATAGTGATCTTGATGATAATGTGTATATCAATAAAATCATAAAAAGTCTACATGTCTAAACATAATATTGCATAATATAATATTAATATGTACTATTATAATATGTAATGCTGATGTTAATTGTTGTTTCTAAAGTTTTTTTATCATGTTATGTTTATTTAATTATATCATATTTTTATTGTATTAGTATTTACTTTAAACGGATTGTAATATCGTTGAACTTCGTATACCAGATACGAGCTTATAGCTCAGTTGGTATTCGTATCAGCTATTATTAATTTATTTTATTGTAATAATTTAATTGTTATTATTTTGGGTGAATAAATAAATAAATGTAGAAATAAAAACATAACACTCCACTTATCATGACATTAAATATGTATAAATTATAATAGTTACTTATAGCTATAGTATTAGCTATACTTAATTATACTCGTTCCGAAATTTGATTTTTATTAATAATCCCAGTTCTTAAAAAAATATTCCACTTCGAAATATATATATGAAATGAAAAATGGATCATGTAGGTACCTACTGAAAAACAATATTATTGTAGCATATAATATTATAATAGAGCTGTATAAAACCGTGAAATTCAATCACTATAGGTACTGATTCTGCAGCAAGTATAATAATTAATCCTGAAAACGGCCGCCAATGTTATTATACTATAATATAATATGTATTATTTATTAATTGTCGTACATCGTATAATAGAAATAATAATAATAATAATATTGTCATTATAAAGTCGTCAAAAAAACGTAACAGATTTTTCGACAAAAAAAAAAACGGCAGTGAATCTGAAATCTCATTTCCCCCGAGAAAACATGCTATTAACAACGACGACAACGAGATTGTTTGTATCGTCGCGGCTCGTACACACATACACAGGGTTTTTGGCCACGTTGCTCGCTGGTTTTACGCCTATTACTGGGTACGGGCATATAATATCATCATATATATTATTATATTATATAGCTCTGCGGAGGGCGCTCATCCCTTTTAGCCTTTGTCGACGGGGTCGGTTGAACGGCGGCGGTGGCGGTGGTGATTATTCGCTAACAAAAAAAAAAAAAAAAGGAGAAAAAAAACCATCTACAGCTTCTCATTCAACTCGTCGTCCACCACTCGCGCACAACGCTATTATTAGCCCCGTACGATAGATAGGTATGTGTGTGTGTGTGTGTACATTATTGTATTATGTCGTCGTGTCGAGGGGACCGAATTCGCCGCCACCGTCTATCTATATACTTAGAGCGATATATATGTTTGTGGGTGCATGCGTGTCTGTGTGGGTGTGTGGGTGCGCTTGTGTGTATCCCCGGTGTGCAGTGGCTATCGTATTTCGACAGCCGTTCGGCGACGGTCGCGCGCGTGCCGCCCGAACATCGGCGATAACGTTTCAATTAGCATCCGTCGGCGGCGGAGTGTGTGATCTAAGTACACATTATTATTGTTAAATACATATATATATATATTATATTATATACATTCATAATATATATATATATATATATATTTAATTCTGCAATACGATGCGTATTGTTGTTGTCACTCGTTTTCGGGACGCCCGACGCTATTGTTTATTTATTTTTCTATTGTTATTGTTCGGTTTTTTTTTTTTTGCCGAGACCCATTCTGGAAAACTAAATTCTAATCGCATACGACCCAGCTATAGTCGAGCTAGCGTTTCGGTCGTCTATACTCTTTACCGCCTTTCAGTTCTGTTTGTATAATATAGATATTTCACGATTATTAGGGTTTGGAACTTTCCTATAAAAGCCCCAAAATACTACACTTGCTAATTAAAAATGCCGTAATTAGAAAATAAAAGTTGAAATGAGAATATAGGTAATCTCTTACGTATAATAATTTAATAGATTTACACATTTTTTTTAAGTAAAAATGCCGTAATGGTTATTTATCCAGAAATTTGAAACAAATTGCAGCATGGAGAAAACCTTCAGCATTTTTCCTTATTATTGTGAAGAAAATAAGGAAAACCGGTACCTGTGTATATATGAAAATATGTTCTAATATGATATCAATAATTGTTATAATCATTCTTAAAATTATCAAATACCTATATATGTCAAATATATTATGAAAAAATATGCAAATTCAAACTCTGTATTTAATTTCACCATTTCACTAGGTAGGTATACACAAATGTACGTACAATACTATAATTATAATAGTATTGTTTTTCTTATATAGTTATAGTATATTATAATATTATGTGTGAAGTGTGAACGTCCATAAGATATGGTATATACCAAGGTAATACAATATATTATTATTCATTGTTTGATTCTTAATCTAAAAAAGATCGTCAACCGTCTGCAGCTGGTTTTCGGATGATTTAATATAGTAACGCGGATTAGAGGTAGGTATACACTATTTTTCCACTTAAACTGTCGTGCGAATATCTAATTTTGCAGTTATTCAATAAAACGTACGACGTATTAGGTCTATAATAATTTATATACTTGACATACCTTATAGCTTTTATATTATAAATGCACTAGAAAAATGTATTTATGAGTTATAAATATTAAATAGTGACTTAAATCAATAATAATTTCCTCCGTCACCAGACGTGGGATTTGTTCCACTAATAAAAATATAAAATTTTCAAACTATCAGTTTAATATTAATTATAAAATATTATGTTCAACATTTTACGATTGTTATTATTTTTTATACGAGATGCGCTGTATTCGTCTGTTGGCATATGAAAGAGTTATACTCATATTTTCTTCGAACTATTTTTGCTGGTAATAATAAATCCATCAAAGCTCTCCCTCAGCAGTGGATGGTCGCCAGTCACCACAAAACAATCAATATCTATACTTAAACGGTCTTATCTTGACCAATAGTCTTTGGATCGCAAAACCTGATAATTATTTAAGAGTTGTACCTGTTACATTTTTGTGTGTCATACTGTCATCGCCCAAACAGGTTTTCGCCTGTAGTCGCGAGTCGTTCATATGACATCGCCAGCAAGACAGTGGCGCCAAGATGGCATCAATCGACACAATATGTCCCATTTTCGTATAGATCAAATGTATATGATGAGTTAATGCCACAATATATAGATGTGCCACCCCACCAACAACTATTATACGTAGAAGCATCGTAGCTGTATCAAAGCGAAGTTGATCACAGCGATAACAATTTTGTTGTGTTGGCCGCCATACTATGAAATCATAATATTATTGACAGCGAGTGGGGATCTCAACGATCGCAATAAGCTAGAAGAAGCGGCGAACTCTGTTGAAAACATATAAATTCAAACACAAAAATATCTAGAAAAACTCTCAGCACGATGAACAGAATAGTACGTTTCGTACAGTAGAAATTTAAAGACTTTACTGGGTTACATTGAAAAAAAATGAATTTAACTTTGTCCCGTTAAAATTAATTGGTAATGATTCTGTCCATCAATCTACCAATCAAAATCAATGATTGAGATACAAAATCATAGAACTAAGATGAATTCGTCAGCCAAAATATTAAACTATAAACATATACTAATATGATAATAAATAGTAATAATATTATATGTATTATAAATATATATAAACATATTATATAATATTTAAGGTTCCATAGATTTTATTGAAAGTTTTTGATATGTATCAATTGAAAGTCAAACTATTTTTGTTTATTAATTTAATGGTTAGGAAAGCTAATGGTGGTAGACGACTGAGGAGGGTGATTGCAAAATAGATTAGAAATGTTTACCGTCCCCAATCCACCAGCTATAAATCGTCGTGATTAATACACCCTTTGCTCAATGTCCGGATGCGTATCGAATTTGATAATATATAATATTATATATGTGTTAAGTATAATACAAACGAGCATGCGGGTACTCTACGGTTCCTTTTACCCAATTTTCAGTGGTAAAAAAGATCTCGACGAGCATTTTTTTCCTCCTTTTAGATTTCACGCACTATATAGTCGTGGTGGCAGGTAACTCTCGTCGCCGACATGAAATAATCAATAATAATCGAGCCCAGAACTTTCACGCCGCCCGGTGGTAGAAGATAAAGCTGAAAAAAGCTCCAGAGACCATTGCCGGTGACAGCAGATAGCGCTCAAGGTCGGTCGGGTCGTATAATAAAGCGACGTGATGACCGTCCGCCTCCGACCGGAACGAAACTGAAAGTCGTCCTTGCAGCGGTGGATGAAAGTATAATAATATAATATAATATCATAACATGAGACCCGCTACATCGCCGTCGATAATAACTAGGGCTAATATTTATGTGTGCGATAAAATGAAACACTAATGAAAAATGAAAAAAAATAATAAAAATGTTATAATTATAACACAATATTGATAAACACGTATACAGAGTGTATCTGGAGGATAATTAAAAACAACTTCAAATCATCCAAATGATACACCCACATATCTGATGTACTGCTCAAAAAATAATCGCATTCGACAAATTTTCAAAATCAATGAGTTCCAGTTGAAATTGCCAGTATAAAATGGACTAGAATTATTTAATATTGCACTAGCTGAAAATTCTGTAAACTGTAAAGGCAAGAACACGCTGTGGCTAGCCATCATAAATATTTTAGCGTAGGTACCTGGTACATATATCTTTTTATTCTGGCATTAAGCTCGAGTGGTCGACTTAAAAACCCTGAAAATCCATCCTCCTTCTTATAGTTTATTTATTTTGTTCTCATAGACCATAATAGTGTTTTTTATTCTTTTATTTTGTTTTTTTAATTTCTACTGTTTTTTGTTTTTTTTTTACTCTTCCTATAGTAACATTTCCTTTTTTAGTTAGCGCCCGTTTCACCATAAAACATGTATCGAGAACAATTTTAAATCTACATACCTACAAAATATGGTTTTTGATTAAATTATTAAAATCTTATATAAAATAATATTATATTGATTTCAAATGAGTAATGGCAAACCATTTAGTTTTACATAAGATGCGTTTGATAAGTGATGGTCATATATTTAGGTGTGCATGCATATATTATATATATATATTGTATATATATATTGTATATGTATATAATATATTTATATTTATATAGTATATTAGTATATATTATTATAGTGATAATAACACTAAAGCAGTATGTATATTAGTATGCAGCAACTTTGTAATATTATACATAAAATATATATATTATTATAATAATATATGGTTTTTGACATTGTAAGGTATTTTTGATTTGCATAACTACTCGATAATATGATTTTTATTTTTGTGTTAAGTTGTCATTTGTTTCTACTGAAGAGCATCCAATTATAAATGTTTATACCTATATATTATGTCACTGCTAATATTTACAAAATATGTACCAAAATAATGAGTCAACGAAAACTTGGTTATGATTGGATAATAAAATATTTTATATTCATTAAAGTAACATCACTAAATCAATTTGTTTATACAAGAAATACTCGCAAATATATATTAGGTAGGTATACATAAGACTCACATTGCGTCAACGGAGGTGGAGTAGAGATCCAGCACAGACTTTTTTTGTAAAACGCAACGAAATTTATAGTAGCTACCTACGTATAATAATAACATGCCATTACTCATTAATCATTACAATATAATGCGCTCATTAATAAAACTTTAAAATAAAATTGGAAAATATAAAATTTATTAACATTTTAGGAGAAGTCAAAAACAAATAATTTGTATACAAATATTGTGTTAAAGATCTCAAATAATCGTCGGTATACGACGTAAATAATAAGTCACAGGTGGCACACACACATATGTAATATATGCGGCTTTAAACTATATTACAATTTCATTTTATTGTAGAATATAATATTTGTGGTGTGTGTGTCTTACGTTTTCCACGAATAACGTTATTAACATTGTATCATACATAGGTAATAGTATATAATGTACACATTATTATATATGATATATAATATCGTGTTGGAAAAAAGAAAAACCTTCTACAGCACGAGAATCGCTCTGTAGGTATATATTATAGTAAAATTGTGCGCGCAAGTTTAATTTTTCGAGCGTCGTTCCTATCGGCGGCGTGTGTGTTTAATTATACGTATAGGTTATACAGAATGTGTAGTATTACAGAAAAACAATACATTTTATACATAAACTGTGTGTGATGTGTGATATTGTATACTTATATAGTGATATACCTATACGCTGCTTATATTATAATATGTACCAACCATATATGTATATACCTACTGCCATTACACCGTCCTTATAGCATACTAGGTATATATTTTAATATTATATTATATTATGGTTTACAAGTATTAGTGCTGTATAAGAAATTGTCCGTTTGTGTGTGTGCGTGTGTGTGTGACGAGGGTTAAAACTGATTACGCGCTCGCACAGTAGCCGCCCGGCTCATTAATCATTCGTCGGAATAATGTTTGAGTAGCAGACACTTCAAAAATGATTTACGACGGCCGGCAGCGAGTACGTCGGTGTTCTCCGCCGTCGTGAATCTTCTTCTTCTCGGGCCGTGCGAGTTGTCGTGTGCACGCCGACTCGATTATTGCGCCGTGGCGGCGTATATCATATTATTATATTAGGCATACATAATATACAACAATAATGATGACGATGATAATAATAATAATATATTATAATGTAGGAACCCGCACTGTATAATATAGTATTATACATAATAATATATAGTAAAGCGCATGCGTCGTACACGCACAGTCACCCGGGCCGGTTAGGTCGTGTGTGGGGTACACTATATATATGTATACATATATTATATACAATGTCTTTGATTCTACATACATATATATAATTTATACGTATATATTCGTCATCGTATATTATGGTGGCGGCCTAGTACCTCGTTGCAGAGTTACTATATTGTATATTTTTGTTGTCGAGAGACATTCAAATTTTTTTTTCTCGTGCGTCATTGCGACTCTCCCCTCGTTAGCCGCGAGTCTATCGCCGGTCAGTTTTCAACAACTTTTTAACATTTGCGGCACGATTTATGAAAACCGACCTATATTATATCCTCGTTATGAGGTAACAAACTTCGCCGGCATATTATAAGAAACGGTTTTGCACAAAGTCTGGGTCACCCGCAATCCAACGCGAATATTTTATGATATTTTATTGTATTTAAACACGTTAAGTCATAACTCATAACCAGGGCTCGTAACTTCATGCACTAAAAAATGCATAAATAAGCATGCATTCATGCACTAAAAATTGTCAAAATATGCATTAAAATATGCACTTAAAAGTTCGAAAATATGCATTTATATGCCTTCACATTTTTAAATTATGAACTCAAAATATGCATTATGTAAAAAAAACATAACCAAATTTTAAAATAATAAGAATAAATCCATACATTTTAAAAGTATTTTATTCCTTTTTATTTTTATATATTTAACAGTCAAAATTAATAAAATAAAAATAAAAATACTTGTGAAGTTCAAATAGCTTTGACATCTTTATAAATTTTAATTAGGTAGTCATTTTTGTCTAATTTGTATACACCCTTATTCAGCACCAACAATGAAAACATTTGGAATTAAATATTAGGTTTTTCATTTTGAGATAATTTAGTAATATATATTTTATAAGTGTATTTTTTATGTTTTCCAACTTAAGAGGGCGCACTAGTAGACAAAATATGGCATAAAACCATGGTTTCGTAATTCAAGTAATACGGCTTATTGAAGTAGTTTACAGTAAAAATACCTATAATAAAAATTGCAGAGTAGAACTTTTTTTACAATCGTAAGAAGCCCGATTTTCCATATTTTTATTAATTAGCTAAATAATTAATCAATAAAAAATTTAAAAAACCGTTATAATTTACCATGCGATATTGGACGATTGGAACAAGATATCAAAAATCGGAAGAAACTTTTCAAATATTTGTCTAAAAAATATTTTTATGAAATAATATGCACTAATGACTGTAAAAAATCAACTATATGCCAAATATGACTTTACACCCAAAACATGCAAAAACATGCACTATCAAACTTCATATTATTATTACTATTGTTATGAAACGGATTTGTATCACAGTTAGCATGTTTTCCTGTGTAGCAAAAAAAACATGCAGATGCATGAACTTACGAGCCCTGCTCATAACGAATTATAGTATATACCAATTCGCTATAGTAGACCTGAAAATATGTTTAAACGTTACTATGCATGTGGTATTACTATCGATTGACGCATACAGTCGTCGATGAGTGAGTGTGACACGTCACGTCGTTATACCTATAGGCTATAGTCTTTCTGTCTATATAGTTACTACATTTGAATATGTGGCCATTTTGTAATTTATCACTTATATAACCCGAACACAGTGACGTGATGAATGGGGTTTTATGACGCCTAGGTTCGTCGTGGCGTCATGGTGGATTTTTTTTTTTTGGGGGGGGGGGGATACATTTTGGTAACCAATAACATACAACAAAAATTAAAATATTTACAGTCACATAATAATTATATGTACTATATAATATATTAAGGGGATAAGGAGGGGGTAGATACTTAAATATATGCTGGGAATCAAGGTTTATAAATGTTCGCCACACCACTGGTCGAACATAATATATCGTGTTCTGGTAGAAAATGAAACGCTGCATGTATAATTATAATTTATAGCCATCACGACGTCAAATTTAGAACATTTTTCGATATACCTAACTGTATGCGTCGATGACAAGCGGTGGTTGAAATAAATAAACTTATCCGAATCACATAAACTCTACATTATATATAATAACGTTTTCCCGACATCGAATTTTCACTTACACCAGTTTTGAAACAAAAATTAGCCGATCTGTAGTAGAAAATCGAACACACAACATATGATTAACCCTTTACTCGGCAAAAATCTGTTTTTAAATAGGTACAATATTTAGTCGAAAATAATTGTAATCCTAGACATGGATTAAAAATGGAAAAAAAAATATTTAAATTGTATATATTTTTCACTGATACTTTGTACACAACGCACAAATATTATAATGTATATATAAAATATATATACATACTATGTCCATTTATTTAATGTTATGGTAAAATAATCATATTATAATATATCATGTTATGGTCGTCGTGATGGGTTCTTAAGCCACGAGATTTCTCTTTCGACTTAAATCTGTTTGACAAATGACAATCGTGGATGATAATTTATTTACTGCTAAATTCGTTTTCATTGTGTCACCGGACACGGATTATAGTTTCCTATAATTATTACACCACAGCTGTTTGGCCGAACGTCATAATACTTGTGTACGCATCTTCTCAATCACTTATAATATAATATGCTCGTAAACATAATATTAATACTTTGTGCCCGGCTTGTTCATATACTATTGTATTAAGCCCTGACAGTATAAATTCAACCTATTTGCGCCCACCATACGTATTTTATAAACATCGATTTTAACGACTTTTCACTTTTCACTTTTTCTTTGATGTCATTATCGTCGGTTTTCACATCACACTCTATTTGCGGACGATAGTAATACACCTATCGAGCCTGCAGAGGGCTTAACAGATGAGGATAACTTCAGGTCAACGCACCCCAAATTCTAAATTTATTAATCTACCCATGACAATAGACGTATATGGTATATAACTGAAGTATATATATTATTTTTTTGTAATGTTTTCACACATATGGTATGCGAGATCGCATGTTTCCGAATCTAATAAAAAGTCGAAAACTCCTCTCCGTATTGACTATATAGTATATACCTAATATCTATACTATATAATATATAAAGCTGTAGAGTTTGTTTGAACGCTAATCTCAGGAACTACTGGTTTAAATTGAAAAATTATTTTTTTGTTGGAAGTCCATTCATCCAGGAAAGCTATAGGCTATATAACATCACGCTACGATAAGTTAATAGAAGCCTGGGGAAGTGCTCAAACAGGGATTACGATGGAAATGTATGTTTATAAATGGTTGCTATTGGTTATAGAAGAAATAATTAATATGAATAGTATTTATTTATTATTGGTTGCTGTGGTTAATCGGGCAGATCAGGTACAAGTATATGCATCAAATCGAATGTTAGCACATTGCCTACCAAGGTGGCTGAGTTGCACTCACTGCAGTGAGTTACACCTAAAAGGAGTTGAACAATCACAATTTTTTTAAGGGTTGTCATTTTTTACAGGCCACGAAGTGCGCAGGACCAGCTGGTTATAATATATGTCTAAAGCTCTAGCGATTCTATCAGTGTTATATGCAACCCTGCCATTGCAATCCGCTATAAGCTCAGGTGAGCGGAGCCTGCACAGTGCACGTAGATGGTGCAGTTCATAATATATATATACTGATATACCTAAATATATATATAGATAATATATTGGTAAGTAGACCTGCGGGTCCTGCTGCAACAGCAGATAGTCCTATATAGTCAATTATTATCGAATATATTATTATACATTCCGGCGGCGACAATGCAACATTATAATATTATAATACTAAATGCATGGGTGCAGAGTTTGCATACAATATATTATTATTATATTCTCCGGCCTGTTGTATAATAACGGCCGAACGGGCAGCAGATGAGAAATTCAATATAATATTATCTACATAATAATATATATGTATATAAATGTTCGATGTTCGGTCCGAGTGATTGATTCCATTCACACTTTTCTCGCAGCGCTCATACATAAGGTAGTAATGGAAACTGTTTACGGTTCGTTCGGTCTTTGAGCAGCGTTTCACGCGCGCGCCCTTTTGGTCCCCGCCGCCGCCACCGATGAGGGGGAATGCGAAATATTATAAAAATAATCTTCGCCGCCGCGGACAAAACGCGTATCCATCAAACCGTGTAATGACCTCATTGCACCCCCCCTAGAGAACGACGCAGTCGATTGTTCGGCAGGGGGGACGGGGTGGGGGCGGGGGAGTTTGTGGGGATTCGAGGGGGCAACAATGTGACATTTTTTCCTCGGGCCCATTGTTGCCGATCTCTTTCCGCCTGCGCTGCATTTCTTCCAATTTTTTCCTCTTTTTGTTGTAATAATATGTCGTGGGTTCCCTACATTATATATATTGTACATATAACATGTACACGTAGGTACCTTTCTATAATATATTGACGAGAGGTAGTGTGTGTGTGTGTGAGAGTACAATTTTTTTTTTTTTTGTTTGCCCAAAGGTTCCAGCCCGTCTGCCGAGCGAATAATATATCGCATTGTGCTCGGTTATATTTTCCTTCCTTTTCTTTCTTTTTTTTATACGCATGTATCACCTATATATATATGTACATTATATACATATATATCGTCCAATACGACCCCGCACCGCAATCCAGTCAAGAGACCATTGTGTTCACCGCGGCGTATAGAGCATACTTATTATTATTATTTTTATTATTGTTATTATCGCCGTCGTCGGGCTCTTCTGCGTTCATGTGTTCGTGTGGTTGTGCATGGGTGTGTGTGTGTATGCGCGTGTGATCGACTGCAGCCAAGAGGGCGGTGTTGTAATTAAATTCTTGAATTTCGCCCATAGAACGGATTCGATGGCGCGTAAACACGAGCCCACAAACCGCCCCCGCGAATTCACCGTCGACACATTTTACAAGTTATTAATAATATATTTATAATAACGCACATCGTAGTTTGACCCGTAAATATCACGGTCGCTATTTACATTATTCTGCGCTTTGTGCTCGCGTATGTCGACTAGGAGACCTGCTGCTCCTGCTGCTAATGACCTTTAATATAAAATTGTAATATACAGTTGACAAAATTTCGCAGAGAGAACGGAGTTCTGTCGTCCTGTCAATTCCATACAAATATGATTTGAGTCAAAGTGCATGTGGTACAGATCATTGAAAATAATAAGTTACAAAAAAAAAATCATATACTATATGAGGATTCCGTGATATGGAAACCATGCGTTTCTGGTACTATTATAACGATGGACTTGGATCACGGGAATAATTAAATAGTTTATTATCGGGAGTATAATAATAATATGTAATAAATATTCAGGAACACGTATAATCGTGGACCGCTCGGACCCCGTAATAGGACGTAGAAGGTAGACGAAATGGCGCTGTAATGTAATTCTCAATAATATTATGTACTTATACGCAGGATTACTGAGACTTGCCACTGAGTGGAAAAGCGGATTTATTAATATATCTTCGAAAGCATAATAGTTTGTAAACGAATTAAAATTATAGTGACATGTTTTTTTTATACATTTTTGCTACGACCTATACGCGTCTTAAAAATCGTGTATTCGAACATTGAAGAAACAATTTTTAATTAGATATTGAGTACTTGTACCGACCTATTGATACTTTTACTGACCTTGACTCACTACCCTTGTCTTAAGACGGCTCACTAGTATTGTGGAGCATAGGGTTGAGGAACGCATAAACTGAACATTGGCGTTGTACCGGTTGATAATAGATGTTTGTTTTTATTTAGTTAACATTTAACAACATCGAGTAACATCAGTTAACAAAAAGTTATCCCATAAAATAAATAAAGACACACTATAGTAAACTATAAACATGAGTCGACTATAATACTCGCTGCAATGTGGCTTTGATACAGTCCGCGACGAGCAATTGTCTGTCCGCATTTGAGACTTAGAGAGTTAGAATAGGCAGTATAATTATAATGGTCCCTCCAAGTCGTTCTTTTATGAGTCCATGGGACATGCGACGTGATCTAAGGATCAGAAATTGTTTTCACTGAATGAAAAGTGTTATTCGTCATATTTTACAAGGAATACAATGTCACAATTGGATGTTTTAGACTACGTGTGTCTTCTTTTTAATGTTTTCATTAAGTATTGCGAAAATTGTTGTTGGACGACATGGAGTGTGTTGCATATCAAACAAATAGTAGCAGTAGTACTAGTATGGTTTACTAAAACGTGCTCAGATTTCACTGGCATAGTTTTGAAAAATTGATCCTTTCCTCTAAAAAAATGTATAAAAAAAGTGCTGTAATAAAATCACAAATTATTGTCATTAAATTACAAAAAGTATACCTATTGGTAATTTTTTACATAAACATTTTTATAGCATCATTTTAACTTGTCTTTAACTTATGTAATATCTATTTACGCCTGCCGAGGACCAAGGACCGAGACCATTTGAAAACATTTTAAATTTATAAACATTATTGTGTACATTCTATATTTTATATTCCATAAATGGGCGATGGGCCATTCATTCATACCCATATATGAAGTCTGTGTTGTAATTATTAATATATGATATCGGTAGACGGAAAAAAAATTAAAATAAAAACCATTTTTTATATTTTTCTATATTGTGTCATACTTCATTAGACTTAAGTTTTAATTTTCTGATTAAAATATTAAATAAATAATCCAACTGCCCAGGTATTTTTCTATCTGTTTAATACTCTGGTAACCAAATATGTAAATTTTGAATAACTAAAAAAAAAATATTCATTCTTTCAATTTACATCTTGTATAATATGTACCTATATGGTGTGTAAGTATATGAGGCACTATAGAAGCATAGAACTACTCAACTACCATTATGATAAAACAGGCACCTATACGTTATTCATTACAATATGTCAATATTACATTATTGTATAGGTATATAATAATACCTATAATTTATTTCCTATTGTTTATTAATTGCATGGTATAAGTATGAGTATATCTGACCAGAGGATACCTGGTAAGTTGGATTATTTATCTACATTTTTAATTATAAAATTGAAACTGATTTTTAACGAAATATGACATAATACCTGTAACAAAATATAAAAATTTTATTTTAATTTTTATAGTTTTGTTTTTCGTGGTTTTTTTTTCGTGATTCATGAGTCGATACAAATAACATTGCCTGTAATTTTGTTTTGAAAATTGAACATCACTTGCATAGGTATTATCACGGGCAAAGAGCTTTGAAACCATAATATTATGTAACATCGGATGACAACGACGACGACGTTTACGCGTTCCCTATTATCTCTCGCACAGTCGCACGTCGTAATAAAATACCTAATATACTTACCTATACCCGTACAAAGGAGTGCGTCCGGGAGGGCAGGTGAGCAGGCAGTTAGGTAGCTATAGGCAGATATAGGCAGGCAAGGTAAGGTATATATACTCGTCATTATCGCGGGTCGCGTTAAATAACTTCTTAGCGGCGGCGGTGCCCGGTAGCAAGTAGCCGGTCGGCGGGGGCAATGAAATTTGTAGTTTTATATTATAATATACCATAATAATATACAATATACATAATAATAATAATAATAATGATGATGATAATAATAATAATAATAATATTATATAGTTTTCGTCGTCGTCGTCCTATCTCGTTTAAAAACCGGTTGCTCCGACGACGCTGGGTTCACGGCGAAAATAATAATAATCGAATCGAATGTAAACGTGCCGGTACACAAACGAGTTCCACCATATTCCAGTCATCGTCGTCGTGCTCATGTACAACACTTCTGCCGCACAGCCCGTCCGCGGTCTTTGTCCGGTGCAAGTCGTATAATATTATGTATATATATAGGTACACGTCCTCGTGACAGTAACGCGTAATTGCTTCGTCCGCCGTCGTCCGAGTCGGACAGGGTCGGTGGCGGCGAAGTGAGGTGATAATAATAATAATAAACTGAACGATTTACGACGATTATCTAATGTTTAGAGGTACCTATATCGTATCGTTAACGCGAGCGTGATGGAAATCCCTCACCGCCTCCGATTTCCGGAATAACGTGCACCCCTATGTGTTTAGAGAGATAGTTTAATTTTTTATAATATTATTGAGAGTATCATCATTGCGAGAGTACGTTTCTCGATTATAAGCTTGATTAATATAAGTGCATAGGTATACTATAATAGGGATTTGCATGACGCGATATTATGCACATTTTTTTTATAATTAAAAGGCCACCGGAACAGACGTTTGCGATCTGTTCGATATTTTAAATGCCCAACATAAGAACATTTTTTTTTTCAAAAATCATATCAACCCCTACCGTTATACTCGTTATAGGTTATATATAATTTGTTATAATATATTTATTGAGTAACTTTAGAGTGCAACGCGATTGCGCTCACCAAAAAAAGTTTGTACGTGAAAATAAAATAGAAAAATATTGTAAAAATTGTTTTTTTATATAAGTAGATACTACTTTTATTTTAAATACGATTTTTATAAACTATAAATATAAATATAATATTTAAATATATTAAATTTATAAAAATTATAAATATATATTCATAATATACGACGCATTAGAGTATAAATAATTTATTGTTTAATATATTATCTGACAAATCTAAGTTATAGGTATACAGGATGAGCATTTTCAATTAAGCACGAAAAGGCATCGCCGAATATATTATTTTTGGGTAAAACCAATAGTGAAAAACATTTGTTAGAAATATCTATTTTCGATTCTGAATTGTATTCTTTTAAATTTATGATTGTTTTACATTTTTTAAACCAACTTTTCTTAAATAAACTTAAATTGAGACTCAATCGGGTTTCGTTTTTTCCGTTATAAAGGTTAGGTTTAGTTTATAAACAGTATAGGTATTACGTTTAATGTTAATAATACGAACCAGTTTTTAGCATTTTATTTTGAAAATAACATTACCATACTCATCAGTCATCATCTTTATAGCAACCAGAATTTTTTTAACAGAATAAAAATCCATAATATTACACTAGCTGTGGTGAAAGTTCTTCATCTTGTGTTTTAATTTTTGTGATCATGATGAGAAATAATAACAGTAATATTGTAATGTAAAAATTATTGATATATATTTTGATATTGTGGTAGATGTGAAATTTTACAATTTAGAATTTGTTTATATTTAATATTTATTTTATAGTAGGCAATTATAATAACTCCCTATCTCTAACACAAGCCACATGAGCTTACATAAGGTAGGTTAATCAAATATGTAATTAAGATTAATGCTTAATCCGTAGTATTATACTAATATTTTGTTTGTTTGATTTTGAAATAAAAAAAAAATGCGAACTACTACAAAATCGTTATTAGTTGATATTTTATACATATTAGGTATACCTATTCTAGATTATTTCTAGATTAAAATGTATACTTAAGAAACTGAAAATGTGCATCTTTCGCAGTAGGGCCTATATATAGCCTTTATTTTTTTGAAATTTATTGATACATAGCTCCTTATAAATTTAAATTTTTAAGAGGACGTCGCACCCGTATATGTTGTCTCCGTGTATACGTGTACGACATAGCACATTTTATGCTCAGCAAATCACGTTTAGCCCCGTTAATTTTAAAATTTGAGTGAATTGGCCTCTTATAAAATTTATAGGTGAGAATATGATCTAGGGCATTTCATCGGCTTTTTGTTATATTTCAATTTTAAAGTGAATTATGAGTATTTTAAAATTGTAAATTGTTTATTCATCCCTTAATACTCATAATTCACTTCTCCAGTATAATTAATTATGTTAGTACGTCTTAATTGATATTTCTACTTTCTAGTCCTCTACTCCTCTGCAGGTTTATTAATCATTTTTACACCAGGGTCCATCATTTATATGGATTTTTAACATGGTAAACTTTCTCGTCCGTTATATTAGCAGCATTAAATTTTATTAATTTTTAATTTTGAAACACTGATTTGTCGTCGTATTTTGATAGATCAAGTAAGTGTACACCACGCATAGATACAATTCAGACTACTGGTATTTAATTTAAACAATTTTCAGCACAGATACGGGTTGACGGTGGAGTGCATTTACTCGAAGTCCCGAATTCACTCTGAAATCACTCAAAATCGAATAGATAAATTAATAATAAAACTATTTTTATTATATAATACTATGCATAATTATAGCTGATAATCATTATACGAACATATTTTTAGCCGTGTAGACGTACCTAAGTCCGAATACATCTCCACTGGTCTTTGGCCGTCACACCGGTCCCCCCAATCGGTCGAACTCAAGATGTTGTTTATATTTGCCTATACCTATAATAGTATATACTATTACATAGGTGGCTCTAGGTGTGAGTTTTGTTTTTAATAATAATAATAATAATAATATATTATATTATTGTGCTCGACGAGGCCGCAGCACACATAATATTATAATATGGTAACGTCAAGTGTTATTTATTTTTTTAATTTTTATTTTATCCTCTCGGTCGACACACGTCGTCGTGTCGTGTCACCTCGTCGACGAAGGTGGTTCTCGCCTTCGCGGCTGCGGCGGAGGCCGCATTCCCCGGGGAGGCCGCCGCCGTCACTGTCAGTCCAAAAACCCGTCGTCGTTATTATATACACACACACACACACACACACACACACACACACACACACACACACACACGCAGGTACGCATTATAATATATATGTAAAAAAAAAAAATGTATTTCTCGGAAATCCGCACACACTCTCACACGGGTGGTAGACCAGTCATTCAGCAGCGACAGAAGCCGTCGCGTCACAGTAATGAATTTTCGTGTGTGCATGATATTGTGTGCGCGTGTGTGCTCGCATCCGCCAACAATATTATAATAATATACGAGACGGAGCGAACGCTTACCGAAACGAATTATTGGTAGATGGCCACCGCCGTAGCCCGTGTATAATATAGGAGGTATGCACAATGCTTGTGTGTACCGAAATACACGATCACTGCGATGGTGTTTGGAAATTATAATTATTATTTTCGATCGAGACTAAAAAGACTAGAAAAAAAGTGACCACCAGCTTCCATGCGAGACACAGTAAAATATAAAAATATCCTTCGACACGTTTCGGCCAAGCGGGAAGCGCGTTTCAGTCGTTTACGATTTTAAACGAAAAACACGACGAGAGGTCCGAAAACGTGCACCTTTCTTGCTCATATATATTTGAAGATTCGTTTCGTATGTAGGTTAGTACCTACTCCTTTTCTACTGCGTTTTCCATACGTCGTTAATTGAATAAAACCTGTCAACGTTCGACAAATTCAATGAATATTAAAATTTAAATTTAGAAACGAAGTATGTATGGTAACTCACCGTGGTAAAATCTAGTAGAATAAAATGAAGGAAACCAGTATTTATTTACATACAAATTAGAAATTTCTTAAGTTTCAATAAAATTTAAACAAGTAGGCACTTTAGAATAAATATTGTAATTATTCAAACTGTTATCTGCATTATTCGTTGCGCATGTCAAATTAAATATTTAGGTACCTATCTAAGATTTGTCTTAATGAAATATTAAAATATACAAAAATATTAAGATTTTGAATTAAAAATTATTACATATTTTCAATCATTATGTGTATAAGATTATATTTTAAAACCTATTCGAATTCTGTAGAATATACAATTTATAGAATAGATTTAATTAGGATACTTTTATGAGTTCATTGTCGATACAGGAAAAGTTGGTACAAAGAGAAAAAACATATTTATTTTGTTAGTGTAACGTCTCAGGTCGTTGTCCGCTCTCGACTCTTTTCTATGCCTCTTGACCCTTGCCTTCGATTCCACTACCCTGCACTCTTAACTATTTTCCGCCAGGAGTTCTGGTCGGTTATTGACGCGATGTCAGCTAAACATCGCGTCAGCATAATATATATTTCATAATATATTCCCTTACTCAGCAGTCGGCATACTGGCCTTGCTAGACGTAGGGAGTAATGTACGATGTCGATGACGACATGTTCGTTATACATTAGTCTATTGAAAGATATAGCTGGGCTATTAATGAAAAAGTAATGGAAGACACAATAATATTATTACCACTGCAGTTGGAGAAGGGCAAAGGTAGGTACATTGAATATAAGAGGTACTGCGAATGAGCTTTAACTTGGACTCATGATTCGGTATTTTTCAAAAGATGTCTTATGCGTAGCCTGGATTATAATATACCATTACAGGTCTGCTAACATTTAAGGCCTGGAACCCCATCTTTTGAATGAGAAAATTAGAGGAAATCAAAAACAAAAGGCTTCCTAGCATTTACTTATGAGTAAATCGGAATTTGGCGGTGAAGAGAAATGAGATTGACCATATTGACATAAGGAGGTCACAGCCACAAAAAGTTTTTGTCAGTGCAGGATGGCTCAGTCAAACAAAAACATTATAATATATCATTGAATATAGTATAAATACTTTATACCTATACATTGATTGTATAAATACATTATTTATAATCAATAGTAGTGTCCAGTATAGTAGGTACTCATATGTCTTAAGGAGAGGGGCGGCTCACCAAGTTATGCTCACCAAGAAATAAGCTTATTTAAAACTTTATTATATCACATAATATATCAGAAACATATTAATATATTATTATAGTAAGTACCACAAAATATAAATTTTGAATAATTTTTTTTATTTTTAATGATGCATATTCATTAGCTTATTATTTTAAATTGTAGAAATAAATGATAAATACAATACCTACTTGACGAGGACTTGATTTGGGTAGAGTAAGTCCCTTCAAGTCCCTCTATATTGGAGCCAATTTGTATCACCTATATCATGTATAGTTTTGAATTAATTTTGTATCGTCACTGTTTGAATCAGAGGAATAAAAAATATTAAATTATTAAATATATTAAATATTTTCTATAACCTTCCACACGAAGAGAACATATTATTATTATTCAATACGAACGCGTATAATAATAATAATAATACGATATATTTTGAACAGACCCAAGTGGGCATCGCTTCACCGACATCGGTATACATACCTATAGGTTGTTGTATTTCCCGCTAGTTGGGTATATATGCCTATATTATGGTACTCCTGCTGCAGTCGAGTGTTTTATTAGAACTATACAAGACGAGAAGTGGGCTTTTTTTACCCACTACCGTCGTCGAATCAAAAAAATAAAATAATAAACGGAGCGGTAACCATTATATTATATATTATACACATTATACATAATATACAACAGAGGTATACATACGGAATTCTCTATCGCCGCATTGTATACTGCGTACTGCGGATATTATGCGCACAACAATGTAACGAATTAAAAAAGCGTAAGTCGGCAATAAAAAATGCGATAAAAAAATAAAAACCGAAAAGATAAAACGCAAAAAAAAAATTCAATGCGTAACGCGCGCTGGATACATATTACATTTTCATTTATTACCGAATAATAATTGTATGGCGATGATATTGTGCGTGTTCGTTCCGCACAATCAATTTATATTGCCACGATCGTCTATAATATTATGTATAGGTATCTGGTATATGTTTATATGCGATGATGGTCCCGAACAAAAACCTCGTGTCAGGTACCAGAGGCTCTACATTGCCCAAGTGCCTGTGTATGCCCACTCGTATTAGGTATTGGTATTACATGTTATTATTGCACAGAGAGTTTAATGATCCGCGAGGGACTCGCGGGTCGTCTTCGCGGCGTTCGTCGTCGGTGAAAGTATATAATATCATATATTGTGTTTATACACTTGTATATATATATATGGGTATATATACATAGTAGCTGTATTATTTTATACATATACGTGTATATATATATATATATAATATGCGTGTGTATGTGTGTGTGTGATGTGTCTGCATATTATCATATATGGGTTATAATATATACCTACCTATATATGTTACGGGTTTTATTTTCTTTTCCATTAAAAAAAAAAGCGTTTTATAAAATAAAATATAATATAATGTACCTGCGTATATAGAAATAAGGGCGTACTATATACTCCTTTATTTCTACCCCCAATATAATACATATAATATAATATGTATATACTAGGTATATAGACGGTTTTTCGTTTTATTTTTTTTTCCACCGACCGAGCCCTCGGCGGGTAATTTTATTTTTTCCCGTATAGGTATAATGCTCCTCCACACCCCCCTCCCCCCTCACCAAGTACGTCGCTGCAACAGTCAAAGGGTCTAGTCCGACTGCAGCTATATACTGCTCCACATGCAGATACTGCGGCTCCTATATATTATTATAATAATGATATATACCTTCACGGCTCTATATTATAATATATACTCATATATATAGGTATATATAATATATAGGTGAATACGGTGAATACCGTGATATTCGAATATTATAATTTATAGTTAGGTATATAGTACCTTGGCAAAAAATAACTAGCAAAAAATCGACTGACTATTTATATTAATATTATTGAATTCAATGTATTTGCATGTTTTTTTTCTACATTGTGTAAATTAGAATATGGATTCGGTCAAGTTTTGTTTTGTGTTCATATTTAAAAGTAAAACAAGAAATCTTATTTTGCATATTTTTACATATTTAACAGGTTCTAGCATATAAAAATCCATAATTTCTTAATTTTTTTTTTTAATTTTTTAATAATATATTTTATTTTGATATTTCTTGATTGTTGATCGATAAACTTATGAATGTATTGAACAATACTTAATTTTGATTGGAATTTGGTGACCCGCGTGATTAGACGTTACGGACCTAAATAAATCGACGTTATTATTGTTGATAATACATATTAATTACAGAATTTTACATGTTTAGGAATTTTTTAGCGCATGTTTTAAAGAATATTTCGCCTGTTCTTAGTGCATAGGAATTTAACACATTTTTAGTCTATGGAATTCATAGCCCTGAC
Organism: Macrosiphum euphorbiae; assembly: GCA_949089665.1. NCBI lineage: Eukaryota > Metazoa > Arthropoda > Insecta > Hemiptera > Aphididae > Macrosiphum > Macrosiphum euphorbiae. The sequence continues at coordinate 16,461,429 of CARXXK010000002.1, read as the reverse complement.
TATTACCTTTATGTAGGTACATACAGTGTGGTTTTATATCGTCTCATTTCATAAAACCCATTCTATTTTCCGCTTTATCGACGTCAATTTGTCTTTATGATATTCAGACTTCAGTCCGCCGCGTTGGCCGTACAATAATATCATAATGAATATTACGTCATATTGTCGCTGTATAGTAATTAGTAATATTGTCATTTATTATAAATATTAGTGTACTAGCAATACTATAGTCTATAATATAGTATTTATAATCATTAATCAATAGTAATATAATATAATATGTGCAGAAAACCGAGCTTGCATATCACGTCAGCTAGCCTATTTTGTATTATGTATACTGTATATATTCTTATTATCCCTACACGTGAATAATATACGCATAATGATCATGTACAACCGCCAATAACGTGTTTGCATTTAATATATATATATAAATATATTGTATTATACCCATTATTGTATATTTTCGCTTGTAAATATTCTGGACACAATAGTGTCGCAGTTGTGTCTGTGCATGTGTTATAATAACGAATACATATTATATTTGATATTATATACACTATAATATAGCATATATTATAGCAAACTGCCCGAGGGCCAGATCGTCGTTCATCATAGGTATTATCATTCATCATAATAATAATATATTGTTGCGGCTTTCTATGTTTGATAACCGCGGTTGAGGGCGCAGGCTGGTTGTATACAATATAATATTGTAGTAGGTACCTATACATTAATATCTTCATGTATATTTTATGGCCCATGGGTAGTGGAGTTACATAGCCTGATTTATGATCTGTGATCGAACGAAAGTGAACTTATCATTATTCTCATTTGGACCCAAACCGAACTTAATAACCAAATTATGCCATTATTATACAATTATTTATATAATCACTTGATTCGAATATTATGTTAGCCTAATACTTCTGTTTAAATTACTATTTTTATCAAAAGTAAAATTAATAATTTGCAATAATAATTGGTAAAACAATATACAAATATGGTCTAATTTTTTCTTATTATTTTTTTGTTTTTTTAATTTGTATAAAATATTTTAAAACCTTATATAAATGAATGATCGAATGACATTTTTTATTAGCTTTAAATTTATTAATTTTATTTTGAACTAAATTATTCATCCAAACCAGCACTTTGCAGTGGTATGATTCATTATATAAACTGCTGTTTGATATTTCGCATAAACTCTTTTGCTCCAATACGGTACTACTTTATAATTTATATACAGTTGGCAGTAGGTATACAATTGAGCATAATATATTATGTAACATGTAGGTACCTGAATTATAACCACTATATTATAATACCTATCAAATAGAGTTCTCGTGCAGATTTTTTAAATTTCATATCAAAGACAATAGGAATGGTAATGTATAATAATAATAATACCCATTGGGAATTAATCATTATATCCAACCAGTACACTTACCCTTCCTATTATATTATATTATAAATAATATTGTAGTTTATTAATACCTCCATAATATACATTATCATCTCATTGTAATGCCCTGAAACCCAGATATTGATATTAACATGAACGATGGAATTAATAAATATGGATCAACATCTAATTAGCTGCGTTCAAATGTATATTGTACCTACCAATAATATTTTCGTTACACTTTTAGATTCTGAGCGGAGCGATGAATGTATTGGTTTTACAATGATGTATGTTTTTTTTTATATTTTTATTTATATTTTTATTTATATTTTTGTGTCTGTCATCACGTTTTAGGACAGTAAAAATGCTTGGATTTTCTTCATCAGTAGCTTTTCTGGTAGGAAAGTGAATCTAGTTGGTACTTTGGGGGGTCAAAAGTATAAATTTCCCAGTAGTTTTCACAAGCGCCGGGAAAAACAACATAAAAATTAAGGAAAAACGGGAATTTTTACGCAAAATTGGTTTTCCAAAAAATCGATTTTGGTTATTGGTGTAACTCTAAAACAAATGAACGTATATACATGAAATTTTCACGGGTTGTTTATATTTGCGTTTTCTATACACGATAACATTTTCAAAATATTTTGATTTATTTTGAACTGTTTAGGGACATTTTAATTTTCCATTTTTTTTTAGTTTTTTTTCTAAAAATATCAATAAAATTTTATTTATTGGTTGCGAAAGCTTGAAAATTTAATAGAAGGCTCCTAATATGTTGTTTCAAAGGCAGATGAAAAATATTAAAAATCCTTAGTCACAATTTTTTTTTATAAGCATTTAAAGTTCAAAAATTGACAAAATATGGAAAAATCACGAAAATTAGCAAATTATTTTGAGTTAAGAATTCGTAAAAATTTTTCTTTTTAAATCTAAGATTTGAAAATGAAACACAAGATTCCTTATAAGATTATCTACCTTTATCAATAAAAAAATCTCTACCGGACAGTCAAATTAAATTTTTATGAGCGTTTGAAATTCAAATTTTTACAACATTGGATTTTCACTCGATTTCTCATGTAGCGATTTCCTTATTTTGTTGTAATTCAAAAACGAATAACTGTAGATACATGAAAATTTCACTGAATGTTTATATTAGCATTTCCTATACACCATACAATTTTGAAAATATTTTGACTCTTTTTGAGCTGTTTACGGACATTTTCAGTTTTCAATTTTTTTAGTTTTTTTTTTATAATTGTCAATAAAATTTTATTTGGTGGGCCAAAAAGTGTAAAAATTTAATACAAGGCTCCTGATATATTGTTACAATAGCAGTTGAAAAATTTTAAAAATACATAGGCACGATTTTTTTTTATAAGCATTTAAATTTGGAATTTTGACAAGATTTATCAAAATCTCGAAAATTATCAATCGTTGGAATTAAAAAATTATAAAATGTTCAGTTTTTATAACTAAGAGTTGAAAATTTAAAACAAAGATTCTCTTAAATAATTCATACTGTAACCAAAAAATCTAAAAAATATATAAACACACTTATTTTTTACAGACATTTTAATTTAAAATTTAGACAAAATTTCATATTTAAACCAAGAATTACGATTTTAGTTATTTTGTTGTGATTTTATAATTTTATTCGTGGGTACTTGAAATTTCTAAAGTAATCTACTATATATATCTATGATAGTATCAGGGTTTGTTGTTGGTGTATAACGCGTTATAAGTACCTAATGGATATTGTGATATGATTAATTTGGAATTCATTATAGGTCAATTTTTTTTAATACCATAGATATGCTCAGAATCGTTTTTCTTATACAATGATATTATATCATTGAATTCAAATTTAATACCATCCCCATTATACAATGACCCACTTGTAACCTACTGTACAGCAGAGCGACACCCACTTGCCCACCTTTTTTATGTGTTTTTTTTTAATGTATCATAATATAAAATACTTATCATATAACTATCTCGTGAGGATATCCCCATTAATCGTAGAAGGGGACTCGCCGCCCGGACAAAAACCGAATTTTCGCAGTTTTATCTATAAACTAAAAAAATTATTAAAAACCATGAGATTAATGAAATTAAAATGTTGAAAATTCAAAATATTCATAGAAATTAATTCAATAAAATAGATATCTTCAGTTGTTTCAAAAATATAAAAATAAAATATATTTTTTTAACTTTTTTACCAAAAAAATGGAATTAAATTAAAAATTGAAATATATGTAAATATATAAAATAAATAAATAAATATATGTCCTTGTCTGTGAGTCTAATAAAAAACGTAGATTTATGATACATTTATTATCTCAGGAGATATCGCAATGTGAAAATCCTCTTGGGACACCCTGTATATTATATATTATATAATATTTATACATATATTTAATATCTCAATTATTGTTTTTTTTTTGACGTTTTGTTAACCATAACAGTTGTGGTTTTTACATTTTAGGTGGGTGGTCTAATTTAATAATGACTGCGCACTCCCAATATTAAATGTGTCAATCCGCCACTGATATATTGCTACAATAATCATTAATCCTACTCGTAGGTCATGAATTATTATCATTTTTGATTGCGTCTTTACTCGTTATTGTATATATATATATTACTATTACTCTGTGGTGTATATTATAAACTATCCGAGAAATGCGAGTGATGAAAATGCGGGTTTATTAAAAACAAATTATGCTCTGTATAACGAGACCCTCGTATATACGCTGAATATAAATTATAAGTACCATAAACACTATATAAAGTACCTACATCGTACTACACCGTAGCACACCAATACACCATTAATATAATATGTACCTACGTATATACGTGTCATTATATTAACATATAATATGTATTATCCTATTAGGTAATTGGTTGTGTGTATCATCACGCATGCAATCATATTCGCTAAGACGGCTGAGCCGATTCTGAAGTGGGTTTTTCATTCAACTTGTGGAGTGCATTTAAATACTTTCGACGGAAAAGGTCTTAGACATGGTTCCAGAACGAGACGGGTGGTTTTTATAAGACATTTTTGGAATTTCGAGACTATTATATTTTGATTGCTAATAATACGCGTGTATGTATGACATATAATAAAATGTCTGAGTGTTATTGGTCGCTTATACTTCGACAACCAAATAATACCCAAATAAATTAGGTATTTAATTTTCAGTTTTTTAGAATTAAACTATTTAATTTTGATTGAATGTCCAATTACAGTATTAGAATATTTCTATACTACGATTTTGTTTGACTCATCATTGAAACATTATACACTCAGTCATAATGACACTGTTTTTTCATTTGAGTCATCTAGATAATATAATTTTTGGTTTTTTTATCTTTAAATCTACGCTACATCATAAAAATATTTTTTTTTTTTTAAATATCCATTATAGTATTATATGTACCTAACTGTAATTTAATTTTTAATTTTTATATTATTCATCCCAAGAATATTTATATTAAAGTTCATCTGATTTTTCAATTCTGTCATTATAATAATAATATTATCAAATAGGTGTATTCATAATATGAATAATATAATATATTAATATAAAAGTATGTAACAGATTATGCAACTGTGCAAGTAATGCAAATGTGTCCAAAATATACCTACATAAAGAGTATATACATAATATATAGTAAATGTTGCACTTCCGGTGTTTCGTTGCACAGTTTTCTTAAAAATGTTACTCAGGGCGCAGCAATATACAGAGTGTAACTGAATTTTGGAATAATGTTTGTTCTAATCAATATTAACATTTTTTTTTAAAAATAATTTATAGTCACTTGCGCTACTCATATATTATACAAACAATTATTTTTGTTTTATTTATTTTTTTTTTTTATTTTATTCTGAAAATAAAATAATTAAAATTTGATTTAAATTTTTTTGGTTACATTCAAAATAGTCAATTTGTGAGTCTGATTATAAGAACAATTTTGATACTAAAAACATTTATCTAAGTCAAATAGTTTATTTTTTTAGAAATTTTTATAATATCAATATTATTTTGATAAAATGATTTTGGAACGTAATAATTTTTTTCAAAATATTTTTTTGGAAATTTTCTGACATGAGTATATATCTTAAATTATTTACTAATCATATCATTTTACAAATTTTTGTCATAGCTTTAAGTAGCATAATTTTTATTTTTATTTGTCAAGTCTTTCAGTTACACTTTGTATATTGTTACATTGCAGATAATATTATAAATTTTCACCATATTATATTAAACCATGCAGGTACTAAAACTTTTTGATTTTATCGGTATCGGTTCTGGCACTGGTTCTCCAAAATTAATATAACAGTTCCGTTTCGGTTCTGGGTTTTTGATAAAAAAAAATTTAAAGGTATCATCGGTTCCAAATAATTCCGGACTGATTCCAGATAATTTAGGTACCGAAAAGTATGATCGTTTTTAATACCTATCTGGGTTAATTAATTGTAAGAGAAATATTAAAAAACTCATATGATCATCATATTTAGTTTATACACTAAACAGTTATACCATATAAAAGTTATGATAAATAAAATAGGTAGGTAATTTTATTTTTGAACCTAAAAGAACATATTTCATTTAAAAATTCCTGTTCGATTCTGGTACTTTATTTATTAAAATAAAGGTTTAGGGTTCCGGTTCCGGGTTTTAATATTTTAAAGGCTCCGGTTCCAGAACCGGTTCTTTTAGGTTCTGTTCCAGTCCCTGAACCCATATGTTATATTATACACGCTGATATTATGGCCACATAAGTGACATCTCTTCAGAATCCGTTGAATTCACCACGCACAACGGTGCTGGTTATATAATATTATAATATAGTACACGTAAATAATATTCTCTGTGTACATATTATATAGGAAAAAAATCGATTTTTTAATACGCGGTTTTCAATATACACCTATTATATATATTGAAAAGTCTGCCGCTGTGCCGCTGGAGTACCTATATACTTGTCGCGTCGAGTGCGCCGGCTACTTATGTTCTTTGGTCGTCGCGGGGAGTCTTTATATTTTATGAACATATTATATTTAGTATTATAATATTTTATTTATTGCCGCGCGGCGGCGAAATCGAAAGCCGCGATTATATCTGTCTTCGCGGCCAAAATACCGTCTGCTGCAGGCGCCGCGCGCTTATAATATTATACCAACATTACAATACAATACATCGGTATAGGTGTATTTAGGTATTTACTACCTACACGATTACGTAACATATTAATTGTATGATAATGCGTGATGGATATACCGATAGGTACGTATTCAAATAATATAGACGACCGGACAGGGTGGGTAGCAGTCACGCGGTACTGCAGCACGCTGTAGACAAATATATTGCTGCTGTACACCTATGTAATAATTTATTCGTATAATTTATAATTATTTATTGCTCACATATTACGATATTATTGACCGAATTTCAGACAGACATTTAGATCGATAAAGTGACCATCACGTATTGTTATACCTACTGTATAATAATGTCATATATCATATTATATTTTAATATTATATTATAAAAATATTGTATATGACATATTTTACTTTGCTGCAGGTGCAGATGTCCTCGCGGTGTGAATTTCAATAGGTAACGAATGTGTACAGCTGTACCTAGTTACATACCAACAACTGTACGACGATAGTACATTGTATAGTCCATACCAGGGATGGCCAACCCACGGCCCACGACATTTATCAAATATTTACAAAAAAAAATTATTTTTGGGCCAATAGAATATTCTGGAAATTTTTTTAACTTTTATAATTTTGAATAATAATAAAATATGTGTTTATATTAATATTTTTTACTGGCTGATGACCATTTTTTTTTATTTTTTGGCAACCTTATATGTGGCCCGCAGGATTGTAATGTATTTACAAAATAGCCCTCAATATCATTTGGGTTGGCCATCCCTGGTCTATACCTACAAGGGAACACCCAATAGCGTCACGCGGACTAACTTTATCTGGCCTGCAGATGGGAAATGTATTTTTAATTAGATAAAATTAATAGTTATTAAAAATTAATTTTAATTTTTAATTTAGGTTAGGTTAGGCAGTTATAGGCATTATATATACAAGCAGCCCTTTAGTCTCTCCTTTTCACTGATACACTCATATTTGTATGCATTACAGTTACTATATATATGTATTGCGCTGTATATATCCGTTATGTATACTTACTGCAACTAATGAGTTATGCACACCTATAAGGCTATAACTATAACATATTACATAGATCTCAAATATCGTATTATTTTTATAATAATGTTCATATTAATTATTACTATTGTCTATTTTTGTGATTTGTGGCTGCAGCGTTTGATATAATACATTAATACCTATGTCAATTTCAACATTCCATGTACACTGCATGCCCACAACATTTAAAGTAATTTGTATTAATTATTTTTATATTCATAAAAATGTTAAAATAAAGTGCAAGCGTGTGTGGTGTAAATATAGGCTATAATGCTTAGATGGAATATAGTATTCTCTTCAGCGATCATGAGAGCTGCAGAGACTATAAGGAAAACCCGTTTTGACCCAAATCGATTGGTACCTACTATTTTGTAATTCATATAAAATAATGTTTCTAGAGACTTGACATTTTGACCGATTAATCATTCATTTTAGCATCTTATAAAAGAGAAATAACTTTCAATAAATGTATTTTTGGAACTCTAGAATTTTAAAAATTGGTGTTTTATCTTGTAACATTAAATTATAATCTTATTTTAATTTTATACGTCATGAATATTAATATTTGTTGACACTCCAAACATAGGTACATTTAAATGCATTACAGACTCGCTTTATATACACATTTTTATATTCTTAGTGAAACGAGGAGAATATAGGTATATATTATATTATATTGGGTTTAGGTTGATATTAGAAGATTTTATATTATTTTACTTCTGTTTTTCCTTTCTTGTTCTCTCCCTAATTTGTGAGTTATATTTATGACAAATCAATTAAATTATTGACATCGCCAATCCATATAAGTACTTACGCCTGCTTCACCTAAACCTATCTATTACAGGCGCTGACACATCGCTATAATATAATACTTATTAGTTAATTATACAAATTTTTAGACTGACAGAGTATCATCGTCTCATCGAGACATCGAGTGTTAAATATCTCCCCAAAAATGATTACTTTTCGCGACTATTGCCAAAGAGGACTCGCATACAATGCGTTGTGTCTTGACTCTAGACATTTCCGTCTTCCAAAAACTTACAACATAGGAAATTTGAGTTTCAAAACTTATGACCATTTTTGTATTGTAATGTTTTACATTCTCACTTATTATACATACCTACTTATATTGAAAATTGAAATATCGTTGAACACCCCAACATTCTAACAGAATATACCTGTTACTTGTTAGTCTATTAGTACCTTAAAGTTTTATAACAGGTTTACTGTTAGCTCTAATAATATTAAAGCTGAACACACAATATTGCTGTTGCAGGTTCTATATATAATATAATTTACGTTTGTCATAAGACGAACACAACACGTGACATAATATTTTTTTACATTTCTTGGTACATTACATAATTTGAAGTACCTACCTAGCAGTTGGGATAGGTATATAGTAAATATACGTGCATTGGCAGTTTTTCCATTTTCTCAATAACAATTTGCCAAATTGTCAAAAAATACTAATTCACAGAAATTTTAGGCTAATGAATGTTGTTTTACTTTAAATTTTATCGCCGATATATATAATATTATATATTATATATGTCTAAAATAAACAAGAATTGTACATTATTCGTACACATATTATATAACGAAGGGGAAATAAAAATGAGAAAAGTAGTACCTAATACTGAAAGAAAAAACAAAATAGTCACCGGAAGTGGTGGAAATAAAAAACAAAACGGATGGAAGATGAAACGGCAAAATATGTAAACGGCTGGCGCTCCGGAACTTTTTCATTGGCGTCTCGTTCACGGGGTCACGCACGAAACAATGCAGCGACGACATTACAATTCAATATAATATAATATCATTACAAATTTATATACCATAATATTATATTATATATTATTATTTTCATATTCGCACGTGCATAAAATTGTGCGATACGTGTACGCGAGATATTATATGTAAGTATGACACGGAAAAACCTGAAAATGATATAATATATACGACGGTAGCAAACACGACGACGTTATTACTGCTGCCGCCACCACCTCCGCCTCCGCCACCGTCGTGTGCAAGAGTAATGAGGTTTTGTTTTGCTCTTCTCTTCTCATGGTTGTGTGTGTGTGTTATATTTTGTTCGCTATTCGTGTGAGTGTGTTTGTCTCTTATTTCGTCTAACCGACCATATCGAGTCCCGTCTCTGTCTTTGTTCCCGTGTTTTTCAGCTCTTTCGTCGTTCGCCGACCGGGACGTTCCCGCTCCTTGTCTCGTCGTTCGTCGTCGTCCGTCGTCGGCGTACACACGATAAAGAGACGACGACGGAGAGGTAGGTATAATAATATAATCGATAACACCGCGCACCCGGGGGGGCGTGGCTGGCTAATTGACGGGCGGGTCCACGCCGGCGGTCGATCACATTTGGTTCCGCCCCCTTTCCACGTATATACATATATATATATTATACTATGCACGTGGAGTCGACGCGACGACGATGTTATGTATATTTTTCTCTCCTCTTTTGTACGATTTTTTTATTCATTTTTTGGGACGTGTCCTCTTGCGCGCTCATTCAACATAATATTATATTTACGGCCCTGAAAAAGGTATACACGCACACATATACACGTTATAATATACATATATATTTACCTACCCATGTGTGTACCTATATACATATAATGTAATATATAGTATTATATTATATAGGTAGGTATACACACGCGACGAGCCCTGCAGAGTATATACGCTCAGTTACGACGTTGGCGGAAGGGGTGTGTTTCTATACTACACCCCCGATACGGTGGTGCAGTGTACGCATACATATCGCCCCCGTTTTACAGCACCGTCCTCCGGCTGTGTGCACAGTGCACACGCCAGCCGCCGTTAAACAAATTCGACTTTTCGCCAGCGAGACCGTCCGTCCGCGTATTATACAATATATGTATGTGTACCACCTATATGTGTTGTGTAAGTTGTCCTATATAATATAATATATAATACATATATATATATATATATATGATGAAAAGTTACTCGCCAGAGTAATAAAACTCGTGTCATTTGTATATACTTATATAATATACATATATATATATTTATAAATGCACCATACCCATCCTTATACTCAGTGAGCTATACAAAGAACTACGCGCCGCATCGCTGCTGGTAGAACGACCCTATACGCGGTATATATTATATATATGTTGATACCTATATAAATGTGTGTATGCGTGTGTAATATAATATATAATACCTAGATATATAGGTAGGGAAATGTTGAGATGAATCTATAAATATTATAATATTCTCTCGTAGTTCATATCCATTTTTGAAAGAGAGAGGAGGAAAGATGTATATAGCTAGGTATATAATATTATATAGGTACATATTACATATATATATGATATATATTATGTTCTTTTTAACCGTTGCTCCGCCAGCCCTATATTTCGAGTATTTTAAGTTTTTCTGCATTCAGCATGATGAGGTCTAGACTTTAATAATAATATGTATAATTCATATAAATGTAAACCCATTCGTGCGTATTGCATCGCGGTTTTGAGAAAAAAAACTGTTATATAATAAAAAAAAAAACATTTCAAAAATAATCTTCACTCGATAACTATTTGTAGATTTATATTATAACTAAATATAATTTAATATAATATATAATATATAAATACGTAGGTACGTGCGTGCGCACACACACACACACACACACACACACACACACGCGCGCGCGCGCGCGCGTATATGTATATTTAAGTATAGGTACACTCGATCAGTGTTAGATTTGAGACACTTGCGACGTTGACGTCTTTATAAGCCTACGACTTTCCCATGGTTTTCTTTTTAATGTATTTTATGTGTTTATTATGAATTTATAAACACTAAAATAGTATGTCGATATACAGGTCCCGCTGTCCGTATTGTAAAGAATAGGAACCTACTATTATTTTGAAATCGAATAAAAGGTTATAAAAAGTACCTATACAAAATACGTACTTATGAATGCTTTTCAAAAATATGTATGTATACAGAATATATTTTCAAATACTTCCAAAAATTATTTGAAAGCTTTGAGAATATTATTTTTAAATTTTTAAATGTTTTTAATTAACACTAGCCAAGTATTTATAGTTTATAGATACAAATACATCTTTTATAGAAAAAAGTATTAAATATAAAATAAAAATACTAAAAACATATTGTTCAGAATTCTTATTCGATTATTTATTTTTTTGAACAGTATTTATAATAATATTCAAACACAAAAGAAGTATTAAAATACTTTAGTTTGAATAGTTTACAAAGCTGCATACTATATTATCCAAGATTCTTATTGTGACTACCTCAATGATGACTATGAGTTATGACTATTAAGTATAGTTCTTGATTAATCGATAAGTGTATACAGAAAAAGTGTCGTATTGTAAATAAATAAATTACTCTTTTTATACTCAACGGCGACAATATTTAAATACTTGTATATTATATGATATATTTCAGTAATTTGCAATATCTGAAGAACATCATAGTTTGTACAAAGTATAATTGCAATTTCTAAAATTACCTATATTTAAAATAATAATATAATAATATGTAGCCAAGAATTACCTAAATATTTATGTGGATGTATTATGTATAAATTAATATTAAGCAATGTCATTGCACCCTCTCACTCAGACTGTACAGTATTAGGGCCTACAGCACTGCACACTGCTTTTAATGATAATTGATAAGGCATGAAACATAATCTGTACCTCTGTTTATGTGGTTTGGATTCCACAATCATGATTAAATATAGGTTGTACACTATAGAATGTACTTGTCCTATATGGCTATTTTATAGGATGACAGTTTGTGGTGGATATCCATTTCTCTATAGATATATATTATATATATACATTTAGTGTCAAAGTTTTGTAGGTACAAGGTACCTAATTGCACGCATTTCAGGCATTGGATTGACGAATATATTCTATTACAAATAACAGTACAAAAACCTTCTCCTTAAAGGGTGAAAATCTATTCGGAAAGCAGGACAGCACATACCTATGTGTTCAAGCATTGAAGCGTATTATATAAATCGGGCGAAGTACTAAAATATAGTCACCCAAAAACATTGAATCACAATTACGTGCAGCGTACTTAATATATAGCTATTCATTTATGTCTAAAAAAAGTTATTTGTGTGTTAACATAATATTTAAAGACATACAATATAGCTGATGTTTAGAGTTAAAGATAAAAATAAATTTTATTAAAATAATTGTATAGGTTTATATTATTATTGTTTCATGGATATATATACCTACTATTATAACATTATTATTTATTATCAAATATTATATTATATTTTTTTTTCATTAATTAATCCTCGGCAACGCGGCATTGAGTCGTTTTTGACTGTGGGGGAGGGTTCTGTAGGTTTTTGTAAGCACGCTGTGTGTTTTTAGTTTGGCAGAATTTTTCTGGTGGTCAACTTTAGATATCAGCCATGCCCGAGTGGCGGATAGTGGCCTCTCTCTCCAGTGTCCAGACACCGTGACTGCTGAAAATCAGAAGTGCTGACCGTGGCCGAGGTTCGAACCGGCGATGGTGGGCATGAATATTATATTGTATAACTGTGCATAGTAATTTTATTTTTAAGATTATATTTTTTATTTAGTATGTGAACTATAGATATCATAAAAAGTCGTATATGCAGTGCACGACTTGTGGGAGACACAAGGGAACGGAGTATACCCAAACTCATTTTTCATATATGTTAAAGTACTCCTACTATTATTTTTAAGGGGAACGCAAAGGACGTTTCATCATTCTCTATAATTTTATTTTCCTTTTGGGTTTGTTATTATTTATAGCTATAATATATATAATAGAAACAGTAATTACCTATGTCTTATATTGACTTGATTATTTATTAATATTTTTTGTATGATTTAAAGAAGGATGTAAGGGGTAACCACATAGCCCCCACCCACATAGCCCTCACGGCTCAGTAATGCTTAACAAGTGAATTGGACCCTGCAACTGCAGTAGATAACACGATAACAATTAAGTATTCAATTATTACGATATTGGGAGGCTTTATCAAGTTTTATAATAATATATGTGATGTCTTAGGATTTAGAATATCTTAACTCGTATAAATATTCCAATTTATCAGTTCCATACAAAAAAAATATGTTTTTAATGACTTCCCCACGGCATTCTTGAAAACATATTTTTATGCTGTAAAATGGTTTGATCATCAACCATCATAATATTACAATAAATAAAACGTTTATCGATAGATCGTTGTTTTGATTTTAATTTTTGAAATACCTTTGATCCTACAATATATTTTTAACAAATTAATTTATATAGGTATATATCAAGGGAAAAAAAAATTTATAGTAAATAGTTGGAAAATTTTCAGTTGGTGTAACGTTTTATTTAGTTATATGAAATACAATGTGTTAAGTTAAGATTACTAAAATTAATTAGTTAAAAGTTATAGTTTCAACAACTTATTTTATAGTTATTTCTAGTTATTTCAACCATATAAAATTGCACCTCAAATTTAACCATATAAAATGGTTGATTTACAAATATTGAAAAGTTACAGCAACTATAATCAATTTTAACTATATAATATAGTTATGCCAATCATACAATTTATTACAAGTATATAGTACAACTGACTACCCAAGGCCGTACTTTTGTGGGATTGACGATCCCCACTCAATATTTTGCTAAGATTACGTACATTTAGAAATTTAACATCAGTTTTTTTCCAATAATATTTTTAATTCCCCCCGTCCCCTCGGAAAATTATGTTTTGTATCCCGCTGTTGTCATTATACCTATATAGTATATATTATTCAAATGCATTCACAAGGACTAAAACTAAGGGAAACCGCCCACCCAACGCCACCAAATAAAACAAAACTCAATCTAAAACGTTAAAAAAAATTAATAACTCGAAAAAACATTAAAATGATTACAATAATTTGACAATATTATTTATGGTTTAAGAAGTATTAGCCTAGTGGACAAGTGGTGGATCCAAGGGAAGGGGAGGCAAAAGAGTAATTCCTACCCCCCCCCCAAATGGCCACAGTTTCCCTATTTTTACACCGTCTTTAGCCAATTTTGTAGCCAATTTATGTACTTTTTTTACTTGTTAAACTTTCAATACATTGTTATTTAGGTGGATTTTAGGCGTAGGACTTCTAGCGAATAGGGCTTGCCGGTAGAGGGTTCAATCCCGAGGAGGGTAGTGATGCCCGGGTTAGGTTTTTTTAATATTTTTTTTTCAGTATTTTAACCATATAAAAATATAAAATAGTACTTCAACTAGGTATTCATTATGGTTGATTATACTAATTATTTTATAGTATTCCAACTATTATTTTATGGTTATTCTAACTAAATTTATTCAATTAATTCATTTTATAGTACTCCCAACCATACATTTATTGTGTCAGTATATTAACCTGAGGTTTGGTGGTCGGCTTAATCATTTAAACAGTTGTATCAACTACTATTTTTTCAGTATATAAAACAATATGGCGAACCTCTACTGTAGTACTGTCTACAACTGGCTTACCGTTGTGAATAATGGATAAAAACTGTTTAAAAATTATTAAACTTAACATTATTTTTACAACCTTCTGCACACAAGTATTTGAAAAAATTGTTCACTCTATGTAAAGACGACGGTCTTACAAATATAATTATGATATTATCTCAACCAAAAGCGAACGATCGGCTTTTTCTATAATACATCGATTCTACCATTTTAAGTAAGTAGAAATGCCGTCTCTATCCCTTATGACTTGGATGATAATATTATTATATACATACTATAGAGTCTAAATCCCGGCGAGAGACACGAAGGTGTACAGAAGTTTTCTATAATCCTCACGTCATGTGTTATCACTTATAATATTATATGGATGGTGTCTGGTCCTATACAATATGTTAGTATACTATATACCTACGTCTAATTATAATAATATAACTAATAATTACGATTTACATTATAATATATTAGGTATAACCAACCGCGTTGTACCAAAATTACTGAGCTGCGCTACTGTACCTATTGTTTGTGTGTATCCTACAAGGTACCTACACTGTACAATAAATATTATATTATTATTATTTTATTACATGAGACCGGCGGCACTCACAGCGGTGTTCTCGTTTAATACGTATTTCAAGTCACTTATCATCGCGACGGGGGAACTAAATATTAATAAAAAATAATATTTACTTATATCATAATATATACTCCCCTGGCGCATTATTATCGGCGGGTAGATCCGTTAATCGTTTCCGAATACGCGCGTACGCACACACACACCCACGCACACACACGAGTAAAGCAAATAAATATAAATATAAAGTAAATATGTAACTCAGTGGTAAACTTCATACATGTCGTATATGTATTTTATTTTCAGTTGACATTTCAGGAAATTAAGACAGTTTTTATAAGCTTTTGAAATTAATATTAAGGTTCGGTTGACTTTTGTTAGCATTTCTGTAATACATTAGGACATTTTATAGTGATTTTTATTGCCATATTTATTGGTATCATCCTTATGTACACGTATTATGTATTTTATTAAAAGAGTTTTATCGTCGATAACATGCAGCCCAATATAGTTATAGTAATGTATGTACTTCGTAGGCGTATTTTCCACCCATGTTTGCACACAAATACCTACACCTGAATTGTATTGTACTTTTTTTAACCGAGACACATTTAAACTGAAGGACACTCACCTATAGCTATAAACTACACAGTCCAATCCACGGTTGGTCAATCCTACCCAACCATGTCCGGTTTTAACCAGAGATGACTGATAACTATGCGATAACCACCAAATTTCCAACTTTAATCTTCATTCTTTTTGACATACTCGAGAAACCTACCGACATTCCCTGGACCGCCAATTAATCAGCGGTACCAACAGAACAAAATCGATTTACACATTTAACAGCAAGACAGAGCAGTAGAGCACACATCAATAATAATATTGACTTATCATTTAGTATACTCAGATAAAATACCGACCTGCAAAGGTAACGACAAAAACGAAGACGAAAACGAAATTTGCTTACACCTATAGATGCACCTGCAGAAATAGTAAAGTATATAAGAATTCAGTGTTGAACAGTGTCACAGTGTTGATATTTCTAAATTGTATTTCAAGTTTCAACCTAAACTGTATATAATATAGAAATGCACAGTATAACACATACAAATAAAATCTAGGGACTCCATTGATATATTTTACTTCTGTCTTTTCCCAAGGTATACTTTACTCAATGAGTATAATATCTTTCGTTTCCCAATCACTGTCTCAATTTGTTTTTATGTTACACTGGACTAAATAAAATTTGTACATTATTATTCCTCCTTCAAGCTTATATGAGACTCAATTAGCACTTAAAAAAATACTATACTAATGATAATTCCACGCTATATCGTTAGAAATTATAACTTACTATTCCTTTCCGTATTAAGTATCTATATATTTCTCAGACTATTACTATATTTTGTCGTAATTTTCTATAAGTGTCAACGGTTCCGGTAGTTAATATATTAGGTATTAATTCATTATTAATATATTACTTAGCTAATATACAATTTTCGATTGGTATGTCGTGTGTAGTTGTGTACCAGGTTTATGTGTGTACTTGGGTTACTATATTGTGTTGTAAAAAAGCACTATTATATTAAAATGCACATCTGGGTGGCATTGGTACACGGAATTGCGGTCGAGAAATGGGATATTTACATGATTCTCAAGTGCCATGCAGCTCTTGTAGTGCAGCAACAGACTTCTACAACGGGTTATTATTATATACCCATATATTATATCAATGTCGGAATATTATACCTTCCAATAAATATTGATTTTGCATCGCCGACGTTGTTCTTTTCATACGACTCGATGGAAAACCGGCGCTGATATTATTCGCGCAATGTAAACACGCGGATTCGGTCACTTGAGATTATTATAGTATTGTACATTTATACCTACACAATACCATTCGTGTATTTTTTTAAATATATTATTAATAAATGCGCGAAACCATAACCATTCAACTACCCACACAGCCATTGTATGCACTATTACCAATACGTACGCAGCAGGTCCCATTGTTTTAAGATAAAACGCGGATATAACGCATGTATAGTTGCTATAGTCTACAGCCTGCAGAATCATTGCCTGTCCACTGTACTTTATACAACATATTATAATAATAAGGATTATTATCCTCTGGATAGGCAACAAAGACTGCAACTTCGGCCAAGGACTACGGCATTTTACGAGGGAAATCGTTTATTGTTTATACAGGTATAGGAAAATAATTGTTAGTTATTTTTGTCCGAAAAAAAAATGATGGAAGGAGGGAATTAATGCACATTATTATACAGGCTTGCGAAGTAGGGTTTTCTAGTGAAGAAGAGGTTATTTTTAGCTTCGTTAAGTGATTGCAGTAACAAAGATAAAGGAAAATCAATAACCTCAGTTATACGTACATAACGTGAAATATTTGATTGTCGCCTCTATGTACGAAATTGTATACGAAATTTGGAATATTTTGCGGTTTCGTCTTTAAACAATTTGGTTAGAATAAGGACTACGGTATGCAGCGCTGTTCTGAAACTTTCGTACACCTTTGTGTCTCCCGCCTGGATTTAGACTATAGGCATATAATAATATCATCCTAGTCGTAAGGTATAGTCACGACATTTCTACATACTTGTCAAATTTTGAGACGTTGTTTTTTTGAATTTAAAACTAACAACGCGACACTTTTTAAATTGATGTAGTTATACGATATAATAATTGTCATATATACGTGATATACAGGGTGTCCCGTGAGGATTTACTCATTGCGATATCTCCTGAAATAATGGAGATATCGTAATTATGTTTTTTTATTAAGACTCGCAGAGGTAAGCACTACAAATATTTTATTTTTTAATTAAATTAAATTTTTTAGTAAAAAAGTTAAAAAAATTATTTTTTTATTTTTTATTTTTGAAAAAATTGAAGATAGCCATTCTATAGAGTATATTTTTGTGAACATTTTGAGCTTTTAACATTTTATTTTCATTAATCTCATGATTTTTAATAATTTTTTTAGTTTATTAGTAAAACGTCAATAAACTGGTTTTTGTCCGGGCGGCGAGTCCCCCTCTACGGCTAATGAGTAAATCCTCACGGGACACCCTGTATATATATACCTAAGTATTAAGTGGGTTTATATATTATATAATATTAGGTACACTTACATTATTGCATATTGTATAATAACATAATTCATAATTTATAATAACATAATTTATTTATTAATAATATTAAATGACCAAACAATGCCAAAAGTTTCTAACGTCTGTTACTATTAGGGCTAAAGCTAAATAAACGTCTTACCTGGTCAGAACATAATACACATTATACAAATTAAACTTAACTGAAAACTTCAGAAGGAAATCACTATATTGTTTACTTGGTAACCACTCAATACTCAATCTCAATACCAAACCACGCATTTAGAAGCAACTTCGCATGCCTATATGGGTTACGGCATCTAGATGGGATGTGGCTAAATTGTCAAATTTAAACAGAATACAAAGATTCTAATCGATCACTTTTGCACATAATAACTAAGGCCACTTCTACGTATCTAACCACCGACTTCACACATACCTACATATCAAAACTGTCTCAGAAATGTCCTCAATTATATATTATAATCGTTATGGTTCACGACTAAAAAATCACCATAATCAGCACTTGACTCAAATTCAATATCTGAAAACCCCCTAAAAGAAAACAGTGTTGTGACTTATAAACAAGATATGACTAGTTTATTGAAAATACAAAAAAAAAATAATAAAATATATCTGGGGCTTGGGTCAAAAAGGGCCAATCTCACTTTTTGGCGAAAATGAGTTATATGGCCAATCTTATAAAACTTTATATGCTTTTTCTAGTGGTAAAAGGGGGTATCTCAATAATCATTGGTGCGAGATATGAGAAGGCCAATGTCATGAAAATTACAAAATCCCTATAATTTTTGTTTAAATAAAATTATGACTTTTGCCCTTATAAAGAAACTATAAGGGCCAACGTCATGGTTTTTTTTTTAAATTATGATTTTATAGGGCCAATGTAAATAGAGAACCTTCAAAATTTAACTAAAAAATTTACACCATATTCTAAAATGTAAGGTAAACTATATTTGCATCCATCACAAAAACAAAAACATGAACAATAAAAAAATAGGTTTTATTCTTGATTACTACAAAGTGGTTAAAAGTGAGATAAAGGGCTTTTTGACCCAAGCCCCAGAAATATTTCAAACAAATTAAAAAAATCAAGATTATAAACTATAAAGTGTAACAGCTGGGTTACTTATTTTCCCATGTAACTCATGTCATGTTTATCTTATATAGCACATATTCTTATCGTAAATAAAGTTTTGCGTTGGTACATATTAAAAAAAAAAAAAAAATAATTAAATTAATATTATGATTATATTAATACCTATGTTAATAGGTTGATGTTAATGTGTTAATTTTTTTTTTTAAATCAAGAATATAATATTTTATAAATCCAAAAATGTAGCGATTTAAAAGTATTATTACATTATCACCGCTAATAAAATGTTCAGCCCAGTGCATCTTAGATTTAAAACCAAAAGTAAAGTTATAGAGCTAGGTATGTTATGAAAACACACAATAATTAATGTCCGTCGTTATCTGTGGATATAATACGTACAGTGTACACTGTACACTGTACACTGTCCACTTATAGAGGTAAGCGTAAACAAATTTAATTGCAATTATGAAATCCATAAATGTAAAATAGACAGCTTTTCTTGAAGTGGCAGATTTCAATATCATGTATTAAATACGGGGAATTTTCTGCGGGACGGTAAAACAATCGCGTGGTTGTTATATCGTACCACTCGCCTCCCACGCGGCCGCAGGTATAAACGAGGGCGTGCTCTCTCCTTCTACCTCCCCATCGAATAGTCCTCTCGTCTCTTCTCCTCGACAAAATCCTCGGCTCCTCGCCGCCATACGTCCACTGCTGCTGCAACCCTCGGCACCGCCGCCGTCACTAATGATGCGTGCGTATATATACGAGAGCGTGCTCCCTTTCCCGTTTGTACTCGACGTCGTCAGGACTCGGGCGGAGAAGATGGAGAGAGAGTATATAGTCCCCAAAGGGAAATGCGAGAGGGAAAAAAAAGAAAAAAGAAATTCGTTTTTACAAGGAACGTCGACATCGGTTGATGTGGTATACGATGGGGCTGCCGGGGGGAGGTGCAGTGCGTGAGGGGGTCTGGATTTTGGAAGAGCGTACACGAGTACATCGCCGCCGTCTCCCAATACACTAAGCGGATCAACTTGCACCGTCGGCCGCTCACTCGCTCTCGATATAACTCTCTCTCTCTCTTTCACTGTGTGAGTGGGTTCGAGCGCGTGCGCTTCTCTCTCTCACTCCCTCTCACTCTCTCCGTCTACCCGCTAAAGGACTACTTACGACGACGACGAGGCGACGCGAGTGGTCCACAGACATCCCTGTATATACATCGATCATCGTGTATATACGGCTGCAGAGACTGCTCTTTTGTAAAATATAAAATAATAATAACATCCAGTTATATTATATTATATAGGTATTAAAGTTAAATTTAATTTTAAAACAATAAAAAGTAATAATATGGTAGCGGAAACCTATATACTTATTACATTGTTATGTACATATTATAATATTATTATTAATAAACTGCGGGATATCGCTTATATTTGAAGGGTTAAAATTAATAATAGGCACATTTGCATTCCATTTTTTACATGCGGAAAGTGCACTAATTGTTTGGTAAGCTATTTAACCCAAATTTATGCAATTTTAAATGACAGTAAATATCAACAAATAACCCTTTTTAAATTTAAATGTATATAATAAAGAATAATGACAAGTTAACAACGTCGAATTTAAAGTAATTTATTTAGTATAATAATACAATTATTATATAAGCATATGATAATATATTTATAATTGTACCTAGGCATATTATACTAAAATCCTATACGCAGTACAATTTTAAGTTAAAACTCGTTTTAAGAAAAAGTAGAATAAAGTTAGGTTAGTAGTAAAAATTATATTTTATGTATCCACCATCTACTATCAGTAATCATTTCATAAAAATAAAGTAAAACATAAATATTGAAAAAATGTAATTTATTTTTTACCCTTTTATTTTTGTTGCGATAAAATAGCATAACATATTATTATCACGTATGTAGATAACCCAAAAGTAATTTTTAAAACCTATTTATAATGTGAAAATTTGACTGAAATAAATATAATGAGATGTGGATTATAGTGAGATAAACTTTTAGCATGTAGAAAAATAAACCATGTTAGAAAACTAAAAAAAACTCTTTCATACAAAGATTTTTATGTGCCTACTAAATTTAGAAAGTTACACGAGTGCAAGTAATGTCCAGTCTTAATATTGAAAAAGTGTATTATTTTCAAATTTTAAATCGTTTTTCACTTTAAAAATGTCACAGACCGTTTATGCGATCAAAAATTGATGTTAGAAGCACAAAATATAAATTAAGTTCAACAAAACAAGAATATAAACCATAAATCGTTGACTTTACAATAAGTATACAAAGTTTGGACATCAATAGAAATATATAAGGTAATACAATATAGGTTATAATGCCCCCCCAACTTCTTAAATTGTATTCTAAAAAAACCTAACTTATTTCAACATGTACCTAAGTTTATTAAATGATATATATTTTTTTTCATTCAAAAACTGACAATCCATATTTGTAAACTTGGTAATGCTGCAAATAATAAACGGTATGATTTAAAGTAAAATAAAAATAATTAATTTGCTAACAAAATCACAGTGCTAAAATAGGTTAGTTTATCATCAGTAAGTTATAGTCTCGGCCTTTCAAGAAATATTTTTCTACTGACACATAATACTAGTTTTAGTGGCACATATTGACCGAATTTTAATATTAATAAATAATAATGACCTAATCGTGGCCATTTTTCCTATTAGCTCAACATTTCAGTGGCCCCTCTTGAATTGTCGACTTACCTATCCAGCCCTGGTTTATCATAGTTAAACCTGATCAAAATAATTACTTAAGTGTTAAAAAACAAATTACCTATAATAATGATAATATTTTATTTATATTGTTACACGCATTAATAAATAACAACACCCAAGGGATAATAGAATACAGTCAATAAGTGAAAAGCAATAATAATCGTTAAATTAAAACAATAAGCTAGTTAAATTAAATGTGAACACATTTAGAAGTTTTTTTTATTAATATTCAAAGATATATATCATTTGATGAGCACCATACTCAGAATTGATCCAAGTCTAATTGCAGAGAAATTACATCGTCGGTAAAGCGGATATAGTATATCATAGACGTGTATATTTCTATATCACCAGCTAGCCAATAATAATAATAACTTTATTAACATATTAAACACATAAGTCTATTCTTTTACATTTTTTTGAAATTTTATGCATATCGGGATTTTTTTTCTGGGCACTCTTAAAAACCCTTTTTAATATAATATGACGGTATTCTCCAATTTTAAATTTGTAACACTATAACACTATATTCAATATTCATTAAAAATAAGCCACTATAGTCTCTATTCTAAAGCCTTGTGTACTTTTAAAATAGGTATAGCCGTATAGGTTAGTAAAAATTCACTTGTGGTTTTATTTGTACTACGTATCCGAACATATAATAATTATGGTTTATATAATACCGATTACACTAATCTAATTGTTTTCGATGAAGAATTCGTCGTTGACAATCGTTTTACAGTTTTACTACACTATATATTTTAGACGTATAATTCCTGAGTCTCTAAGTTCTAACTTGTGTATACCTCGTACGTGTATATACCAACGCATTCGAGTATAATATTTTTACTATAGATTTTTCTGTATTTATTGTTAAGCTATTACAAAATTGCGGGGGCCCTAAATCCGGCTCTGTCTCGACCGCATTATTACATAATACCACACAATTTTAACCTATACATACGAAATAGCTTGCCACAAGGCATTGCAGTATTGTATTTATGTGTATCGTTAACGCGCTAAAATATTATACGCAATCCTCCCCCGATATGCATAAGGAGAATTCGGAGCCATACTTTATAGAGGGTTGTAGGTACACTCGAATATTCTTTCAAACGAAAATAATTTGTCGGACGAGTTTGATTGTATACGGCCGACGTGTGTAATATGAATAACCTAATAGTAATAAGATCGAGGTAATTTTAATAAAGTCGTTATTTTATTGCCGAGTGGTCTATATAATATATTATTATGGCCGTATATATAGGGATATATAGGGATAAGGACGGATGGTGAAACTTATAGGAATATACGTGGAATGAACAATGTAGTTAGATTTGAACGATATAGAGTAGCTTGAAACTTGTTGGCCCCGAGGGTTTATAAGAAGTGGATGACTCCTTAAAAACAGAAATTACATTTTTAAGCAGTGATGCTAGAATTAATAGTTTGATGCTATTATAGATCAATAATACTTATTACTAACAAGTAACAAGAATACAAGACCTTAACTTTTATCAAACGCATTATATTATATAAAACAAATCATAGCTGACCTTGCACAAATGGGATATCTAAAAATAAAGGAGATTATAATGAAGCAAATAAACTAATTTAAATAATTAAAATCATTGAAGTTAATGAAAAAAAAAAAGTATTAAGTACTACTCATATAATATGTATTTACAACAATAACATTGTGTACTTAAAAATTAATTTTTCGAGCCTTCGTTTGATTAAAAAAGAGAGAAATATCTCAGCCTTTTTTTGAATAAAAATACTGTGGACCCGGCTTAAATATATCACTGCAGTATTATAGTACGCATACATAATTGTGTTATATTAGTAATTCACAAAAATTAACACAACTGTAGATTATGAGTACATTTTTAATGATCGCCTAATTACACTTCATAAAAAGCGATAAGTGAATTATTAATTTATTATTATACAGACTAAATAATTTAAGTACGTAAGATTCATAATTTAAATTGCATATTAAAGAAAAAAAATCATTCGTACCTATATATGAACACATTACTACCTATAATCGCATGTTTATAACAATTAACAGGGGTAGACTGGCTAGGGTGGAGGGTGAGCGATCCTCGTATGGGCTTGGCGAAAATCTGGGCTGGTTGAATACATATGGATAACTTATAAATATTTTATTATTAGCCCAAAAATGGGCCAAATTTTCTGTTTTCCGGGGGCCAATTTTTATTCCCGTCCTCCTCTGCAGGTCTGTAATCGATTAAATTAAAATAACATTTAATTTTTATTGCGGGAACTATAGTATTGTATAATATTATAGGTACTTGCTTAATGCTATTTGTGTATAAATGACTAAATTTTTAAATTCCGTGTGTACCTATTTATGACATTTTGTAATATACTTTGTTCGACTTCAATATTATAGTATCAGTATACTTTGTCCGCTTTGCAGAGGTGCATTGAATGTAATACCTACAGCCGTTGCTAGAAAGTTATCTTGTTGGATCGTCGACGGCGGCGGTGAACATTTTTCCGGGAGAGCCGCGCCCCGTAACCCGAGAACGGAGCGGATCGCTGATGCGAATCGCGTGCAAGGTACGACGAGGAAACGATGGTGGCTGTAGAGGATAGGACAGCAATAAAAAACAATGGCAAGAAATATAATATATGCATGGCATGCGCAATAATAATATCACCATATAATATTATATATTATATATACACGCCATAATTATTATTATTATTATTATGTCGTGCAGTATAGGCATATAATATTATATATTATTACGTAATATGATGGGACGGACCTTATATTACGTATTTATACACGTCATATATATATATATATATAT
Organism: Macrosiphum euphorbiae; assembly: GCA_949089665.1. Lineage (NCBI taxonomy): Eukaryota > Metazoa > Arthropoda > Insecta > Hemiptera > Aphididae > Macrosiphum > Macrosiphum euphorbiae. Next base: position 16,435,805 of record CARXXK010000002.1, on the reverse strand, counting down.
ATATAGAGAGAGAGAGTGCGACGGCGACGTGTCGGGGCGGTGGTCGGGCGCAGCGGAGGTGACAAACCGGAAAAATAAAAAAAAATGAAAAATTTTAATAAAAATATATATATGTACTCGACCGGCCGATAATGTGTGTATGTATTAGAAGAGACGAGAGATATATAATATGACGAACGACGATGTTATCATAATGTATATGTATATTTATAATATAATAAAGACGTGGGAAATGTATATTATATATTTGAGCCATGGCTGGCGGGGGGTGGGATGGAGATGAGATAAAAAAAAAAGCGAAACGACACACCGCTGTCGCAGTTGACACCTTATATCATTATTACTTACAGTACTTGTGTGCACATATATATAAATATACGGACCGGAGCGCTCGTCAACCGCGTTAATCTGTATAGTTGCGGGTCGCGGACGGAGAAGACCACACCTGTAGGAATCTCGGGTGACCGGCGGCGACGTACACGCAGCGATCGACGACGCTGTGGAAAAAACATTTTTTTAAAAGTACTACAAAAAACAAAACAAAATGGCCGCCGCCGGAAGATTACCCGTAATAACCCGTCCGTCCAGGCCCCGACGATCGTCTATGGGCGCGAGTACAAGGAGATTACCGGTGTCGTATGACTATTATATTATGCGTACGCTCGAACGAGACCTATGCTCGGCGTCTGGCTCCGACGTGGAAGTGCTCGGCCGGGCATCATCTACAATAATAATAATTGTCTAGGGTTGCAGTCTGGGGTATTTTCGGTGTTGTATTATTAGCTAGTTAAATTTCCCCGACTTCAGAGACCCCTGCGAGATTTTACGGTCGTCCCCACGGGGCCCCGAAAATCTACGTAACGACCTGCACGCGTGGCTCACCGTGTACCAGTTATATTCTTTTTGAAATAGTGCTGCAGCTGGTATCGAATCCTATGCGAACGGTTTCATCATGGTTAGAAAAAAAATAATGAAAAAATACCCACTCTCCAGTGGAGGTATAGGTACAAGCAAATGAATATAATTTTTTGTTGGCGTCAGCTTATCCCGACTAAGTGTTGACTTTCCACGATTACATGGTTGATTGACGAATTTGAATTTTTTTACACGGGAAATGTATATTATATGTCTTGAATTTCTAAACTTTGAGACTTTAACTCACTACCGCAATTATTCTTAACTAATATATTATTAAAATATGTTGTATACAATTACAAGGTGTTCTATATATCCAATATAATATTGATTATGGTTTGAGAATAGTTGAAACATTAGATTTGTCAACTCATCTATGCAGTCTCCATATAATTGTACGGAAGGTCAATACAATGAAGCTCTTGCGCTGTGTAATGCATACAATAATAATATAGTCGTCTTTTCGAATCTTTCAACCTGCTACAGTATGACGACTGATGAGTGATGACTGATGAGAGCACTATACTTTTGTATAGTACCTATATAAAATTATAAAGCGAGTTGGTTCCGAGTGGTTTCGAGTTAGTAATAGACATGAAGTAATCCGCTCTTTATTATAATTATCGTCGTCGTAGTGTGTGTAAATATATGCATTATATTATGTTATTCGATTATTCCAACGAACAGTGCACAGTTAACTGTATGCAACGTACCTATAACATATTAGGTATATAGTGTGTAGTTATATTATATTTGTGAGTGTGTATTCCGTGTTTGTACGGTGTACCTTATTTTATTTTTAAAATGCTGTGAAAACGTACTAGGTCTAAATAAAAAGCTTAAGATCATAACAATATTATATGGGGTGCAATCGAGGTATATGATAATATGATATACATATATAGTGTTATATAACTATAATTTATGACGTAGACGTAAAGATGGTACAAAGCAGGGCTTGCATTTGAAAAAAATTCCGTTTATGTTATTTACAATTAAAACGTTACACAATTTTTGCGTTTATCGTTATTTCAAATTAAAACGTTATTCAACTTTTCATTTATCGTTCTTCAAAATTAAAACGCTATCCAAGTTTTGCGTTCATCGTTATTTAAAATAATGTTAATACCTATTCATTTTAAAAATAATAACTAATGCGGGTAGGTAAAGGCCCGGATACGGAATATAATATAATCAATTCTTAGATTGTTTGCATGAAATAAATGTTTCTAAGAAACCTTTTAAATAAATAGATTTTAAAATATTTCGTTTTGCGTTATTTTTCGTTTATTGATATTCTATAAATTAAGTTTTGCGTTATGTTTTGTTTAATGATTTATAATATATTTTGTTAATCGTTATGTTTTGTTCTGCGGTATTTAACTATTTAATAATTTTTTATTATAATAAAGTTTACAAATTTCAATCGTTTTTGTCAAATATAACGTTGTAATCATAACGTTATTATAATGTTTGAAAGCCCTAGTACAAAGACATAGTTTGAATACAACTCATGTGGTGGCCAAAATAAATTAATATATCATTTTAGCCCATAGGACTAGGTAGTAGGTTATGCTTCATATAGAGTGACATAGCTTTAGATATTATGGTATTATACATTCGATTATTAGAGTTAATACTCTAATGACAATACAAAGAAGGTGCTAGTCGGTAATCAAACAAAATATATATAATATGGCCAAGTAGCTATACCTATAGGCATATCTGCAACACTCTAGCTGCAAGCTTGAAATGTTAATACCTCTTATAAGATCCAAGTTGAAAAGTAAAATTCTATAACAAAAAAAAAAAAAAAAAATTGTTTAAATGATAGTTTATCTTAATTCATCTCGTGATTCAGGGTCAGTTCGACTTGACTAAATAACACGCTTAAAAAATGTCATACTATACACGCATACCCATCGCACTGATATATTTTTAACTTGACAAAAAATAGTGTTGCAGTGTGCGCATTGTGCCTCGGTATATTAATATATTATATAGTCGTCTATATAACAACTGCAGGGAAGTGTAACTTTTAGGGGATTTCCATCCTTATCCACGACGCAGCAGCAGCACCACCACCACCTCCACCACTACTGCCACTTCCATTGCACTGGAAACCCCTATTTATCGAGACTGTTTTATACCCTTCATCCTGTATATATTATATATATACACTTATATGGGGTATACTTATATGTACCAATAATATTTTATTATAATATATAAAACGTACCCCCAAACAAAGTCAGCGAACAATAACACCAAACATATTATATTGTATTGCAGCCTATTATATATAGGTATAATACGCGTATATTATATCATATATTATATAATAATATATACGGATACGGCTGCGGCTATTATGATACATCGTGATATAGAAATATTATATTATAGTCAAACACATCGACGTCTGGGGCTCGCACCCCATCGACTGAAACCTCCACCCCCACCGAAAGTCCAAAAAATGACACGCGTAATATAAAATATAATATAACGCCTTATGGAGTGTGTGAATATATAGATACGCGTCACGAGTGAAATAAATTTGTAAATATTTTTCGAAACGATATTATATATAATTATTATGCGGTACACCGAAATGTAGTGACTATATATACACGAGATAAACCATCTACAACTCCTTAATGAATTATTTTTAAATTTTAATTAAATTTCAAATGCGTATTCCATGGAAGTCAACACAAAATTATGATATCCTCTATAAACCGACAATATTTTCTAAACTCTAAAGTCTATAATAATATTATATACTATAACGTTAGCACAGACAATTTTTTTTGGGCTGAGCACTTATTTTTTTCTCTAGGTTTTGCACTATTAGAATACTTATCTTTTATTTTTTGACTCATTTGTTCATAAAGTGTTAACTATATATGTACTTATTTTTTACCAGTGCCCCAACAACCCCCAATACCAAGACTACGGCACAGATATATTATATACTATCATCGCTTACACAAATATTCCTATATAGTTTTCCTATGTAAAATGTAATAATACCATCATATGGTGTTTCTCGGCTGCGTCTCATCGATTTCAATTACATATCTTAAGGCTTTAAATACTTGGTCGTATTCGTTTTCCATCTTTGACTATTGTACAATATTATTCACAATGCGAAATAGAATGCATTCTATGTGCAATAAGTTACGGTCGGCCGCACGATATATTATATACAATCATATGTTATATATATATATATTATATATATAATGTCATAAATATATGACGTATAATTGTGCTGATATACGCCTGAGAACGATAGTATTTTGTGTATTAAGTTCTGGTGCAGGCACGCACGTTGTAAGCATACCTACCTAAGATGTGCTTAGTGTGCGTCGTAAAGTATTGTGTGTCGTTTTATAGATTCTGAGCATAGCGATAAACATAATATGTGCACATACACATGTATATACACCAGTGGCGTAGCCAGGATTATGAAAGAGAGGGGAAGGGGGGTAACTTAGTTTCTTACAGTGGAACACCCAAAACCACCCCTGGCTACGCCACTGTGTATATTATATTGGTTTTTCAATGATTATGATCTTTTTTTCATCTGTCATCATATTTCTTCAAATATATTGGTCTTTGGTTTTCAACATCGTTGAATTATTGTACAAAGTTGGTCAGTTGATAGAAAATATAGTAGAATTCCTAGTGCTATAATTTTTTTTTAATAATTAGGAATATTAAGGATAAGATTATGTTTAGGGAACACCTCCAGTAGTTTCGACAAAATCGATTTTGTTTTTATTGCATTAAAAAATGAATAACCATCATCTGGAAATTAGAAATATTTCACTTTTATTACAATTATAATTTTGAAAATATGTAGACATTTAATTTTTAATTTTAAAATTTTTTCCCCAATTTTTTTTGGTCAAAAGTCTTGAATGTATCTCAAAAACTATGCAAATTAGTTTCTACGGATAAAAGTGTATAATATGGTATCTCTATGTATAAGCAGTATTATCAAGATCAAAGAACTAGAGACCCGAATGTATAATATATGTTTCTAAATATAAAATAATAAATTATGCATGATTTTAGTGCAGTAGTTTCAAACTGCTCAGGCGAGACGGCTCTTTATGTGCTGAAAAGAGTAATATTCTACTTGAGGTCAAAAATATGATATAAGGAAGAACAGCTGAATGCATTAGCTATACCTATATACTTAACACTGAAACAGGATTGGTTGAATAATTACATTTTAATGATATGTTGCCATGAAGGTACCTACTATATAAGTATACTGTTTCATCAAAAAGCAAGAAAAAGAATATTGTAAAGTTTATATTTTTTGAAATATTCCTAGATAGTATAAAAATAAATGTCATCTAATTTTATTTTATTGTTATCGTTTTACTTGCAGTTTTTACATAATAGTTTCTACATATTATATGGGCTGGTAGTGTGTCTCCACTTGGAGTCGTTTTTCATCGTACCTATAGATATAAATATCATTGAATTCAAATTGGACACAATTGAAATAGTGACCAACTCGATGACGGTAATAAAATATACACTCGAAACGTACTATTTAGCAGAGCAATTTTCATGTTTTTTTTTTTTTTATCGACGTCAGCGTTAAGGTTAATTTTTGAATTTAATTGTACGCCAAATAAGCGCAATAACATTATTATAATACATTTAGGTATCTAGTAAGTATAACTGTATAAGTGTATAACTATACCTATAGTTTTGTTTTAAATACACTTTTAGTTACCTACTATATAAGAAAAATCATTTTTGTTTTAATCGCGCTGTCGCCTACAACTGTTAAGGTTCATGACATACCTAAACATTATACGCTTGAAGTCGTTCCCTAATAATATATTATTATAAGAAGATTGGTGCGGCAATAACAATATTAAAATTATTTTAATATTTATATTAAAATATAGGTAACCAGTAAAGTGTAAATGTATATAATAATATATGAATTATAAGCTTATACATATTAAATATTATACCCTATATTCATTCCTGTATCCGTTTATATATATGTATAATACCTACCATAATACATACTTTAAATCGAGTTTCATCGACTTGAAAACTTTTTAAACAACATTTCGTCCCGCACCCCATTTCATTCGTCCGTCGTATTTCCCTTCCATTAATATAATCTCTTCATTGACGGCTACATGAAATAAAACTGTCCCTTATTCGCTGTTAGGTTTCGATTTTCGGAAAGTGAAAATAAACTTCCTACGTCAAATCCATCAGATAGAGATTACGGATTATTCGGATCGATTATTAATATTATTAACTTTTGTTTTTCCGTTGACTCAATGTTATCTTTAGCGCATGCGCTTTACACTTTGTATATAATATTTATTTTTTGAACCATAGCCAATACAAATGAGTGAATTACTCGAATTATTACTCATATAATAGTACATATTATTACTAACGACATTTCATTTATAACGTTTAGAATATTATGAATGTGTTTTGTCAACCAACTATATTATAATAATGTCTATATTTCAAACAGATTATTTGAAAAAAAGAGACTGCATAAATACTGTACAAAATAAGAGATTCTGTAACTATTTGATGTTTTGATGCACATCACACTTTTTGATTTTTATGACATACTTCAACTAGGCATATATTATATCGGGATACACAATTTAAAATATTATTCTATTATAATATATTATTATTCATCCTTGTTTTATTATTTTAGATTCTGAGCGGAGCAAGGGATCTATTGGCTTTACAAAGGTGTTTATTTATTTATTTTTTTTATCCTGTATACAAAATTTCTACCAAAAAGTTGATTTCAACATATAATATCTTATCTTTTAGAAAATTTGATCAAGAAGGTACTTTAGAAAGGTAATTTTTCGATTTTCTCAATATTTATTTAATGACATAGAAAAAACCACCGACAAATTACAAAAACCGCTAAAAATTTGATTTTAATTTCTTTTTTTTTTGTGTATGTTTGAGCCACTACATGGGACGTTTATCACATTACTTAGCTCAAATGCAGCATTGTTTATTTATATTTACACAGCATGTGGTTCCGGCTCGCATGGACCCTAGCATACCTTCCTCAGCTAGGCTGGTGTGTATGCGAATACTACAAGCTCCATGATGCCTTATTTTAATTTTTAACATTTTGTTTATCACTATAGATACGAATAAAAATAATGGTTTTAAAAAAATATAATAACAATATAAAATATCCAAACTGACAAACCGTTTCCGCTCAGAATCGTTTTTCGTATACAATGATATGATATTATTGAATTCAAATTTAATACAACCTATTATATAGTGGCCAACTTGTAACCTATACTGTACAGCAGAGCGAAATCCACTTAAAAGCTTTTTTTTTTTAAATTTTTTTAAGGCAAAAACAATTTTTTCTGCTTTAACGCGATATGTATGAGATTCATCAGAATGTTTGTTTTTATTTTCTATTATATTATAATTTCAAGAAAATACATAGGAATTTAATAAATTCACTATAGAGGGGAAATAACCGATAAACATAAATAAGCAACCTTAGCAGATTATCTATATACATATTATTATCTTAAGGTTGATATAGTTTTTTTTAGGAATTCATCGAGTAAAGTACATAAATAAACATAATATTATAAATTATAATATTATATTATGGCACCGTCTAATATTATTATTATTATTACTATGACGTGCCAGCGCGTGCTTTGTACCGGGCGGCGGCCCGTCTGAAAGTCGAGTGGTGCCGAAAGTCGAGTGCGAACGCCGTCCGCCGCCGCCGGTTGTTTACACACAACACATGCGCGCGAAACGGTCGCCGGCGGCGGCGTCGGTCCTCCAAAAACACAAACAACGGCGCGCGGCTTTGGAAGTGACGGCGGCGGCGCGCGGTCCGTTTCGGACGGTCGATCGATTCGTGTAGTGTGCATCGTCGAGAGGCTGCGTTACGTCGTATTTTCACACACACACACACACACACACACACACACACACAATATTTATGCTGTGAAGTTGCTACAATAACGTGTCTATTATATTGGTGTGGATATAGGATAATATATCCAGAGTTTTTTTCCGGAGGGGTGGTAAGACTGATGAAAATTTACACATCGAGGAATGAGAATTAAAGAAAATTAATGAAAATGATATTGTACAAAGACTGCTTCTCAAATGCAGATAAATAATTATTATGAAAAGCTCTTGTTATACGCCCCCACCCACTCCCTTCGCAAAAGAATAGTTAATATACCTACCATAATAATTTATAATATTTACAATAGTATTAGTAGGTATCACGATTTAAGATAGTACTATCTTAAATCGTGGTAGGTATATAAGAATATGTGAGCGATTATGAGGAAATAATTATTTGAAACGTCCGTCATATTGTGTACTTAGTAATGCAATATACCTAACCTATACATGCACTGTGATGGTCCTATATAGGTATATTATAGGTGTGTGGGTCGTCAAGGAAATTGTTATTCGTGAGATTAAAGATAAAATTGTAAATAATTGTTATAAGTGTAAGTAGTTGCGAAAAAAATAAAAGATAATATATTTTAAATATTAGAGGTATTGACGGACAAGCTTTCCTCAGTGAACTCATAAAAAAAAATGTTACAATTTTAGTCTGTATAATAATTCTATAGTCACCATTACTTAAGAGGATTTCAGGTCTCTATTTATTTTTTCTCTTTGATCCAAGCCAAACATAATATAGGCAAAACATAAATTATTTTTAGAGTTTTTTTGAATAATCTTAAAGTCAATTCAGTGATAATATTTTTTATGTTTTGACGTATTTTATTTTTTATGATTATGCATACAAAAACAAGATTCTTTATTATGATTTAATAAATTATAAGGAATTTTAATTTTTTTTTTTGGTGGGTGGGTGAGCCTTTGTTTTTTTATATACAAGATAACTAACTATATTATACGTCCAATATTAGTATTTCTTTATTATATTAAGTATACCTACTGACTTGATTAAAATTAAAGTATTTTAATAGAATTACATAATATGTTATAGGAACCTGTAGATTGCAGTTATAGAGACGTAACTACGCAAGCGTATCCCCTGCAGTAGTCTATGATGGGCCCCTCATCTAAAAAATCTACAATTACGTATGCCATGGATAAATTTAATGAATAGGATAAATTAGTCACTGCTGATTACAATATGTGTCAGTGCTTGAATTGGAAAAAATTAGAAAGGGATGCAAAAATTTAAAATAACTATGCTCTAACCTGACGATTTAAAAGTTTTATTGATCAGGGTATACTCGCCAAACTATTTTTTTTTAATGAAGAGGTGCTCTCCCCCCAACGTTCCCTCCTCGCCAATACAAGCACCGAGTAAATAATATATTATGTGAACCGAATGGCGATGTCAAGGCGGAAAGAGAAAAACCATTAAAAAACGATCGGTACACTTCAATGTATATTTTTTTGTCTCCCCGGGGCGGCGGCGGCGGCGCCGTAAAACAACCAACAACAATCGTGCACACAACAATATTATATATATATACGCATATGTACCCACACATACATACATACTTATATATATATGTGAGTTACACTTGTGTATATAATATTATGTATATAGGGTGCGCGTTGGCAGTGGCGTCTCAATGTGTATATAATATTATGTATATGGCCACAGTTGTTTTTAGTAGGTTTGTATAATATATGATGTTTATTCAGTGTCGTCGTCGCCGGCGAAATTTTGGGGTCCGGCTGGCCCGCTCCGATCCCGCACACGACATCGTCGGTCGGTCCGACATCGGTTAGCACTCTGCGCGCGTGTCGTAAACAACACGTGCTGACGTTTTTTTCGCTCTCTTCCCCTGTGCCCGACAGAGCACTTTTCTTCTCTCCGCCGCCACCGCCGCCGCCGCCGGGTCCGAGAGTGGTGCTGCTCGCCCACTGACGGCGCCGCGCGCGTTCAATTAACCAGAACAAATGGAATCAGTTGCCACTGCCGCCGCCGTTAGCTAAACAAATAAACACGGCCGAGCCGACACCCTCGCCACTGACGTATAATACGTGTGCAAATAAGACGTGCGCGCGCTTGCATTATAATGCATCGTTATGTAAATATAATATATATTGTTATTATATCCACTCACGCACGCGTCGCCCCTGCGGCGGCTTGAACGCGAGTGGCGAGAGAAGTTACGCCATTATGCATTATTAGATATATTATATGTAGAATGCACGTAGGGGTAGGTATTATAATATGCACCTATTGCACCTATTGTTATTATATTATTTAATTATGCAACGCTGGTGCATTGCAGTGTCAATCTAAAGATGGCCGTCGAGTATTTTTCCTCGTTCAAACGCGCGAAAAGCTCAATAATAATTATACTTTATTTTTTATCGCATTGAAACTTTTAGTCATGTAGTGAGACGATAATATTTTATTATTATTCTTTGATTTTTCTGCAGCAGTTTTGTCAGCCAGGGAAAAATCATTTGTCCCCGAGAAAGACAACACTATAAATCATACATATTCGTACATATCTATATAAATTTTTACATAATGTCATTTTTCGGAAAACGATTTATATTTCAAATGTTATAAACTTTTCCAGGTGTAGGATTACGAAAAAACGTCCAACAACAGCTAAATTCCGTGAAGAAATTACGAGACATGTAGGTAAGTACCTACCACCTACCTGCATATTGTATTTTTTAAACAAATGCTCTAACAAAACAAAATAAAAATGTTTGAACTAAACAGAGATCTATAATACTCAGAAGTTATAGAATCGTTTTTGAAATGCGAAGTTTGTCGAATTTAAGCTTTTAAAGTAATAATTCACACTATTATTATTATTCTGTGTGAAGGACTGGAGGAGAGTGTATTAGCTTTGGGTGCTTGATGGGTTTATATAGTATACTATATAGTATATAGTCTATAAGTGTGATGGCTGTATGATTACAAACCATGATTTTTGAGGACGAATTGAACAATTAAATTTTTTTTTAAATATGATGTTAATTTATATTGTAATATTCTTTAACGTAACTAAATTTTATTAGGTAAATTGTATATTAAATTATTAAGATAAATAATGAATAGAGCACTATAATTTGAAATATAACTATATAAATTGGAACTCAACCAGAGGCAATTACTTGGTATAGTTTGAAAATCGTAGTACAGTGGCTGCGTGAATAGCTTATGTCTCTTGCAAAAGTGGGGGTGGGTACCCCATATGACTCCAGCCTTCAAGACCCAGACGGCTAAACTAATTTATATTTTATACTCTTGTAGTGACACACGAAATGCGTTTAAAATGTGTGAAAAAATAAGTGTAAAATGTGAAAAAATTGGTGAGGGGTACCTACTTATTTAAGGTAGTTGCTTCATAGGAAAAAAAAGTTCAATCCGCCACTGAATTACCTACTACCTACATTTTATAATATTATTATTACATCACCTCATTTTTTTTTGTCGTACCTTATGATATTTTGATTAATATCATATTGTATGCATATATTTTTACTACACAAACTATATGAATATACAAAACGTTATAATATTATCATTCGAGACATAATTTATATTTTTTTATAGGTCCTATATATTATAATAAACGTGTTATTTAGGTGTCTACTTTACAACCAGAATCACAAATTCACAAAGACATAATAGTTTAAAGGAAATAGTCATTATAGTGGTAATGCCATGTATTAGTGCACATGTTATTGTACTACGTATAGAATGGTTATCTGTTATCTCGTGTATATACACATTTGTGGGTAAATATAATATATATTACACCGTTCGTGTTGTCGACTTAAACAAATTCCAGTCATCCCCTTATACACGTCCGACACGCTTATAAATACGCCCTTGGTTTACTCCCATTAATATCGTGTTGATAATACACATAATACACACATACGATGTACCTATATAGTAATATATATATATTCGATACCTACATAACACATAATGACTGCAGACGGATAAAATACTGACTTTAAGACTGCCACTTTACATGGTGAGTAAGGTATACCTATTATAATATGATTATGTATTACTTTCTTAATTATATTAGGTACGATAGAATATTTATGCAATCGGTATATTATATATATGTATCGATTCCCGAGGTAGAATTCGGAATAAAAATCTAAAGAGGACGAATCACGGAAAAAAAATCCCCGACCCTAGGAAAAGAAATCACTAATAAAATATTGTATGTTTTGTAGGAGATTTTTTTTCCAATTGCCGAGCATTTTCAGTTCGAATTTCCCGAAGGCACCATCTGCAGTAGGTAGTTGTGATATTTTATTTTTTGAAAATGTTGATGCATCTAAATCAAAATTTGAACGAGGAGTTTCTGCGGGTTGTTGAATTTTATGAGGAATACTTATAGGATAATATTATAATCCTTACAGAATAATGGTTTCACATAAAATACATAATATATTAGGTTATACTTGGACGGTTTTTATCTACAAACTATAAAACTATAATATATATTTTGTATTAATTGCTATAAGCATCTGACTATTATACTAAGTACCTGTGGACACAAAGCTTAACAATTCAGAAACTATACTCGTTCGAATTTCGATTGGCAATATAATGTACAGTATAATATTGTATAAGATCAAAACGTTAAAAAAGAGATCATAAGGTTTAAATATACAGAAACGAGGGGTGATTCTCATTTGAAAAAATAATACCTAGTTAGAATGTTCATTGTTGAGGTGACAGGATCCACTTTAAATGGCATATAAATAAATTACGTAAGTGCTTAAAAATATTGTTTTTAACGACATTAAGTAGGTACGCTTTTTAAAAATTCCAACATAAAAATTTGAATTTGAAAGCCATTATTAGAGGGAAACAAACGGGAGGGAATATCTGCAGCGTGCTGTGAATCTCCCTTCATGTGTCTTAAGTGCGTATATATTATGCTCGTATTATAATAAAATATTAATAATATTATATTAAATTATATGCACGAGTTATAAAACTTTGCATGCGCGGTCGGTATACCTTAAACCGGCAAAACAATTTACATAACATTATAATACACGACGTATATTGTATTATTATATAACACTCGATAATAATAATATTATATTGTATAACTAAACACGTCAAAATATATAAATATATTATAATAATTTATTTTGAACAATAATTTGACACGAATAATAATATGTTCTCGTCAACGTCGAACATTGTGAAAAGAAAATTCTACATGACATGAGCTGAGGGTCATTCGAATCACGATGATAATAATATTGTTATAAATACGATAAGAGGTCGCTTATCACGACTGTTCGGTTCCGTTTGAATTTGAGATTAGACGATGGCATGGTGGAGGGAAGGACAGACACTTTTTTTTTCGGCGACGATAATATAACAATATTATTATTATTAATCTCGGCCGTGACGGCGGAATAAAGCGCGCTCCGCCGCCGCCCGGACCCTCCACGCGCGATTAATTAATCGCGCCGCCGCGCTCCGTCAACTTTGAAATCGTGTGACGGCACATCAGACATCACATCATCACGGCGACGGCAGCTGAGCGTTTTCACACACGCGCGTACGCACACACGCGCCCACACGCACACAAACACACGCGTGTGCACCGACACAAAACACACACACAAAACACATCGCAGATTTTAAGCCGCACCACAGTGTTTATTCGATAACGCGGCGGCGACCCTCCGCCGCCGCCCGCTGATCGCTCGCACCCACTCACCCACCGACCCGCCCGTCCGCCGGCGTTTTATACGCACGCACGCGCACAGTGTGCAATAATATATAATAATAATAATAATGTGTATACGACCCGTGGTCGGTGGGTACGGTGGCGGCGAAAACGGTGTACACCGGAAGCGGAGGAAATGTATATAGGATATAGTGTGTGTGTGAGTACGATGGTGGCCGTGCGCGGATGCTGGCGGGGCGGATTTAGCCACACGGCGGGTGGAGGCGAGTGCGGACGCGGGTGTATAGGCGTGCAGTGTTGCGAGTGATGGATGCTGGAGGCTATTGCGGTGCGGTGGAGGTGAGGGGCGGTCGGTCTGTCGGAGGCGCGATAGTGCCGTGTGGCGGTGGCGACCGGTGGGGAGGACTTAGAGTAGTCGAGCGGCGTTGCGCGGTAAGGTCGAGGGGGCGTGAGCGCGTACGGCCCGAAAGTTTGGCGCTTTTCCGCGGTGCACTGCATAACATACACACACACACACACACACACACACACACACACACACACACACACACACGCGTGCGCACACACAAACACACACGCACACCCACGCACACACACATACAGGGCCCGCGGCGCAACGACGGTGGCGCCAAAATATATATTTTCGTGAAAAACAGCGAGCCGCTTAGGTGCGGGTCGAACGCATGCCGCGTGTGCGCGTGCGTCTGTCGAATATAGCGATTGGCTGGGCAGGGTGGCGAGTCGAGGTGATGGGATGGAGCGAGAGTGGAGGGCACTGGCTGAAGGGTTGCCGTGGCGGGGAGGCAACGCGAGAGAAAAAGAAAATAAAGGAAAAACTCCAACGACGAACTGAAATAAAATTGCAACGCAATTGCTTCGCATGTTCTATATAAAACGTTTTCAGTACTGAACTTTGACGTGATGTAGGTACAGCTGCGAACGATCGAATGTTTTGGGGGAGATAATAATATTGTGGTTAAAATCAAATGTATGATACACTCCATGTATCTATAGTGTATGATTGCAAACGGATTAACACAAACACCAGAGAAGAAACGTATAATGATTGACAACTATAATAGATATTATGACACCAGTCACATTCTTCAGACTTCAGTCTCATTACAGTCAAATATTATAAACTATATTTTTAAATGCAAGTACTTACCCGGGTGGGATGTGGGAACTAAACCTTCAGGCCGTTGGATCAATTTCCAATCGGATAACTATAAAACTTTCTCCCTCAGTCAAAATTGAAATTGTGTATCGAGTATTTGGAGCCTATATAGACAACCTTTATAAAAGATTTTATGAAATATTTTTAATTAAATATTTATTGTTATCAACTTTAGTACGAAAGAAATCATTTCGAGTACTCTTTTTATAAACTTATATAATATAGGTTAATTCAAAAATAAAATTAGTTTTGAACAGTATTAAAATCAATATATTCAATATATATTTTTATTATACCGTTAAAAAGGTTTATATGAATATGAGGAAATACATTTTTAGTTTTTAATTAAATAAATTAAATTGAAATTATCTTGTTTTATGTATTTACTCGAAGAAATTACAATTTTAACTTTCAGAGCATATTTCTGAAATTTGTTATCGACTATATTATGTCTTATATACAGTTATACACATATAAAGTTTTGGTGAAACACTAAAACATAGGTTTATATGGTCGTCTTAAAGAATTCTTCATTCTATATCCGAAATAATACTATGATGATGCGGTCTCGTGGTTATACAAGCAATATAATAAATAATATGTTTCTGTATAAGTAACCACATGTATATTATTAAATTACAGAATAATTATTAAACGATTAATTACAGTATAATTATTAAACGATTAGAAGGTTTTGTAACATATAACATGAGGATATTATAATATTATTGACATATTGGTACGATTGTATTTTTTATAATATCAAATTCATTATTATTTTTATTTTCAGTATAGGTAGGTAATACAAAATAAAATATTTATTGCAAAATATCCGCTTTATTGTTTCAGCGGAAGATAAATACCCATCTGTACCAACGACTTAGGTATCCTTTATCCGTATATACACAGTAGTAATGCAGTATACACATATAGTGTAATATGTGTTGATACTATTTTGGTAGTGGTTCAAGTCAATTTTGCTTTTAACCACCACCCGAGTTCCAATACCCACATACGACCGAATTGCAAGGCTGGACATTAACGAGTTAATAAGTTAAAGTTAAGTTACTTTTAACTACCAAAGTTCATTAACGAGTTATTTTTTTCAAGTAACTTCTAACTTAACGAGTTAGATTTTTCCCCATGTTATTCAGTAACTTAACGAGTTAATTAATTTTATTGGCACGCTAAGTTAATTTTTTCCCAAACCAGATATTTGAAATAAATTCAAATTGTAAAATTTATCATATAAAAAAAACCCGAAATATTAAATATATTTTAGTAAATAATAAT
Source organism: Macrosiphum euphorbiae (assembly GCA_949089665.1). Taxonomy (NCBI): domain Eukaryota; kingdom Metazoa; phylum Arthropoda; class Insecta; order Hemiptera; family Aphididae; genus Macrosiphum; species Macrosiphum euphorbiae. The sequence goes on along the minus strand of CARXXK010000002.1, from coordinate 16,419,689 downwards.
TTATAATAATAGTAAGTTATTATATTGCATATTCACAGAAAATATTATACAACTATATTATAGACGGAAATATTATAGAATATAGGGGTAACCGCGTCATTAATAAAAGAAAAATAAAACAATTTACTCAGTACCTATCCCATACACGACATATAACCATACCTATACCTATACCATTATTAGTATTATTACATATTATTTATTTTATGTTAGCTTTACAAAAAGTAGATAGGTATAATTATTAATTTTATTTAAAAAAAAAAAAGTAACTTATTTTTAACTAAGTTAAGTTACTTTTATTTTCTAATTAACTTGTAACTTTTACAAGTTAAAAAAGAAGAAAGTTAACTTTTAACTTTAAACTTAACTTACATTTTTCCAAATTAACTTAACTTAACGAGTTAAAAATAATAGTTAACTTGCCCAGTCTTGCCGAATTGATTCAACTCCGTCGTCGTAAAAAAGTTATGGGTGAATTTCAGCTCTTTCTCTGCGGTTATTTTCGATATGATTACCCGAACTGTACATAATACCATTGATTATTGTTGTCTGTTAAAAATATACAGGGTCACACACCTATTTAGAGTACACCCAAGTTCATCTCACTATTGGGGATCGCACTAAAGTCATCGTGGAAGTTTAAAAGTTATTTACCCCCTGCGATTGAGGTCATACTGAAACAATTCAACAGCGTGACAGGTGTACCTATATGATACAATCTTTTAGTTTTTACCAAACTATAAGTCATGCACCTCCAACTGCTGCATCTATAACGAAAAGTCTCTCAAAATCATTCATATAGGTACTTCCGAAAGTATGCAAGAATGACCCCCTTCGTGAAGGTCTTGAATATATATATTATATGCGAGTCATCGCATCAGTCCCGTGGAAAATACGAATACATCATCACCGCTTTTCCGACAACATGAATAACTAATATTAGCTCAGAGACACGGTGGCATTTAGGTCTTAGAATATTTTTTATTTACGACAATGGCAAACCATCAAAATGTCATTAATAATAAAATTACTTTAAAAAAAAATTTACCTCTTAAACACAAACGCAAAATAAAATATGTACACTTCAACTAAATACTATGAACAATATATAACTTTTATAACTTAAATAAATCCTTTAACTTAGAGTGATCAGACTGTGCACTTAAATATATTATTAGAAAATGGTTAGAAGGCCTATATACATATATTTTATGAAGCGCAATCGTGCGTTGCGGTTTTTTAGGTAAAAAGGGCGCAATCGTGTTATGTATATACATATAATATAGTGTTATGTTCACTATTATATTGTTATATGGCCAAACGTCAGGCCATCGTTTTTGTGGCACGTGATCAAGATGATTAATTATTATTAATTTATATAATATATGATGTATAATAAAGTCAATATAGGAGCATTGATATAAAAGTATGCTTATACAGATCGGACATATATTATTATGTATACTATGCGTTTTCACAGAACCATAATATATAATTATAATATTATATTATCATAAGCGGAAAACGGGAAGCCTACCCTGGTTAAAATGTGTTTTTTTTTTAAACCTTATAAAAATGTATTATACAATTTGTTTGCATAGCAAGTATAACATAATATTATTATACCTTAGTAGAACAATAAATTATGACGGGGTCATCGATTCGGCGCCTCGGCACCACCGCCTTTCAGGGCAATACAGTTATTCCGATTCACTTGCACCCCTCACCCCTCTCCACCACGACGACGATCACGGTTCTTAGTCTTATATCGGATTTGCACATTAGCGAGGGCTATATATATCGTTATATTATTATCATTATTTTATATACTTCCGCGAGGGCCCCCTTTCTATATATATATAATGTCGCCGGTTGTCGGATGGCGCGAGGACGACGGATGATGAAATTATCCGGCTCGTCGGTTGTTTGTAAATACTTTCGTTTGCCGTGCTAAGTGCATTATACTTTATATATATATATATAAGTACCTATTATATATCGTGGTGACACCGGAGGGCGACTATATACCGACGACGATGTCTATAACGAACATCATCCGTTTCGAGTGAAAAGTTTTATATTTATACAGTTCGTTTGTTATTTTTTTTTTAGTTGTATTTGGTTTTCGCACCGTTAATCCGTCGATTAAATATATAAATATATATAAAATAATATGGTATAAAATATATCGACGAAGATTCGAGATTCCGACGCCAAACTTTATATAATGCGAGCGTTAATAATATAGATATAAGTACGATGAAATCGACCGCGAGAATCAGAAAATTCTTCCATGCAATATACCCGGCCATTGATGTATTAATAATGGCACCCCTAACCACTCTCGACACTTCTATAAGTTACTAGTGGTAATAGGTTATAGACTATAACCTATTACCATAAGCTACAAATTAAATTGTAGTATACACATCCGAATAATTTTTGATATATTTTAAGATTTGTAGTATATATATTTTATTTGTTGAATATTAAAAAGCGTTCACGACATTTAAGCTCTATACATTATATTATATTGCTACACCAATACCCTACACCAGAGGATTCCTGACATTATTTTTTAAAGCGGGAAAAGCTATACATGTTGACAATGCATTTGGCCAACGTTTGGGGAGGCTTACATAATATATTATGTAATGAGATTGAAATAAAAGAAAAATCATTTAATCACCAATTTATTATTTTACATCTCCATAAATTTACAAAAAAATACATCATTAAATTATATTCAATTGATTTTCACACAAAACAACTTGGGTGTATTATAGTACATATAGGTACATATATAGGTAGCTATGATATTGGATTTAATGATCAAAACATCACATATCTTGGTGGGACGCACTTCAAAAAGCCTATAGGAACCTAGGGTACATATCACCTTCTGCAGACATGATAAACAACATTACACAGCGCAGCTCTTGTTGGAAAAAAGAATTGATCGAATCCGAGAAAATATTTAGAACCATAGATTTTGGACATTTTGCTACGGACGTGAATTTTTTGCAGTTTTACTTTATCTGTAGTATGTCCGACCCTTAAAAAAAGGGACCGTTTTAGACGTGTATAATACTCGTCCGTATAGTATATAAAATTGGTTTTTGTTATTTATTGGATTCGCAGAGGAATGAGGAACATGTTATTATGGTTATTGATTTTAGGAGTGAAAAATGCTATACAAGAGTTTTGTAGGTACTTTTTGGAAAAATATTTCATTAGGCATAGAATATATTTTACAAGCTATATGCCTCCAATAATGTAATTTGTGAATATTTGAATGAAGCATATTATTATCGAATATATAATATAAATCATAAATATAGGTTCTTTTATACATTATGTTATATACGCATAACTGCATAAGTCATGACTTTAATCGGATTACATTCAAATTACATTTATACTTTTGCGAAAATAAAATGTAGGTATACTTGTGCGTCTAATGTCCATCTTATTAAGTTATATTGTTTTGCCTGTTCTTATTCTATGATATTATATATATTACTTCAGCAATTTTCAGTGTGCTTAAATAGTTAAATTACTTATTCGTTTACCTCATTCATGGATTTAAATGTTAACATGCGCACCAACTCCTCGGGTGGTATTAATTTTAATGTTCAATTTTTAAAGGTTACGATTTTTACGATTATATTTGTACATTCGATGTGAATTATTGTGATAATAATATCTGGTGGTATAATTATCATGGAAATATTGTGAAAATGTTTACTGCGGTTAAAATTATATAACCACCCACACAATTACCTTTTTAGTTTTGACTTGGAGTCAAAAGTGCACGAGACAAGTGATGTTCAAAGTTCAATCAGTTTTCTCCATTTTAGATTATTATTTTATATCTATCTATACTAAAAGTTTTGACTTTTAGTATAATATATCATATTATAGTGTAATACGGTGGGTATATTAATAAAGTGGAATTAACGTAACTTATGTATATTTTTTATAATGGTTTTATCTTTTACACAATTATTCAAGCCAACGATTCGAACACTGCCGTACTAAGATTATCATTTATCATTTATACATCATTATGAATGCCTCCCGAAAGCCAAAAATTATTTATATACGTTTAGGTATGTGCGTACTATTTATATAAATATTAATTATGATTCATGAATAATAAGTTTTTCATTCTGCATGACCGTATATATTAATTATATTATGAATTATAATAATATAATAAAAATAATGAAGAACAATTTTAAGACAAAATCTTTTAAGGATAATAATAATAAGGGTGGTAATATTAACAAGGTTTTCCTATATAGCCGTTTATAGTGTATTTAAATACTTGAGCCGGTCCTGATTATTATTTGATTACGAAGAACAAAATAAATTTTGTCATACAAATAAGTATACCTACTAACCATATTAATAATAGGTAACTCACTAAACTCGGTGGTTTCTAATCGGATTATCGAAGTTTCATTATAAACATATAACAACAAAGAGGCAGGTAAAATTAAAGTATAATATGTGTATACATTTAGCACATTTTCACTAAAATAAATGTCACTAATTCACCACAAGTACCAGGTATACCTTGTTTTAGTATTACATTGTAATAGTTAAATTATGATAATTTTTGTTCTATGATTTGACTTCCAAAATATTTTTAAAAAATACTGTGAATAAGTATATTTTAATATTACATAAACTAAACAAAAGTGTCGCTGGTAAAATAATAATACTTATTGGGTTCTGTTATCTAAGATGAGCCGTGTCTGAGAAATGTTTAAGATGTGAAAATATTCCAAAATTGATAAAATATTATACATTATATACAACTATACAAGGTAATTTTTTAGAAAGCTAACCCCCATTTTTGTTTTAAAAATACATCAGTTCCTACGTTTATTCAAATTCGTATACATATAAAGACGGTATTTTAAAATTCTTGATATTTTTTGTACCATTTACTTAGTGAAGATACAAACTTCTATTATTCAAAGATAATACCCTTTCGTTTGATTGACTTGAAAGTTGAACATTATGATGTTTATCAATCATCTGTATACGAAATATATAACGGTTTTCAGTAGTCAGTATATGAGAATACTACGATACAATTATATAAATAAAATATTGTAAATTTATATCTGCAATGCGATTAATGATATTGGTTGTATTATTATTATTATCATCGTTATTATTGGTATTAACAATTAACCCAATGTATAATCATAATTAATTGGTAATCGTTATTTTTTATTTTATTTGTTGTTAATCCTGCTGCAGTATAATATTACTGATACTTAAAATTATAGATTCAAAAACTCCAAAAATCCTAAAATACTCTAAAATATGAATAACAATTACCTTAAAGTTTAAAATCGTCAAACAATGAAAAAATACAATCCCCCTCCCTCTAATCATCTCCATCCCATTTACTTATTGTAATACATGTAATTATAGATTGTAAATAAAAATTTTTGTTCAATAAAAAAAAAAAGAAAAAAGTATATAACATTTGTTTATTAAACGAGTATTTACTAAAAATTGTAGTGGCGTCTGAAGTACCTATTAGAATAAAAACATAAATATTTGCTAACTATTTTGAGTTAGAAATTCAGAAAAAAATTTCTATTTATATCTAAGATTTGTAAATTTAACACAAGATTCCTCATAAGTTTTGATACCTTTACAAAACAAAAAAGTTTACAGGAAAGTCAAACAATTTTTTTATGAGCCTTTGAAGTTAAAATTGTTTTGACATTGAATTTTCAGTCGTATATTAAAGAATCCTCATCGAAAGATTATCTTATTTTATTGCAATTCAAAAATGAATAACCGTATATACTTGACATTTTCACCAAATATTTATTTTTTACTTTCTATAATTTGTATTTTTTATGGTGGACCAGCCCATGTGAACTTCTCCTTGCCAACCAAAAATAGCCACTGTACCTATTCAATTATAATTGTTGAACTATTTTATACTAATAATTATTAAGTACAACTAAAGTCTATATAGGATAACAATTTTCCGGCGTGACCCTCTAAGGAAAGTTGGAGTAGTGGTGAGTCTGAAATTAAAACATTTCTTTGCACCACCAGAAATTGAGGCCAATTCACGCCACTGCCCGTATTCCAAAAAAAAATACACGAGAAATGTTCAGCAGTCCTTGCTTGTATGTTATTATGTTTATTGTTTCGTGCGATGCCGTGGGTGCGTGGGCATTAGACTAATTAAATCGCAGATAAACATCGGCCGTTTCCTGCTGCAGATAAAAGTCTGCCTCCACAAAGCGCGTATCAGCCACCCATCTAGAGCACCCTGCAGCAATTATAACAACACACAACTACAATACGTACCTTTATAAATGCACATATCGCTGCCGATTTCCGCTGCAGGTGCACTTATATCATGACGTATTATAATGACTATGCTATACTCGACGGTTGCTACAGAACATTTTCGGCCTGCAGTGACATCGCGACTACATAATATTATAAAAATATTGTGATATTATATACCGCCTGCTATATTATCATCATCGTTAATGTTATCATTTGTAGATTTGTGCCAACAACGACTACGACGGGGTCGTTCAGCGTTTGACTGTGCAGCATTAAAACCGGCGGCGACGCGTGGGCGCACAAAATCTGATTACTGCTAACGTCGAGAACGATTTTTTTTTTTGCTGCCCTCAGTTTGCCGTCGTCGCAGCAGATTATCCGATTACTGTGTACTGTGATATTATTATATAATGTTATGCTCGGCGGTGTATATACTATGTATATAAACTCGCGTATACAGTGCATACCTCTATATATATATATATATATATATACAATATTATGTATTACACAAAGAGCGTGTAATGGGTATGCATATATAATAATATATTGTGTACGAGGGCGGCTCGCGAATCTCCCCATCGCTCGTCGTCGTCGTCGCTATACAGTCGTCGTTATCGGCGTAATGCAATCTTCTCGAGCTCGCGGGGGCAATTAGACGCGGAAAACGAAATGTTATCAATACATGATATTATATTATCCGGTGTGTGCGAGTGTGTGCACACGTATTGTAATATTTAAACGGCTACGACTATAAAGTAAAAACACTCCGTCGGTGCACGGGGGCGTGGGTAGGTAAGTACCCGACGCACCATACTATATATACTGCTTACTGCCACTATATACTATACCTGCGAAGCGTTCGTCATTATAATATTATGTTGTGTTTATAATATTATTGTTATATTATTACGCGTACGCCCGTTTTGAGGCACGTGCGCTTGCGCGTGGCGGGGAGCGAGGGGCGGTCGGTCCGTATATTATATTATACGGATAATAAACGACTCTCGGCGGCCCTCTTTTATATGCATATAAGTATATGGATATACGGAGGAGGTAATCATTAAAATCGACTGATGGTGAATCCACTGCCAATTTACAATACGGATACCTATATCGTATTATTACGACCCGTGCCCGATGATGATGATAATAATATAATAATAGTCATAATATGTGAATGCGCAAACGGGCGGCTATGGCGTTTACATCACTTAACGATGTTTGTACATTATATTCCGGCAATGCGTGTCACGTGCGCACATATCATAGTAAATAATAATACATAAATATATGTATATGTGCGATAAATATATCTTTTAACTTTCCGTCGTTTGGCGCAGGTATACCAGCTCATCATATCATAAAAAGACCCTTTGTGCGAGGGACTATTATATTTTGCGATCTAATGAGCCGGCCTCGAATGATTTTTCAGGGTTTGAATAAAACGTACGATGGGGGCGATAATAATCCCGCCTGGAAACGTTTATCCTCCTGTATAGGTAATACTGAGAGACGTACCCGAATTATCACCGCCTGTAAAGTACGTTCTGCACTATACACTCGAAAAACAACTAAACAAGCTTTTCAAAAACTATGATATAAAATAGTTTTTCAATAATCGTACCTGCGAGAAAAAAAATTGTCTTTTCGGCTCAGGTAAACATAAAATATTACTATCAAGTATTTAATATCAGGGCATGTAAGATGTACCTACCCGGGGTGGACTGGGAATAAAAATCGGCCCCTGGGAAATAGAAAATTTGGGGTAATAATAAAATATTTATAACTTATAACTTATTTATTAGTTATTTATATCTGAAAACATTTTAGGTGATTTAAGAAATACGTATCCCACCAAAAACATATATGTAAAATGAGAGCCAAGTTCAATACTATAATATATGCCTTAGTTGTTGACTTCAACGACAAAAGAAGTGAGATCTAAATGGGTGCTAAGTTAGGATAATATATTGAAGCCTAAGGTGTGACTTGGCTACTTTTCATATACGAATTATTATTATAAGTACCTACTAAAACAGTAATGGAAGAGTGAAGATGATTTTCCGAAGAATAAAATAAGAACTCAAAGCTTTAGAACTTGCAAATGCTATAATATATAATTCGTAGCCAAGTCAGACCTTAGGCTTCAATATATTATCCTAACTTAGCACCCATTTAGATCTCACTTCTTTTGTCGTTGAAGTCAACAACTAAGGCATATATTATAGTATTGAACTTGGCTCTCATTTTACATATATGTTTTTGGTGGGATATCATTACTTTTTGTATGTAAATTATTATAACCTAACCTAACCTAGCCATGACGTATTCTATAAATAAAGTTTATTACTATATAATATAATTCAGTTACTAATATTAATAATAATATTTATTATAAAATATTTTCCGTTTTATATACAGAGTATAAAATATATGTAAAATTAATATACAATTATTTTAACTCTTTTTGAGTATATTTTTAATTATCATAATTTTATTGACTGTAGTTTCTACTGTTGGGTGGATAATTCATAATTTGTAAGAATAATTATTTAATTATTTTAATTGTAATATTTAAAAAAAATAATATTAATTACATACATAGATAGAAAAAAAAGTATGTTGATGCGCACGGGTCGACAATATCGACACATATTCGGCTAGTCGTATTTTTGGAGCGGCGATACGGGAAAGGTTATTTAAGTCAACATTACATTACATTACATTAAACTAGAGGCAATTCATTAATAAATTGAAAAATTAAACACAATAGATAAAATAATTGCAAAATTATAATAAAATCAATTGATTAAAAAATTAAAAATTAAAAAACTAAAAATTAAAAATTAAAAAATTTTAAATTAAAAATTTTCAAGTTTCTGATTTTTTCCTTTGTATTTACCTAACTACCTATCTGTATGCCAAATTTGAACTTTCTAGGTCATCTGGAACTGGGTTAGAATTTTGATCTATAGGTAAGTCAGTGATAAAAATGACGATTTTCGGACGTTAATATCTAAATAACGGTTTGAAGTGTGTTTATGAAATTTAGAGCACATATGTATCTCGTTAGTCTCAATATATGAGCCAAATTTTACATGTTTATGTGGAATAGTTTTTGAGTTATGAGGGGGTCAAAAGTGGCTCCAAATGGTTCGTGTAATATTACACACGGTGCTGCTCGCCAGTTCTGTTAGCTAGAACTTGGCTTGACACGCTACCGCGTGTCTAGATACGTATAATTATCCTCGTATCCACTATCTATAGTCGAGTTGCAATAAGTACAAACTTCGTTAGATTTGTCCACGTATTTAATATGTATATTGTTTTGACTTGTTTTTTAGGTTTATAATTTCGAGACTTTTTTGATAACGTATATGGGAATCGTTAATGGAAAATGTTGAAAAATTTATTTCTTAAGACAAGAAAACGTATTTTACAAACCATTGCACAGGTAGTTAATATAATAATATAATATAGGTACATATAAAGTTTTCTATAAGTTGTCTTCGTACTCTCTATAAAGAAGAAAATAAAGACATTTCATCCGCTTTGTTAATGTATTTGAATACTTCAAAATTGTTATATGACCAGCCAAGTGAGAAATGATAATGTATATAATGGTAGTTATTATAATAATATTATGTGTTTATTCTTTTAGTTTTCTCTGTCATCAGTTTTCGAATCAAACCCGAAACTCCTTGCAATAGTTGTATAAAAGTATCCTATTCATTTTTGTTTAAACTTTACACCGTAAAGTGGGTTTTTAATTTTTAACATTTTTACTTAATGGATAAAAATTTGAATTCAAATGCTTAACAAAAATACAATTGCACTCTTTGTTTCATCATTTAGAAGCGAGATAATAGTGCCCCCACAACCAACCGTGAGTTTCTGTATGCTTTTGGGCTATAGTTTTATATTTTTATTATATATTTCTGGTTTCTGTTGATATATACATTTCCAAGATAGCAGTTGTACCTACCTATATATATTAATCGAATCGAAATCGATCGTTAAATAAAACGCAATTCGTTTTCGGATTATAAATGTATAATATGTATTATATTTTAGTATAGCAGGTATATCGTAGTGGCGTATTAAATTATTATTTATTAACCACATGCGAATGGCGGATAATACGCAATCGATTTTACGAGCCATTGAAAACAATTATTGTTATATATATTTATAGAGAGAGAGAGAGAGAAAGAGAGGGAGAGAGAAGTTGTATACGTATGAAAAAAAGTGATAAAAACCACGATATTACTAAAACCTTCAGGTATTCAATACGCACAGGCTAGTTATTATATTGTAAACTGTTAAGTAGTTATAAGTGCCTACACACGTATCCTTAGGCGTACTCTTGTGAGAGGGTCAAGGGGGAAGTTCTCCCCCCGAAATTTAATAGTGGCGGGCAGGGTAGTATGCCCCCCCACCTGCTGTAAGCTCCAAGTTATTGTATATTAGTACACATTTTTTTTTTTTAATAGCATTATGCTTGAATATTACTTTTAACATAAATATCTTTTTGGGCTTGGTACAGATATTATTTTATTTCAAACCGATCTCGTTTTCGTTGTCATGTTACCTACCTACTTATTAACAAATATATATATTTTATGATTAGTAGACTTTCCTTATAGAGGAAAAATATCGAGTACCTATAGAGTGTTATGGTATTTTCTGTGTGCGTTTGTGTCTTAAGTAAGTAATTACAGTAACTTACTATAAGTCGTTAAAATATTTATATTGTATAGGCGAAGGTATATGACTACACGTACTGATGGTACTCATTATAATAATAAATAGGTATAGGTGAATGTACTAACTAGATATAACTAGATATAGTATTTTCCCCCTAATTTAACAAAACTTCAAGGACGCACTGCTATATAATATTATGTAGTGTTAACATATTATATAATACCTATATGTATATATTTATTATTGGTAAATAATTTAGGGGTAAAAATCAAGTTCCTTTCACTAGCACCGTTACATTTTTAGACATAATAGCTGGTAATAAATATTTATTATATTTTGCTCCCTCCCCACCTAAAACAAATTTATTACTCTAAAATACACCACTACGATATTCCTTAATTACAACCACTTATTTTGTGTTGTATTATTATTTTAGCTAAACGTTTTACTTTATTTTATTTCGGTTAAGGTTTTTTTTTACCTTTACCGTTTTGCCATATAACTCGATTGCGGACATTTTTTTTTCTCTCCACGTTTGCCTCCGGAAACGTTTTTTTCCGGTCTCGTCCACCGCTGGCGATTAAAAAAATACCTTTTCTCGGAAAGTAGAAGAATAAAATAAAAACAAAGATGTTGAAGACGGTGACAACTACAATGAGCTTATACCGTGGACATAATATATATTTTTACTTTTATTATTCACCATTGTCGAATTTTTATAAAATAAACTAACAAAAACGACGAAAACGCTTCATGGAAATTCCACGTGGTATTCGTTTCAACCAAGAAAGTGTTCGCGTCGTCGCTCCTCCGATCTATATATATAAAAATAAGTGTACATTTTAAATAAATTTTATAACTCAAGATCCAATTAATCGATTTTGATTAAAATTTCAGGGCATATTAAAATTGATATTATGTAGATGGTTTCTGTGAAGTTTGTACGCTGTGAGATAATGGTTCCGGAATTATGGCCTGTTAAGTGCACACTAAATAATAAATAATAATAATAATAATAAATAATTAAATTGCGGATTAAAATAATAATAATAGTGTATTGTATATTGCTTGCTATTAGTTACGGGCACTTTCGTTGATTTGTATTATTATTTTTTGCCAATATATTCTAACTATATAAATGTGAAATGAAAATCTTTGTACAGGGTCAACTCTGGAACTACTTATCCGATCTTTTTGATTTTTTTTTAACGAAAGAGTATATCCAGAGAAATCCACAGGAAAAGTAGTAAATATGGATGTCAAAAATACAACAGTGCCGCAACAGGTTAGGTTAGGATTTTGTATTAATTGATTATATTAATCCACCATGGGTAGAATACGACAAACTTGATATAACTTTGGAGTTAAATACTTAAATTATTAAAAGATCTACTAGAAAGAATAGATCTACCGTAGTCCGTAAGTAGATTGCCTACCTGATAATATACTGCTGCGAATCAACATTTTCATTCCGTTCAACGGAAAAGTTAAGATTAATTTTAAACACCATACACCGAATATTAAATAATGAATTGAACAAAGTTTGATTCATATAGAGTTGGCACATTTAAGGGGAAACGAAGTGCATGGGTTCAGCTTGTATTATTATAACATTACATATTATTATCTATTACATTTCATATCATTACAGGGCTACAGGCTACTATAGAGGCTTATAATGACATCGGTTGAAGTAACAAACCAGGTATAATAATCTGAATTTGTAGGTTCCGAGAGAACTTCTATGGTACATTTGTAATTTTATATCGGTTATTATCATGTTCTTTTCATTGGCACCCCCACCCCAGAAATTTTACATGGTTATAGATTCAAATAGTTTATAGATCAAGGCGCAATGTTGCGACAGTCTTGACAATCAGTGAGAATTCAAAATTGGTCAGGTTAGGCTGTCTGAAAATTCAGCAAATTGGCTTGAAAATATATGGTACTGAAAGAATTCTGCACAGTTGTCAAATGTCCAGATTTATAATGCAGATGAGACGAGACTTTTGTTAATATATATTACATTATATTTAGGTATATGTTGTTTGTTCAATGCATATTATTTACGGTTATTATTAGTATATACCCGAGTCACTAATTGAACTTCATTATTTATTATAAACGATTTCATAATATTGTCTTAAGTGTCCGGTTTTTAAGGGGTGGGGGGAGGATCACATCCGACGGGACTTGGCAAATTCCAAATTCTAAAATTTAATAATTTCTGGCAATATTATTAATAGCAATCAATATTATAAAAGTTTCAAAATATATAACAAGAAAAATAACACTTGAGTATATTATATAGGTACGCTTCGGCAAGTAGATGGAAACGATTTTTTTTTTAATTTATTTTTTTGGTCCATGGTATACCGAATTCCTTGAAGTTTTAATGTTGCGTATGCATTGAGATAACGTCGCGTCGATCCGACGTGCGTACAATAATGTGTAATAATACAGTCGCGATCTGTTTATACGGACCGTCGAACGCGCATTTCGAGGGTCGTTCAAAAAATGTGTAACGCCCGAAAACCACTCAAGACCCGCGACCGCAATATATATATATATCATCTGATATCGAGTGTGTAAGACCATATAATATATATAACGTCGCAGTAATGTGTGAGTATACGGTTAAGTGTTCACCACCACGCGACCGCTGGTTTGCTCCGTCTTTTTTACCGTATCCCGTCTCCTTTTGTGGCGAGACAAAAAAAAAAATAAATAATAAAAATAACAATAAAAAGACCCTTTTAACATATTATTATTATTACTATTATTATTATTATTATCATTATTATACAATAGCAGCCACCGCTGAAACGACGATGAGTATAATATAATAATATACGCGTACAAGAGATGCACAAGGCTGCACATTTACGAACGGTGCGATTGTTCATAATTTATTATACGATATAGGTATATAGGTACCTATGTATATTTAATGTGCAGGCATCTCGACAACGTGTCTGAGCGTCATGTCATATTCTGTAATATAAACAGTGCTTATAATGTGTGGCGAATACTGTTGTAGGCCAAGCGAACAACCTCCATTATATTGCAAAACGTTTCGATCGGTCCTTATCATCATAATAATATAATATTTATTGCCAGAAGCCAGAAACGAATTTCACATACCATTTCACATTACCATCTGCATTGAACAACCGGGCAGTTTGAATTTTTCAGGTGTTAGTAAATTAATCTCTTAGTTGCAAAAATCAAAATGAATAAATAATCGAATGTAAATATTATTCAATGTAAGCTAACAAACTTGTAGTTGATTGGACTAAAAAAAAATAGATATTTTTCTTGTATTATATTGTAATTTATGATATTATTTCCAAAAGCCACATTAAATCCTACAATATACCCAAGTGTATTTACACGATGTCAAAATTTGATCTTCTGAATTATTTTAATAATACGGTCAAGGCACATAGACGCAAATCGTATGGGGCTACCTTAACCCTCCAAAAAATATACAATATTTTAATTTTGTGGGATCAAAACCTCCCCTAATTTTGATAAGCTCGAAAAATACAACTGAAATTCACTATCATAAAATAAATCATTATTTTAAAATGTCGATATACAGATGCTTTGCATTCATCTATCGGGCCCGAGGCTTATTCCTCACTTACGTTCTTTTGACATGTAAGCTCATTAATATTATGTATTGCACACTCTCATCGCAGAGAGGGCTCAGGCGTAATTTTACGTGTTTGAACATATTGTTCTGCAGTAGGCGGCAATGAGGAAACGATCGACATGAATAAATGACGTACGTGGAGTTGGCCTATCCTGCGGATTTTGATGAATCGCGATTTTTATTAAATATTCATGGTATTTAGTTTTCTATAGCTATCTTGAGATATATATATATTTCTTATGTCCATTTGTAAGTATTTACACTTCTCCTAAACGGCTACACCGATTTTTATGTCATTTTTTCTGTGTGCTTGAGAAGGGCATTGCATGATTTAGATTCAGAATTGGACCCAGTAGGCCCAATTCGGAGAGTTGCTTTGTTCAATTCCAATTCCACAGGGATTTTAAGATTAACGATGGACATTTTTGTTTATGAATGGTTGCTACTTGCTATTGGTAAGAGGTAGGATAGTTAGTAGAAATTAGTATTATTTTCGTATATAAATAGTTGCCATTATATAGTTACTCGGGCAGACATATAACACGTTATAGGTATAAACATTATGGTTATAAATAAAGAAATTATATCTTAAAACAAATATGTGAGATGAATTTATATTTGTAGCTATTATATAGGTTATTAGGTACTCAAAAACTACTTAACCGAATTTGTGAAAATTTCAAATTGTTCTTGGAGATATCAAAAATATTTAAAGAGTAGCTTAATGAGTACGTTCTATGTATTCCACAAGTGATATCAACTACAAATTAATTGTTCATCTTGGTCGAATTAGTTTGCAAAGTGACGCAAATTTGTCTGTGAACTGAGCTAGTGAGCTAGGTAGGTACACCAAAACCAAGATACACTTAAGTGTTTATACTTTATATATATTCTACATTTTGTATTTTTTCATTTTTTGAAATGTCAAAATCGGGTTATCCAACTAAAATTGGATGGTTCATCCGAAATTAATAGTCACAGAATACGACTGGACCGTTTTCAATAAAAGTTTTATCAATAGATTACTTGAAACTTGGAAGGGTGCTCATAGCTTAATATTATTTAACTTCTATAGGCTATAGATATAAGGGTAGTTCACACATAATCTTTTTTCAGCTTATGAAAAAAGAAAATTTTTTTGTTTATCTAAATGGTTGCAATTGGTTACATATTATATTAATATTATAATAAATTAGAAAAAATATTATGATGGCATATATATTTTGAACAAATATATTTATTAAAAATACAAATTTTTGGCCTGGAAAACGTCGGGCCGGACAGGTAGTCATAATATAAATTACATAACGCCGCACAACAACATTCACACATCGATTTAAAATTTAACATATTAGTTACGTAGGTAGTTATGAATTATAATATATATAGATGTATATAGTACCTATACGGTGGAACCTATATAATAGTATTATATACAACCACTGTAGTTATATGCCGCCTATATACATTAAGTGTATGATCTGTCGATTGCGTATACAACGATATTATTCTTTTGGAAAATATTATTTTCGAAAGGTGGGCGTGTCATGTTATTATTATTCTTAATAATAATAATGATAATGATACCGTTTAGGTATATGGAATGGTATACGGGAATGTATCTGCCGCGGCATCGGTCGTGACATCACAACAAATACAATATACGAACATCCCAGCCCCCAGGTGACAAATGACAATATTATAATATATAAATCATATACCTATATGTGGTAAGTCATATCAGCCCATCAGCACTTTGTGATTTTTGAAACACAAATTGAGTCGTCATTTATATGACGGCTTTGGGAACCAGGACACTAATTGTCAAAATATATTGAATGTATACTGTTAAGGCTTGAGAACAGCTATCAAAACAACAAAAAAATGGTCTGAGTGCTGGAGAAACGTCTCTGGTCCCGATTGTGAGATCTTAAATTTGTTTTATTAATTTATTTTGTTTATACTAGCGAACCCTTTTTAATACGAATATGGAGTAAAAATAAATTAATTTATAGTAATTTATTGATTTACCCAATTATATGCATTAGGAATAGTCACTGTGATTCACATTATCCTAATAAAATGGTTTCAAATTAGCTGATAGCATTATCCTACCGATCAATAAATAAGTAGGGCTAATAAAAATTAAAAAGGAGTATTTGATCAGTTTGATCAGATAGACCGAATAGGAAGTCTAATATAAAGTAACTGTGTGAATGGCAGAATAAATGGTACCAACCGGTATACTTATAAGTTTTAGGTTGGAATAATGCCTAAGATTTTCCAATGAATGAAGATTAAATTGGTTAGCAACCAGAATGTATAATCATGCTACGAAAAAATAATCTATCAAATCTATCAAATTGTTATTGAACCCATATTGCAAGATAGGAAGCTCTAGTTAACAATAGAGTCAACAACGACACTTGAAGCTGGAATTCTTTAGAAAGTCTCATTTCTGGAACTATAGGTAATTTTCAGTGAGGGTTTTCAATTTTCATAGCCTTTTGAAATATATTTTAACCATAGCTCAGGAGTTTCAGGAAATATAGATTAAATACTAAGTTTCAGTTGATATGTTATATTATTATTACATAGTTTTTAATTAAATATTAAATACAATTTAACGAAATATTATAGACATCCGGAGTTTCTTCGTGTGTGGGCTGCTGTTGTTCCGGAGCTATCGAACTTAACATCGTGGGTGTCTTATATATATGTTAACAGTCGCATATATATATATGTGTACCTAGATGATTTAGTATGTCTAGTAAGCCTTCTTCCTTATTATCAGTATTAATTATTAATTATGTTTATACTTCTTAGTTTATAGTATCCATATGTAACATCTTCTCACATATGTGATCCACTACAAAATTAATAACACTCAAAGGTAGGTACCAACAATTTTTCGTCTAAGTCCACACAATCATTCCAATCGTAGTCCGGCCAAAAAACCACACATAACCTACAATATTATAATAATGTATTTCATATAAGCGATACCGATGCAGAATTCTACTCTTTTCGGACACACTGCTGAAACACAATAGGTAGTATTTAATTATAAATCTCTATCAATTTACAATTATAACCGATACTTCAAACGCCCTGGTCGAACTACGACACTCGGCCATGCGTGTGGTTAATATCAAAAAGAATAATCGCTTCTGTTGCCCCCAGAATTATAACCCTATAGTTATCACTCTTTGGCCTTTACCACTGTTCAACATTGAACACGTTGCCCTTAGTGAAAATAACCAAAACCTCCATATTAATACAGTGCTAAACTCCGATGTGGTTATCGAAAATTACACGCAAAACGAAATAGTCCGCCCCAATGGCACACATGTAAAGCATATGGCCATGATACGCGTAATTATACTGCAGTCAATGTGCGTTTAAAGATAATATTTCACTGACAAGTGCACCAGAGATCGTAGCCTTTCGGTTAGCTATGCACTATTATCTTGTACATATGCAGCATACAAAGATTATATTATAATATACAAAAAACGAAAAAATCCATAAATAAACCTGCAGACACAACCCATCTGGGGATACGTATCTTTACGTATATCCAATACAACCTCCTCCGGTCCATCATACGCCAGCATAACAGTCGTCCAGCCAACATCCAATACTCCAGATTCAATGTCAAGAAGTTTGTACGAATTCAAAACCTTATTAAGACCTTTAATCTCTCAACTTATCGTCCTTTTAAACAAACTCACAACAAACTTCATATAATGGTCATTAATTTCAATATCAAATTTCTTTTCTACAAACCTCATTAAAGTTATCATTATCTATATTTAATTCCCTTGCTATATTGTAAATCTAATAGCTGTAATCTTAATTGCTTTGTAAACATTAGTATTATATCATTAATTACTTAAATATTATACGCTGCGTATTAAATGTTATTAAACTTGTAACAGCATTCATTTGCTGAAATATATTTTAAATAAGATAAATATAAAACAATTAATATTTATATATTAGCATACCTTATAAAAATATACAACGGAGATATTTTAATTAGAGTTGTTAAATGTTTTAAATAATTAAATAGGATAAAACTATTTTTTTTTTATTTACGTACCACTGATAATTGAACATAATACTTTTATAATTATTTCAACTTAGATCTCCATTTATTTGTATATCTCATGTGGATATTGTAAATATATTTGTGGGTGAACACTGAACACTATGAAATCAGCCGTTGTACATTATGTTAATATTTCCGTAGCATTTATTTTTCTATAGATTTATTGTATTTTGTTTGTTATATGTATATAATATTGTGAAATTTGTAAAATAAATAAATTAAATTGAATACATTTAATGCACGGAATCGTGTTAAAAAAGGTTTATGCACACTACAGATTTGAATTTTATTCATTCCCATGATAATCATGTTGCTTATTAGGGAGCTGTTGGAAGCAAGTCGGTAAACATCACAGAATATAAACTAATTATATGGTTAATTTATAATTTAAATTTAGTATATAGATACTAGATAGGTATATAGTAGTAGTGGTGGATTTAAGGAGGCAGAGCCCCCCCTTATTTGGTATAGCATCTAGATTAATAAATTGGACCGTTTTTAAATATTTATGTCGTAAAACTTAAAAAAAGAAAATAGGCGCCCAGCAAAACAACATTTTAGATCAACACTGTATAGTGTATATAGTACCTACTTACGTTGAAAGTGACCAAAATAAACATAAGTATCGAAATCGTTTACCTATATATTTATTTATAAGCCTAATGTTGGTTTTATGAAATGATAAAATACGGAAGAAGGTATAATAATATCATAAGCAAAGGCATCCGCCAGAAATGTATTAAGGCACAGGGGGGGGGAGATCCATTTTGATTATTGGTAGGTGCATAAATTATATTCACATATATTATATAGGTACCTACAGTGGATTTTTTCGAATTTTAAATTATCTATGGACGAAAAAAAAAGGTAATTTATTAATACAATTTATTTTTAATTCAATGTAAAAAGGTCGGTAGGCATTTTTTTTTAAAGAGGCGTGGCTTTAAGTTTGTTAACCTCCTATAGCACTGCATAATATAATATACTTTTTAAATATTATGTTTTTTTTTTTGGGTTTATATTAATAAACCAATATAGATAACAACTAAGATGATTTTAAATTCACTTTGTTCGTTTATTATTTAATTACACCTACCAGTAATACGTCATTACGTCAACACTCTGCTTAATAAACGCCATAAGTTCTCACTATCTGTAATCTTTCTTTATTTTACCATACCCATCTGGCTATCTACCTTAAGTAGGTATAACAAAAATATTTTTAAATTAATACCATTTATGTGGATACTTTATTTATGCTGTAAGCCGTATTATTATTGAACTATTATTATATATTGTTGACCAATGGTCTAAAACACTAAAGTGCAGCTGCAGTGAAAACTGTACATTGGGGAAAAAAATGTCCGAGAGGGTGAACTGTCGATACTTGCCTATCAACTATTCAGACGCGATTGATTAAATAGATTGCCTCATTATAAGATAAATTGTACGATGTGAGATTATACGTTTACCTACGTTACTTGACAGGTCCCGACGTCATCACGAGCCGTTTTAACTATTTGACATCCAAACGACGAATCAGGTAAATGGTTAAAAAAGACCCAATAAAATATAGAAAAAAATTGTTTAAAACTTTAAAATAAATATCTTATTATAAATTATCTACACAATTATATGTTTTGTTTTTATTCATTATTATTATTAAGTTAACAATAAATAAAACAATAAATATGTATTTTTTTTACTCTTATTGCATAGATTACCTAGTCAACAATTTTCAGGATTTAAAGAAAAATGTTCAACACAAATAATAAATCTTTTGAATCAGTGATATAACGAAAACCATCGTACAAAAATAATCTTTCGTCTTAACCAGCTGCAGGTAGACCATAATTTAGAGGGTTATAGGATATGCTACACACTTCTATAATTCGGTACCACCTAATGTTCTTCATTGCCACCGGACTTACGGACTTTCCGTTTACTCGGACTTTTTGACTAATAAATATCGACAAAACGATACTGTATAGCTGTTGTAGTATCTATCCACCTATATTATAGACGCATATGGCATATTATTATTTCAATATAATAGTATCGTAAACTCTCTCGTGCATCATTATTTTGTTTCATTATTATAATTTAATAATAATGAAATCACTGTAGGTGCATGGGTGGGTGTGCTTGTGTGTGTATTATAGGTGGCTAGGGGTGTTTCGACGACGTTTCATCGAGGACCTTTTTGGCGGGGTTGCGCCCGCGGATGATTGTGTCTACGTCGCATAAATCCGCCGAAAGAGATGGTGATCATCACCCGGCACAGTCGAACAAGGGCCCGGGGGCCGAGGATCAAACGTCGTATATACCTAGGGTATAACCTCATTTTATATATTATTATATGCGCTCGCACATGTGTGTATACCAGCTATAAGTATAGTCAGACCCGCCGAAATCTCCTCTCTTTCCCTCGGAAGAAAAAAAAACCACTAGAAAGACATTGCCCGGAGCACTACGTCGGCGGCATACGTTTTTCTTTGTGCGACTCGCCCACTTTGATATATTATTTTGTATTATATTATTTATATTATATTACACGCAGGCATTATTATTATTACGTTTTTTTTTATATATTCATATATAGGTATAGGTACGTTCCAACCGTAAACGCAAGTGAGAACAAAAACATCTATATAGATTTTAATATGCATATTGCATACCCATATCTATATGATAATATATAATGGAGGATATCTGTGCTAGCGTAGTACTGAATGTACATTGTATAATATTATATTATATTATATCCATTACTATACATTATATTATAATACCTATTATAATTATTTTAAATTCTAAATTTTTATTAAATATATTTTTTTTATTACTGAACGTTGCTTTCATATCCGTATAATATATAACCTTTCCTAGATATTTTAAATTAACTACATATAGGTACACTCAAGTATTAAATTTTAACTCATGCATAAAGTTTGTATTTATATTTTAATACTCAATGGTCTAATATACCATATATTATATGATCGAAGGACAGTAAGAGTAGGTGTTAATAGAATTCCGAACGTAGGCCTTATTCATTTGAAAAAATGAACGAGTTTAAATTGTCAGTAATCGGTATGAACACTGATGTTCAACACTGTTATATTTCATCAATCTGGACAATGTTTGCCGTTTGGTGGGAAGTCATAAAATAAGAAGAATGAAAAGCGAGCGCGAATACATATATTAGATTAAGCTGCGTCTTGGTGGTGTGGCGAACATTCTTCAGAGATTAGTCTAATGTTCCACACACCCTCCCAAAATCCGATAAAGGCATTAACTGTCATAAATATAACTACCTGTTGTATAGTAAATACTAAAATACTAGTTAGTACTAAATGATTACCCGTTGGCCTTTAACCACCTTAAAATATTCAAAGGCTGCCGACTCTCGATTATCCCCTTCATCACGCATCTACCTATATATAGGAGCAGTTGATTTCTTATTTTATCCCAGTGGCATAAAGGAAGGGGCATTCTTTTTCTTAATGCAAATTTATTTTTGATTATATAATATTAACACTTTACTTATCCTTCTTTTTATAAGCTAACTTTTTAATTTCTGACCAGTGACAGTATTATGTAGCATCCGCTATCCACACACTCGTATTACCTTGAAAATACTCTCAACCGCTGAACTAAATGATTGAAAAACTCTTACATTTTGGTTAGAACAGCATACGCTCTGTATTTTATCGGCACAATATAGTCGACGGCCTATTTTGATTCATATCAAATTAATTTTATTTTATATTTATTTGGTTGCAATTATATTACTGCAAAATAAACACCTACGCCACTGTTTCGTCTGACCTTTGTATATTATGTATACTGACACAAAAATGCGTTCTATTTACAGTAATTATTTGTGATGATGTAAAATGTGTATAAAATCCGGCTTCTGTGCCAAACTCATAAAAATATTGTGTAATCTAGCTAAAATATATTGTCATGTATGAACGAATGAATTTATGGCATAGGCGTGTGCAGACTTTGTCCTCGGGGGGGGGGGGGGGGTCTTAAAAATGTCTGAACCCAAGATTCCTTGTACAAAGAGGTGACTTCGGAAATGTGAGGTGAATTCGGAAAACACCATGTTTTTCTGTAGATAACGAAAATTTTCAAATATTTTCAAACATTTTGAGCTATTATAAAGACATATGACTTTTCAATTTTTTTTTTAATCGTTAATGCGAAACAGATCTTACATTGGTTACAATAAAAAAAAAAAAAGTATACCTGCAGTACAATATAGTCACGATTTTCACAAGCCACATAAATTAATTTCCCACAAGCGTGTTGACGCGTTTTTTAATAATAACAAATAATATAATAGTATCAAATAAAAACATATTAAATAGATAATACAATAAACGTTTATTTGAGTACCTAATTCATAATTAATGGATTTGCAGAGGGCATAACAATCTTATAAGCTAGGTATAATTTTTTTTCAACAAGCGTTCGAACACGGAACATTATATATTTTTAACTATTAGTGTTGGCCAACGATAAATTTTTAATTATTGATTTAAATTTTTACATAGTTATAATATAATTACATTAAAATGTTTGTATAGTTTATTGAAAGCATATTAAAGTATAGAATACATAAATATTAATATATTATGAGTGTAAATTCATTATCAATTATAAATTATTTTGTACTAACTGAAAAGTATTCATTAACTTTTATACTCTTCAAGTTGTTTCATCGTAGGACTTTGAGTTACTAAATAATCATTTTCGTCATCATCATCCCTATCTATCATTAATGATCGTAATTTATTACGAGGAGAGTGTGCTTCAAAATTGTTTTCATTTTCTAATATTCAGTTTTTATAACTATGTATGTTATAGAACGTGCCAATTTCAAGCGTAACACGCAACAATCGGCGGAATAAACGCTTTGTTCGCTTCCACGTCGAAAGGCACTTGGATTTGGCCTCCACCGTGGTTACCAGTTCTGTTACATCAAGGTGGCGGATTACATTAGGGTTCTCTAGCAAGCTAGCCGTCTGTACTTCAACTATCATTACCCTATTTTTTTTTTTTTTTTTTTAGGTAAAAATGTCCATGTAGGTAATTACAGTATCTTTGACTTTCTGGTAAAAAGGTTATAGGTGCAGCAGCTTACATTTGGCCCTCTTTCATCGGCGGACACAGAGGACGTCCTGTCAAGAGATACTATGAGTTCGGCTGAATGGATAGGGCCAAATGTAAACTCCTACACGAATAACCTTTTTAACTGTAAGTCAAAGATACTGTAATCTCCTCCATGGACATTTTTACCTGAAAATAAAAATATAGTAATATCCTGTATACACTCCAACATTTTATTTGAATACACGATTTTGGAATTGAAAAGCTCAAAAAGCTAAAAATGATAACTTGAAAATAATAATTATAAAAATATATTTGTATAGATAAAATAAAAACACTTGGTTAGTGATTTATTTTAATATGACTTTTATTTAGGTTTTTATTTATATAAGTAGCTGAATTGATATTTGTATAATATATATTAATGTATTGCAAAACAGATATTTTATTTTTTTATGTCGAAAATACGAAAACATATTATTTTTACTGATTTCTTTTTTAACATTATTTAGATATTTTTAAATGTATAACTAAGTCATTTGTTTCTTAAAATTTAATTATGTATTAATTAAACAATTAAAATTGGAGGAAATTATTAAATTTGATAATTTATATGAGTATGCTATGAGGAAACAATAGCGGTACAAGCGGATCCACCTTTTTAAAAATTAATTTGACTGTTTTTTAAAAACGTACTATTATTTTACTATCGTTTGTAGGAGTTAACAATATGTTTTGTCGGAATCAACACTATATTTTGTAGGAATCAACACTATATTTTGTAGGAGTTAACACTATGTCATGTATGATATTACCTATACATTTGTAGGAGTTTACCATTCCCCGAAAATAGCACCGCAATGTTCTGCATCGAGTCACAACGCCGTCTCTGAGGATCCATGAGATCTCTGCTTGACTGCAGTTTAACGTCCGCTTCGGCAGTCAAAACCTGCTGCGGCGACAAGACGGATGTCGCGGGGCCGTGAACCTGACGTCGATGTATCGGACGGCGTCTCCATCGTGAGCTCGGCGGGAACGAGCGTCGTTCTTGTCATATTGACCAGCGAAATGTAACATAGGAATTTTAGACTTGCACAGCTGTTGTCCACGACAATTTGGGCTGAACCACTTGACGGGTCGACCGGACCTGTTGGCTCCGAATCGTCGGCCAACGACACCTGTCGACATCGTCGGTCGACACCGGCTCCTTCGTTGTGTCAGCAGACGTCTTACATAGCCTGCACCGCGATGTTTGACATCGAGCTACATCTGAACGCAGCTCAGGACTGGTGACATGATTGCGACCTTCCAAAGTGATTTCGACAGCTAGTTGACCCGTTCCTTAGATCGCCAAAAACTTTTCGCATTAACTCGGCGGACGGTGATCGGTTCTCAACTTCGGACGACATATTATTCTGTTCCTATTCACCCCATTTACGGTAGTGAATAATAGAGTATTCTGTGATAATAATAAATCATTTGATAACTGATTAATTAATAACTTTATTACATTTATTCACAGATATCTATATCTATACTATGAGATTATAACTGGCTTCACTTTTTTCATGTACAATGTAAAAATGTTCGGTATCTAGTTTAGCATAGATATCTATGTATTTATTAAAAAAAAACTAGGGGCCGCAATCTCCCCCCCCCGTTTGCAAGCCTATGATGGATGGATAGATGGTTAGATAGATGTGAGAAGTAGTTGTCGAGAGGACGACTTCCGCACCATATTATTGCCGTATTATATAAGACAAATACCGATCAGAGTACCTACATATTTCTGTAGAGAGTAATGACCTACTTTTATATTAATTTATCCATTTGAGACATATCATATTATACAAATGCATAAATGTATAGATTATAGTTGCTGGATAGGTATTTCTGGAAATATTAGATTCCGTACCTTTACAGATGATCACAAAACTTTCTGGCAAAACCATTCGGATACCTCTACATCAGTACCTAACCATAGTTTCAAAGTTCATAATAAGCTTACTACATGTTTAATATTAAATTCTATTTAGTAATCACATGCACACACAATAATATAATGTATATATTATGGTGTTACATGGATGTCGTACTTATTATCTGTCAATAATGTAATTGTTAGCACAACCGCGTATACCTAGACATTATACGAACGATTTTACGCTATATATATACATAAAAGCAAAATGTAATTCGTGTTATAAGTAATGCATATGATAAGGTATTTTTTACCCGCCACCTCATAGTTGGGTTTTTTTTTAATGTGCAAGTATAATCATTATTACATATTTTATAATAATATAAATTAAAAACGGCTCTCGAAGTTTCGTTCACGCCGTAGACGGTATATGCACGTAGACAGTCTATTCGTTGTGGATCCAGGGGCGGACTGGCTTCTTTAGAGCGGCCCGGGAATTTTTTTTAAAGTGGCCCAAAAACTATTGTCTAACCTAATTATAACATTTATGTTTAAAATACGACACATTTTTTCCATTGCATATTCAAAATATAAATAATAACAGCAGATATATCATGCGTTTTAGGTAATATATTTAATTTATTGGCTTAAGGAATTAATAATTTAAGAAATGTTTTGCTTTTTTAGGCTAAACGGTCTATAACCGTTTGGTGCTGTATGTAAATTAAAATATTTTTTTCTGTAGCCATTAAGACAAAAGCTTCTAGATTATTCCGTGTCATGCTGTTCCGAGAAGACAATTTCATTCATTTTTATAGTATAAAAAACAATTAAAAATTCAATAAATTAATTCATATTTATTTTATTATTTAAATATGTTGTTGTTGCATACATATTAATATATTATTAATTATAATTTAGTAAAATAATTCACGACTCACATTGTATTGCCATTTGCCGCGCAAACCAAATTTTACAAAATTGTCTAAAATAGTATTATCTTCTATATTTATCTTACCTTTTAAAAGGCGATATCGGGATCGTAAATATTCAAAAGGTACCTACGTGCTTCTTTCCAGTAGTCAATGCAAAATATAAATTAACTATTATTAGTTATTACAATATTACAGACGACAGACTCGTGAACGAAATACGAAAACAGTATATATTATTTTTAAATAATATTATATTGAATTATCGTATACAAACAAATAGTGATACCGCCACTGATACAAACCCAAATGGTTGCCGGATGCGTTATTGGCTATTATTTCTATTTATATAAACTAAAATTATTTTTATAACTGTGTCTTAGAACAACAAAATATAATTTTTGGGATGATTAGGTATTATTGTATTATTTATGTTATATTTTATAGATTTTAAATACACCAAACACTGAATACTATATTATTAAAATTTAAAAATCATAATATAAGTTAGTTATTTGTACAATCAAACTGCCCCGCCCGAGACGGCCTATAATCCCATTATTCGACCGGCCCATCGGGAAATTTCCCGATCTCCCGATCTGCCAGTCCGCCCCTGGTGGATACCATGCAAATAATTTAAGGGACAGTGGGTTTAGTGCTGCCTAAACACTTCAGATGGCTAATGATCAAATAATTATTACTAGCTGAACCTGTAGTGACCGTCGTTGCCCATTTAAAGTCAAACTCTTTATGATTCAAACTTGGTTCAATTCATTATTTTACATTCGGTGTAATGGTGTTCAAAACTTAAAAATGTTCATTGGCCATCTTGCATCTCTAAATACTTGGCAAACCATTTTAAAATGCAAATTTTGAAAAAAATTCCTAGTGTACACTTACATGGTGGTACGAAGGTACTATCAAAATAAATTGTGAGCGTCAATCTGTCATTGTTTAGGCTCTATGTTTATCAATCAGTGTGTCAGTCAGCATAAGTTCCATTATATTATAGCCTTCCCAACAGGCGTTTTCCGTGAACTAGCTTGTGATTATGTGCTAAGTATATTATCATGTAGACAACCCATCTGTGATGGATTGAGGTACCCGCAAAGTGAGTACGTAAGTGTATAGTTTTCAACTCTAAGGTTTCAAAGTTATACCAAGTTGGTCATTTTTACTTAATACAACCTACGGTGGATTTGATACAATGTGCCATCCGGTGGTTTTGGATATATTTGTATAACCTGACTTCGCTGATCAATTCATATAAATTACGGCATTATATATTGGTGTACCTAGGTTTTAGTGTAACCAGATCAGATTGTAATACTCCTGTAAGGTGTAATGCGCCAGAAACCTTCGCGGTAGTGTACTAAACAACTCCCCAAAGTGTTTATATATATAAAAGATTATAAAGATTATCATGAAATCTTATCATGCACAATAATATGTATGATGTATAATATGTTTTGGTCTGATTTCTTTCGTAATAGTTTAAAAACCTTTCTTGGGGTGCCCAAAGCCAGCTACGAAAGTTTAATGGCGATCGGATGAATAGAGTAGGAATGCATTAAGGATAAACAAACAGATATATATATATATATATATATATATATGTATAAATATATATGCACACACACTAAATAAACACCCATTGTTATAATCCATAATAGGTATATTATAATAGTATGATAATATATCCACCAAAATCAGTGTTAATCATAATATAATAAAATTGTTAGTTCTTATTGATCTGGCCACCGCTCTACCTCCAGACAACTGTCAAAAAAATAGCATTAGGAATATAATTTTTACTAAGTTATATCTAATATTTTAGTGTTGGCGTTTGTTGTTACATTGATTTGGAAAAAAACAATAGATTACGTTACCCTATAATTTATTAGGAACAGATTACAACTCTTTGTCCATATTAAATTAAAATACTAAATTTTGAATTTTTTTAGCTCCTCATTAGGATGTTTGCTATTATTTTTCTTTTTAGTGAGACTAACGAACAACAATTTATTTTATATGTAGAGGGATTACGTTACATTAGTCATTAGATTTTCACCAAATAGGAGATACCTATAATAAAAATATAATAACATATTTTTTATGTAATACCTTATTATGACGTACTAATAATATATCAATATTATATATGTTTAATTTCACGAACTATAATGAATATTTTAGAACTATAATAATTATGATTCGATTTTATTTTAGATAGATGATTTTTATTAAACCGAATTCAATTCTCCATCTTCAGTTTTTAGATTCTAAATTATTATTATTATTTTTTTGGTTTCTGAGGCTTTGACAACTGAGGTTATTAGCTTGTGAAACTGTAGGGGCCGTTTTTAACCGTGGGGGAGGGTACTGTAGGTTTTGAACACATGTGTGTTTGTTTTGGCAGAATGTTTAAGTCTGCACCCATAGGTATCTTCCACAGTTGGGGGGTGGCAGCCTCTCTCTCCGGACACCATGACTACCCGAAGAAAAATGCCTTCCGTGGCTGAGTTCGAACCGGCGACGGGGCGTGTCACAATCACTCCGTCCCCCTAAATTATTATTGTTATTCTCTGTAGGTAGTAGGTACCTGTTGTAAACATTCTAAATGATTGTTTTATTTGATTAATATTTATTGAGGAACCTACTTCAAGCTTCGTATAAATAAAATGTAATAATTTGTGTTACACATAAATCTATAATCTAATAGTAGACGTACCTACCTAAATAAATAAATAACAATAAAAAAATATTATATAAAAGCTAGGTATATATCGTTAAAATAAAAATAAAAATAATAAATAAATTGTACAGTAATATAATTGCAGCTAAATAAATATAAGAGAAAATGCAATTTATGTGAAGCAAAATAGGTAACATATTATTATCATTTGTCTAATTCAATCGTCCATGTACTGTCAAATTTATAATAATATATTATGTATATGCTCTTCTAGTAAAAATTTAAAAGTTTTTTAATTATTTAGTTTAGTGGTTGAGAGTATTTTGAAGGTAAAAGGGCGTGGGGATGCTACATAAAACTGTCACTCATCAGAAATTAAAAATTTAGCTTATAAAACGAAAAATAAAAAATTGTATGGTGACGTTGGAATGATGGGATTGAACTAATAAACGTGGACAGGCGGCAAAATGCTGAAATACATATACATGCTGCATGCTTATGGGTATAATATGCAGGGTGCGCCACTGCGTACTCTGTAACTCCAAAAAATGGTCCATTTATATTCCCTCGAGAGTACTTTTTTCCTAATTTTAAAAAATGGCTTTGGAAATAAAGTCTATATAAGAAGTTACAAACGAATTCAAAATATTTATGCTGTAGTAAACGTCAAATAATATAGGTAGTCAATAATCTTTTTTAAAAAGATTATCTTCAATACTTTTTTTAAAAATTGGTAAAAATAACGTTAAGTAACTAGAAACTTCAAGCAACCAAATGGTTAACATTTTTTTTTAACATAATATTATATTATATGTTTTTGGTTAGACATTTTAATTTTTCTAACTTTTTCGTTGTCATAGTTACTTATTAGCAATATATATATATAATTCATATATTTCCCTCGTAGTGGAAAAATATCGAGTAACGTACTTTTCTTATATAACTCATAAAAAATTAATAACTGACCTATCTATAGACATATGATATATCTTCTTTTTTAGTTTATCGATTTAAGTCGATAAAGTCATTTTTTGCTGATCGAAAATCTTGAAAATGTGGTACAACTTACTAAGTCCCCTGCGAGTAGTTCATGATGCAATCATTTAAAAATATCAACAATATAATAAATAGGAATGATTAAATTTGAATTATAAATATTTTAGGTATATCAAAATTTGACAAAACCACATGCTTTTAGAAATTATTTTGCACCATTCTATGACGTTACGTCATATTTTATAATAGATATTGTATATAGTTAGAAGCCAAATTATTACACATAGTAACAGTATTAAAACCATATCAACATTTGTGAACAATTTTACCATATTAGGTTTGCATATTTTATACATTTGATTATGTCTAACACGGTTTTAAGATGATTGATGACTATTTTTGAAACACAGATAACTTACACTAGTTTTTAATACATTCATTTACATCTTCTGTCCTGATTTTTTTTAAATATTTTTTGCACCTTCGCATAATTTTAGTGTATGCATTTTTTTTTTTTATATATATTTTTGTTTCATTTTTTTTTTCAGCAACATAAATACTATTATCGCCCCCTTTACATAATATGTCATATTGCCGTCTCCTCGAACCACCCATTAATGCGGTCATGTATTTAGAATAGGTACAATGATTTATCGTCAAATTCTAATTGGGCGCATCCATTACCTTGGCCTATATACCAGGGCCTAAAATTAAGATATTTTGCTACTGCACACCTTATTCCACCCCAAAATATTTTAATATAATGCACCTAGTAGTGCACATGCCACATGCCACATATAACTTCATTGCATAATTGTTTTTGTTATTCATTAATAATTAGTTGTAATAAATACAATCTAAAACAATCTTCTATATAATTCCTTGATACCTACCTATATACCTATAGGTTAATATAATTATTATATTATAAGCCGCCCAGAATATGATGTAGTAGGTATTATTTTTAGTAAGGATTTTAAACGAATACAATATTATGCTAATTACCAATTTTCAATAATCAATATTGAATATTAATCAAATAAAAATGTATAAAACCAAAAATGAGTACTGCACACTTTTAAATTTGCTACTGCACATTTAATATTAGCTACTGCATATAGTGTGTGCTACTGCACACAATTTTAGGCCCTGCTATATACTCACTCTATATTCTGCATAATGCCATAATATTATAACGAGTTTTTCGGATTTTTGCATTGAATTAATATACCTACCATAAAGCAGTTTATCTGGTCCAGGCGAATTCGAAATGTGTTTTTCTACGGTTTCCGTCATCAGATAATAATAACATGTGCATCATCGTATGACAATGATGGGTCGTACGCATTATTAATTCATATAATATATCACGTGCGTGGTGCATACGGCTCGTACCGCGTTTGCCAGTCTGTATACATAGTGGGGTGTTGTAACCCTAGTGGAGAGGAAAAAAAAACCGCAAACGATTTCATCTCGTTTCAATTATTAAGTAATATAATATTACTAATATTAATAATAATAAAAACGCGTGTACACATAAAACGGCAACGACGACGACGATGTTGCGTCTGATTTATCTTCATATATATATATATATATATATATATAGTATGATATCCGACCCCCCCCCCGGTGCGTGTTGTATGCCATCATTAGTTTTCGTGCACGAGCGCGGGCCCCGGCCAATTACCTAAGCGGCGGCGGCGGCGTTCGAGTCCCTCGGGTATTAAAACGCGAGCGGGTATTTCGTTTGGAAGAAAAAATAAATAAATAGTAATAATAATAAATAAGCGGTGGCGCAGCCGGTAATGAAATCGGCGAGTTATTTCGCGCACGCACACACCGCGGAAAAGTCTTTTGTGTGCCCCCCCCCGCCCGCCGCCCGCCGGAACGGCCACCGCGGAAGCCATCCGATTGCGGTGAAAATTGAAAAATAGTATAATATACGCGCCGCACGTGCCCGGCGGCGCACGTGCCGCCGCGCCGTTTCGCGTCGGGTCGATGATTATTGGCCGCGGCGGACCTGCAGCAGTCGTGTCGCCGTCGTCGTCGTCGGGTGCTCCTCTCCCCGCCTCACATAAATCTCGGCCGAGAGCACACCGGTGGAATACCTGGCGGACTGTTGTGTGTATACGACGTCATCGTCGTAATAATATCACATCGTTGTTGTAGTATAACAATGATGATTTCGTGTAACACTAAAATATTATTGAATTCGACAATTATTCGAAAAAAATGCGAACAATGTGAGTGAAGAGTACGTAGAGAACAGTGTGATAATAATAATATATGATGTGTCAGTTTATCTCATGGTCAGGTTTTATGGAGGCGTTAAAGATACCTGGCCACCTATTCCTTAGGGTCTCTTGAGCCAAATAAAGTGTGATTTGAATAAAAATAAAATATATTGTTGTTCTAAAATAAAAATGTTGGTTTTAAGAATTACTAAATTGTATATGAGTCGTGACTGCCAAATAAATTATCGTGGTGGCTATGGCGTTATTTTGTGTATGAGATATTCGAACTGGGGATGTACATTTTCATGAAAATTTTTCGTTCTGAAAAATTTCGTGTAAATATTCATGAACATTTTCAAAAAGTTGATAATTATTAAAATTTTATAATTTCTTATTAAATGAATCCATTGATATCATATAGTTATAAATGTATAGTATGTTTATAAATGTATCTCTTTGTCATTGTGAATAGTGGTTTGCTAAGGAATCTATGCTAAATTAAATACCTCAAGAAACATTTTTAAACCGGCTAGTCTACGATACCAGAATATGGTTAAACAGAAAGTCCTAATAAGCCTTAAAAGGAAAATATGTTGTAAGAGTATAATAATTTTCCACCATCGGTAATGACCAATTCGAATATTTAGACGAACGCAGGTTATGTACAGCTTGGTAACATATTTCTTTGAAAAGAAGGTTTCTGTTGTTTGTGAGAAAATGAGTTATGTTTTTGAGAGCAAATGGGTTGTAAAAAAAGGCAAATGTGCTCAAATGAGTTGTAGAAGGGGTTGAAGCACCCCTCATAAAAAATCCTAGACCCACCACTGGGACGAGATAGTGTGAGTGATTGAGTGAGAAAACACAGTAACATCCCAAACGGCAAAAGCATAGTTTTATCTCTAACAGCTATCTCGTCCACAGGTTTCTCTCTCAAAGAGCTATCCACTATAGTTTATAAGTTAATGTACCCACCGCGATGTTAATAGTCGTTAACGACTTTAGTGTGTCTTTAAGAATCGCACTTCACAGTTCTAAATTTGTGTAGTTATCTAACTATCCCAGTATACGACCATTGGTTATTTCATTATGGCCAACCAGTGTAATTAGTTTGCAATTCTTATCACCAAAGTCCAAAAATTTCTTTGCCATGGGCCCCCCGTAATTTAAGCCTGGCCCTCAGTATATTTTGTCATTATTGTGAACGCGTCATTGTAAAATCGTAAACATCCACACATCGATTCATCACTGGTTAAATTGACCAAGGGTCTAATTGACATTTATGTGCTAAACGTGATATTATATTCTATAAGATGACCAACAGCTTAAGATTTGTAGAGTAGAATTTAAACTGTACTCGAACGAAGTTTTTTTTTTTAATGAGTTATAGTAGTACACACATAGTTAATTTGATCAAATTCATGTAACTTGTTTCAAAATAAAAATATAAAAATTCTTCCATTAAGCTCTTTTTTTGCAAAAATAATTATGCCAGACATAACATATTTTTTAAAA
This sequence comes from Macrosiphum euphorbiae, assembly GCA_949089665.1. Lineage (NCBI taxonomy): Eukaryota > Metazoa > Arthropoda > Insecta > Hemiptera > Aphididae > Macrosiphum > Macrosiphum euphorbiae. The sequence goes on along the minus strand of CARXXK010000002.1, from coordinate 16,385,454 downwards.
TATTATGTAGGTACTTACTTAACAACCACCTAATTATTCATCAGTGTCCAAAAAAAAAAAATGTATAAGATGCATAATTATACCTACTAATATGATATGTATTATTTACAACCTGTACAATATGTTAAAAATAAGTATTCTATCAAGTACTATTATGCTATCTATTATGTTATTATTCATCTATTATATAGTGGTATATATTTTTTCAGTTGATTATTGTATTTTTATTTAAATCTAGAAAAATATTTCAATTATCTCAAACAAACAATATTATTTTATATCTAAAATATTTCAAAAAAATAATTTTTAAAATTATTATGTACTGCTGACATTTAGTAAAATAAGGTTCTTATTTATTATTTACCCATTCTTTCTCTCCAATACTATTAAAAAATATTACATTTCAGTAATTTTGCTTGAATTTATTTATTTCGAAAAATATATCTTGTATGAAGATAATTTTTTAAGAGGTTGGTTTTTAGGTTGGTAATTAAAAATAATTATTAATATTATGATGCAATTTAAATTTCAAAATACTAATTTCTACGATTATGAATTAATTAAAATTAGTAAGTGTGATGGGAAATTTGTCATTTACAATATTCTAAACAAAAAAATTTAACATATTATTGATTTTTAGACTGTTTGGTTACAGTGTTCTCAATTTTCTAGAAAATTACAATTTAAAATAAAACAAATATTTGATATTATTCACTAATATACTTCTTCGTATTTATACACCCAACAATTTATGTATCAATAACTAATATTCTACAACACTTGTTGTGAATTCGTATTTTTTAATTGTTTGTTTACTATACTTATACATATCTGTCATTATTCATTATTCGATTTAAGTCACACAAGCGTCACAAGCTTACAGGAGTCAATGCCATTCCAACAATTCCATATATATATATATATATCACCCAACCTTAAGTACAAGTTTGACAATACTAGGCTTATTCGTCGTAATTCCAATTCATGCAAACTTGTCAATTTTATACTTAGAGAATTCCATGTTATGCCAAAGGTTTTAAACAATTCAATCGAAAAATAAATATTGCTTTTATCTAATTATGTATGAATATTTTACAATAACGAAGAGTCAATTATGTAGATAAAATATGGCAAAACATTGATAAATTTATTAACTATGCTGATGACATTTGCATCTGTTTTTTTTAACGTCATACTATCATAGACGGTACTATTTCCTACCTTAAAATATGTTTCAAATGTTTTAATAACATAATATACGAATCTATATATAGTAATTTTTTGAATTTGTATGTTATTTTTTACTTTATTTTAACAATTGAGAGGTAAATTACGTGTTAATAATTTGTCAATAATTTAGTTTTATATTTTCCACAAATCGAAAAAACCACAACTATATTACATCGACTTTACGTATATTTATAAACTGCAAATTTTAATTTTAATATCATTAAATATAATGTTACTAATTTTAGCAGTTTTAGTGGTTTAAGTATTCAAGTCGTTAATACATAACAATTTTTAGTGCATTTAACATTTTTTTAGGACACTTTTTTTGTTTTGTATGTCATAAATGCATATTTAAGGTTTTTAGGTTATCAACATCCGAGGCCCTATTCATAACTATTAATTAGATAAAAAAGTAATGGACATAGACAAACATGTTGAGTGACGTGCTGCAGTATATGCGTGTCTCAAATTACGACTTTAGTTATAAAAGTACGTCTTGATAATTTTTTTTTTTTCATCTGTTTTCTCAATACCAAGTTTGTACTCGTTTGAAGTAATTTAAAGTACCTTATATTATCGATAAAAAAAATGTATATAATATTGTATAGTGAACTATATAACTCGGAAACTCGTAATCGATTTAATTAAAGGGAAACAACTTAGCAGTTAATATTATATACTCACACTGTCTCACAGCGAGTCGACGATGGCAACGGGTATTAAATTCAATTAAAGAATGATTTTAATTCCATACACGGATACTGAATTTGTTCACAGTCGATTTCCCTGCAGCATATTAAATACAATATTATTTGCTCGGAATCATTTTATTGATCTAATATTACTAAAACATATTATATAGTTTCAAGGACTGCCCAGATGACCGAGAAGACTCATAGATACATATTTATATATATATTATATATATTATATTATATGATACATACATATATAAGCATAGTGATTACTAATTATTATTATTTTATAAGCTAAAACGTATATGCCATTGTAGTAGGATTGTACGACGTAAATAAATAATGATATTGATTGTTTTTATATTTATGTTAACCTCATAATTCATTTATTTACCCGCAGACTATACAAATAATTACAAATATTTATGTTCAGATTTATTCATCCAGAATTACGATGTCGTTTGATATTATTATACTTTATTATGCCATAATGCATAACTAATACCTAGATAATCGGTATTATTCTTTTAAAATGTTTACCATTAATTATACTATATAATGAGCAATGACTTTATAACTATAAGATGAATTGTAAAATAATATGCAAATATGTATAGTTAAGGCGTAGTTTAGGTACACTGTGTAAATCAATAAGCTATTTAGCTTTGCACAATTATTGTAAACGAAAAGTGTCAAAAACTAAAACATGATACAGTTTTACAACAATATTATTCTGAAATCCAAATCATGTGTTCCTTATGAAAAGTGTTTTTTTCAAAAAAATGTTTAGTCTGTAACCGAACATCAAACGGCAGGTACCTATATACTATCGAAAACTAAATTATTTTTCATATGAACAATTATTATTTTGCTCATTTGTATTACAAAATTATCATTACCTTGTCATCTTATGAGTTACGATTATATTTTGTAATAATTAGTAGTATAAATAACAACCTTTTTATCGACCTAGTTATATGGACCATATTTACTATCTACGTGTATTTGTGATATAAAAGCTAAATTAAAAACCCTATGGCATTCAAAAAGTAATTATAATCTAAATTCTGATGAATTTGTGACTTACAAATATTTGACTTTTGACGAGTAGTTATTTTTTCATCACGGCCAATTTTGTCTACAATTGGGTCATTCTGACTTTATTATCAATATTTAATTAATTTCTTATTATATACTCCTTATAGTCACTCCACATATATGTTAAACTATAGTTTAAGAATAGTTTATGACGTTATATATTATAATTACCTACTAATGTGAAATGTATATATTAACTTATTATTATTTTCTTAATTCAGTTGGTTAAAGGCTTCTAGAGATTTAACTACTGTTTGATAAATAGTACAATATATGTCTTATAAGTTAATAACAATGTAGTGCCGTATTAAAATATAGGTAGAATAGGTCAGTAGTATAAACAGGTACCTTAAAATATAAGTCTTAAACAATTAAAAAAATTACATTGTGTATAGAAAATAATAATATACATATCATGTAAAAATGTGAACAATTTAAACTATTAGTTTTAACGACTTATAATTTATAAATAATAACAAAATATCTATGAATTATTATTATAATACCATAATTAGTAATTACTGATAAAAAATCTTTGTTTTAAATTCGTAGTTACCAACTTGAACTTCGAACACTCATAAAAAAATGTATGTTTTTTGACATTTTTTAATGTATTTATTATATTATCATCTCTAGAATTTCAAGTTTCTACGTTGTTTTTTTCTGAAATAGGTATAACAAAAACAAACAAATTGATTTTGTTGAAAACTTGAGTAAATTTTCATGTTATCCCACTATTGTTGTAAGTTTCTCTTAATTAAGAAAAAACTAGAAATTCCAAACTAGAAGTCCAAAGTACCAACTAGATAAAAATTGGTACCAAATAAATTACAATCTATGTTGAAAATTGAAGCGAATTGTCTACTCCTGAACAGTAACGTGCCAACATTTTAAAATCAATAGAGAGTGCCTGAGTCAGTCAATAAAATGTGAAACCGACAAATAATTTATCATTAAACGTTGACAATTTTTTCGAGAAGGTGTTTTATTATACTGTCGGGGTATGATGACTTTTTAACTTTGCATGAAAGGAAAAGTAGGTACTTGGCGGGATTTTCTGTGGTCTTCCTAATAATAATAATTTTCCTACCCGCAGGGAACAGCATAAGCTGCAATTTGACGGGGGACATCGCTATTATATGTACGGAAAGCTGGATTGTCGTCATGTATTTGACTTATACTCAGCTCATGCCGTGCTCGTTTTCATTTTATATTTTTCCATTATTATTCGGTGAGGATTGCAATCGTGTGTGTGTGTATATGCAATTAAAATTATATACGCCAAGCTCGCGAGTTCAGCGGTAGAATCGTTACATCACACATGACCTACACACCTCAACCCGTACCTATAGTAAGCGACATCATATTATTATTATTGTACACACGGACAAATCGATATTTTAGCCGTCGAATTATAATTCGATTTGCAGCCGCCGCCACCGCTGGCCGTGGTGAAACAAATACGACGACCATATACCATATATTATTATAATATAACGTAATATGTATATATACCTACGACTTTACAACTACTGTCGTACGACGTGCACGTGGTGGCATTGACGAAAGAAGCCAATCGACGGCAAAGGTCTCGGGTTACCCTAACCCATTGCCACGGATTCATGACCGCGGAAAATTCGTTTAAATCTAATACCATCAGCGTGCAAATTACATAAAACGAAAACACCGTACATATACTGTTATATATTATCATCAAACAAATTATGTGTACATTATATACATTTGAAGGCGCACTCAAACACTGCAACGGAGTAATAATAATCGAATTATATGAATAAAGGGACGGAAATCCGTTTTCGGTATTGGCGTTTTTATTCGTTCGAAATAGCCGAGGGGTGAGTTTTAACACAATTATGTACAGCAGCAGAGCAGATAATGCCTCGTCGTCGTCGTAGTCATTATATTATATATACATTAGGGTAGGTATATATATATGTATATTTTATGTTGGATGGATTACGTTGTGGCGTCGCATACCACGCGGCGCATGTAAATCACGTGGGCGATACCCAACGATGGGGTTTTTCCGGGTTTTTCGTGCCAATTTTCATAAGGAAATAGAAAATAATTATCAATGGTTTATACGCAAGCGTGTATATATATATTATATCCCAAACTCCAAGATGAAATACTGTAGAGTTCCAACTTAATAACTACAAATATAAGAAGGTACTAAGCAGCAATAGTTCCCCTCCAAAAAAACGATTGGAAACATAATATTAATATTTTTGATTTACGAATCTAGTTTATAGAAAACGGTAGTAAATATAGGTACGTAGATTTATAATAAAAATAATATAACTGCAAATATTTAAATACATTTTTGGCTGAACAAAAATTCTTTATTTTTCACGAACAGTTTGTGTGAACCACGACCCACCCACTAAACTACTATTATAGTCTATAGTACCTATATACTCTAAAAATAAATTTAAATACAAATTAATATTGTAATAATATAGATAAAAATATTATGTACACAATATATACTTATTTTATTTGTCGAAGCGTCTGGTGTTGTATATTTGTATTTATGTAACATTGTAACTTTATTCTACGGTAAAAATTTAAAGTATAGCTGCATCAGTTTTACAAGTATCGAGCTATTTATAATGTAATCAGAAATCTTATTTCTTATAGGTAAATAAAATGGAATATCAATATACCATGCATAAATATTGGTAAACATTATTACACGAATGTATGTCTGTACAGTGTACATAATATGTAGCTATACTAGATGATATTGTATAGAATAACTGGAAATAATTTACGGTTTCATATCAAACCTAATATTTTGCTGAGAACGGTACTAGGTATAAGGCTTCGGTTCTTATAGTTCTAAAAATATGTAAGTATGACGATGGAAAAACATCTACAAAATACAAATTTCACATAATATTGTAAGTTGATCTTTTATAGAATCGTGCACCTCGTGTACTTAACGAATACTATTAATTATATCAAGAGCGGAGTGATATTTATGAAGGTCACTTGGACTTGATCACTATAATATGGTGTTTTGTCATCAACAACCAGTCGACCGTCTCCTGCAGCCTGCAGGTACTTGGGTACATAGAACGTATAGACATCGGACAGTCATATTTAACTAAATAAGTCTATACCCTCAAGAGCTTATTAGATACTAATTAGTATTGAAAGCTAAAAAACGGCTTGGTTGCAGAAGAAGTTATTAGAAAACAATAATTGAAACCTCACAAGAAACGAATAGGTATTGAACAAAACGTCATGACGTCATAACTCATAATGTAAGGTATACTCGTACAGCTGTAATTGACGACAACGATCGGTATTTGGTGGATTTTTTCTGTTAAAAATTGTATGTATATACTATATATCTATAATATGACGTTATCGCTCCAAGAACATTCTACAGTGCTCTATATATTATAGGGTAGTCGACCGGAAACCAATTTATAATAATACTATATTACCACGTCAACGATATATAATAATACAAAAATATAATATATATATATAGTACCTATGTACAGTTGATCGACACGGTGGGGACAAGGTTAAGACAATGCAGTAAGGGAGTGTCCGCCACCGACTCGTTCTCGAGACACGTGTAAGACACGCCTCTCTCTGTGGTCCACGTCGATTGTATACGGTCTACCTATGGTTTACAAATAAATTATATTTTGTAATACAATATTACAGTCTACAGATAGTATCGCATTGAATGCGGCGGACCGGATCTCACATTGTCTCCGTCGATGTTTTTACGGTTATTTTTATTCTGCACAGAGGCGCCGAAGTCAATGTTGTCCTGTAAGACTGCAGTAGTGACTACAAATCACCAATTTCTTTTCTACACAAACGAATTCCAAAACTGAAACCACCATTGAAATATATTTGACTTGCCTCGGAATAATGTCGAGTTAACCACGCCAGTGATGACGCTGATTACCATGCATCTCAGGTACGCATAGGTATTTTAAGGTACCTACACATATTCTAAAATAGGCTGATCCTTACCATAATGATATGGTATTACAACAAACCTCTAAAGTTGTAAACGTGTAAAGTCTTCGGGTTTTCAAGGGGAGTGGAAGGGCGCTATACAACAGTCTTTGGGGGGGGAGGGCTTGGCCTTCCAATCCAAGGCCCTTTTATCCTTCTAGCTTATCATATAAGTATCGTTTTACATAAAATATAAAACCCAGCTTGATACGACATATTATATATACACGGGAAAAAAAATTACTATAATATTATAGTTAAACAAAATATAGTAAATATAACTATTTAATAGGTAAAATAACTAAAATGATTTACTTATTATGACTATATAAATATAGTTATTTGTTATGGTAATGTTTACTATATTTTATAGTTGACGCAGTTTTTAATGTTTGAATTAACCAAAAAATATAGTTAAAATAGCATAATATTTCATATTTATAATAACTTGACTATGATATTTTAGTAAATCTGATTAACCTTATATATCCTTACTATCCCTATAGCAATTATAATGTACAGTCAATCCTACTATTTGTATAGTACAAACAACTGCTTTGTTTTTTCAGTGTAACTATAATACCAATAGTATAGGATAGAGGTGACGGGGCGGAGAACAGAGATGACTTGTGCATGACATAGCTGCACCCAGCCGTGCTAGTATAGGAAGCGAAACAAAAAATAATGGCAAAAACGAGAGAGAACCTGGCGGCGGCGACGATGCTTGCGACTATCTTTCCCTTTTCTCAACTACGCCGCCGCCGCTGTGCATAGGTATATTATAGTGAGCGGATGTTGCGGATAGGTACGGCGGCGGCGGTGGCGACCATCGTTTCCACGGAAACATTTCGCGTCGTCGTTTTTTTTTTCCATTCTCTTCCCGCTCGCACCGTCTCACTGTTTCCGCCGCTGTCTCCGAGTTTCCTCCTCAACTTACCACGATATATTTATGACGACTGTGTACACAAATACACACACAATAATAATATATCCTCTCGTCGCGGCTATGTTATTATGTATGGGTAATATTAATAATAATAATAATACGTCGTCCTCGGCGTCGACGACACAATGCGACTGTGGCGTGGGAAAAATGCAATTCTAAAAAACAGCGACGACGGCGAAATCTTGCGCAGCCGGCGGCGTGGATACTATTGTTTCGCTTGCGGTGCCGATGATAACCGACGACGACGACGACGGCGGCGGCGGTCACTACTCTCCTCGTTTCTCTCACTATATCGTTTCGTTCTAGGCAGGAGGAGTGGGACGCGCAGCTCTGGGATTTTCGAACGTTCCTCCCCCGTTAACGTGCCATCCCGCACGGTAAATTTTCGGGTACGCTCCCGCCACGCTACGGTAATTTTCCCATTACGGCGTCCGTTCGACCGCGAGCCGTAATACCTTCGCGCGGCGCGTTGTGAGGGCCGCCGCCGTCGCTATATTATTATATTAATTTTCTCTTTCGTCATAATATTATATTTCCCCGCTCCCCTTCCCCGCTAGAGTCCCGGCCCACGCCGTCACGCCAGTTATATATACATATTATCATGCTACGTAATACTCATGTATATAATAGGTACGAACCAGCGATCCCTCCCTGATGGGAAAAAAAAACCAGGCGAGATACACCATTACCTACGATTGCACGTTTTGAGCTAAAATATTAAACGTGTAACACATAGATATCATAATATGATGATAATATAATATGCACACGAGGGATGGGTTTGTTTTATCGATTAATTCATACTGGTCACTACCGTATTGATCACATTGAGTCTGGATTCTTGACATATACAGCCTACAGGCATGTAGTATTCCTATATAATTTGTATTATCGATAGTTTGCACACAGTTTACATCAATCATGCATCTTTTATAACTAGGTGGGTTGACATTAAGTTTAGTAGGTACCTATAATACCAAAATGGTATAGAACGAATTTTAGATAATGCATCACATATTTTACAAACGTTTTTACATCAACGAAATTCTTAGGTGAAATGTAATATACTAATATGTAACTTCAATGCTATGAAATACTAATGTAATACGCATGGAATTAATAATATAGGTACGAGGTTTGTAACGATAGTTAAGCTCATAATAAATAAAAACCTTGTTTATGTAGTTTCAACCTTCGAGCTTGTGCATTCTGCACATAATATTGATTTTAATAGGTACAAAATATGTATAATAATATATTTAACTTGTATATTTTATTGTAATTAAATGATGATTTTTGTGAATGAAGAATTACTATAAATTAACTATAATATTTGTTCAAAAATAATCATTCTTATACCTAAACATATACTAAGCTTATAACGATATAATATGCAATCCACTTCGACATATTTATTAGTGAAACATAGGTATGAAAACACAAATTATCTGATTAAAAATTTGTAAGACACAAACGGGTTTCAAATTCTTATATCTAACTATCTAAGACACCTGCACTACTACCAAATTAATATAAGACATTTGAAGTTATCTTCCAACACCTGTTCGAGAAATGTGATTTACTTATTAGTAGAAACCAGGAAAATTGTTCGTTATATTTATATAATTATATCCTAGGAAAAGCACTCATTATTACTGTTCCAATAATATTTAAAACCCTACTATACATAAAAATAATATTTTTAGCAAATTATTTAGAAAATTGGAATTTAAAAAGATGTATTGAGTATAGAAATATAGAATATATTATATAATGTACAGTACGAGTAGTTTATGACTCTATGCAGTACGGTCGTAAAATTTCATCAATTTCAAATATAATACCGATATACCCAGGTATACACTTAGAAATTTAATTGCACCAATCAGCAACAAAAAATAATAATTAAAAAATCAATTTATACCGATAGTAATATAATACCTATAGGTATGTGGACAGATTAACTAAAATATACTAAATATATCTTTCGAAACCACGAGTAAAAAGTAGAGGGGAAAAAATTATTAAACTTAACGGAAAAAATCTGAAATATTATACGATGCGCGTAAATGCACTGCATCAGTGCGGTGTACAACACTCATAATATACGCCCGGCCACGGAGAAGCCCATCAAACGCCACACTACATAGGTACGCGTTCCACAGCCGTATCTGCATAATAATATAAAATTATAATATTATACTGTACATGGTAACTTATATAATAATATATTAATATATACGACGGGTGTATATATGCGTGTAACTATAATATTATAATATTATTATTATTTAGGAAACGGCGACCGGCCACACCGCATATACGTCAAATAGAGGTGTAGGTACCTATTATAAAACATATTATTAGTATAATATATAAGTTACAATAATATTCGTATATTATATATTTATATACCTACATACGGTGGCCGACGTATGTATATATTATTATACGACCGTATAACCGAGTTATTCTCTTTATTTTTTTTTTTTTTACTCGTTTGTGTGTTTTACTCCTCCGTACCTGTACCGAATGTCTGCCTATAATAATATGTGTACACTGTACGCATAATATAATATAAGTAACAACCGCGGCGGCGATGTGCATGTGTGTGCGAGCGCGCGTTTTGGTTCCTTTTTCCCGCCGCTCATTGTTGTGTGGTTCGGCTGCCCGTCCGCGGTAAGCCACCGATAAATTTAATTCCAACAATAACGAAACGAAACGAAACGGACGGAGGTACCGTTAAAAAAATATAATAATAATAATGATAAAATAAAAAAAAAAACCATACGTGGTCGCGCGACAGTGGTGAGCGAGCGACCAGCTCGCAAGTGCGTTTGCGTGCCGAGCCATAAACATATATTACACAAAACCGAAATTCGACAATGGACCCGGACGTACCTCTATATATATTGTACAACTATGCCCATTGTCGTCGCCGTTTCACACAGCGCTGTGCACAATATGAAAATTTTGATGCATTGTTGCCGCCGTCATTATATACGTCGGGATACGAGCTGCAATTAATCAAAAACTTGCGCAGTTGTGCCGCACGTTTCCCGATTATCCGGGATCTTTGCACCCGCTGCGTCCAGAATCTGCCAGATTTCAGCCCGAATTCAGGTAGGTATAGTCGTATTCTGCCCCCAAATATAAGGATCCGGATTGCGTCACATCGATTCACAAAATAACGTTTAATTAATAAAATAATTATAATATATATGGGTAAAGTAAAAATAAAGTTTGATAAACAAATATTTTCATTAAAATGCATCATAAATAGTATAAAAATGCAAAAAAAATGCTTAAAATAAAAAAAAGATATGATTCAAAATAAATATGAAATTGTAAGCAAACATAACAATAATATTAAAATATTTATAACTTACAACAAAAGTGTTATATATCAATAATAACTCGTAATAGGATAATAATTTTTATGGACCAAATGTCCAAATTAATAATGTATAAATTACTAATATATAAATAACCAAGCAAAAAAAAAAAAATGTTATTATATTGTCATTGTAAGTAGATTTTTATAACTTATTTTTTTTACCAACACAAAATTACATATTTAATTGTTTTTAATTTTTCAAATCGAATTTGTATAAATTTTTGAAAATATTTATATCAACATTTGTATTGGATGCTCTCGGGATATTTATTTATTTTTAATAACCACTGAAAATAATATTTCCTACCTACTATGTACAGGTCACAATCGGGATACGTATAAAGGTTACTTTGGACCGCAATCAGGTGACGCCCGCTGCGCAGTGGTGGTTGAAATTTCGCCAAAACTTGCAGCCGATACTTCTATAAAGAGGAAAATAGAAATAAACAGTACAATAAAGCGCCAAGATTCCGACCCCCCCCCCGGGTACATAATATTGTGTGTTTTATTCCAGGTATATCATATTAAATCCAGAACGACCAGAGTTCTATTATGTTATCGCCAATAAACGTACAATATCTTAATCAACCGGAAATTCGTAAGAGGCTTATAATATTACATAATATAATATATAGGTAGGTTATAACTTCAAAGGACGCTACACCCGCATGTGTTGTCTCCGACGCCAACTTTTCAAATTTATTTATTTATTAACATTTTTTTACGGGACAAGCATTTTAACAAAGAAAAATATAATAATAATCTAAACAACCAAAAGCAGAAAAAAAATAAATTTATACAATATTATATAATTTTGGTTTAAATTCAGTAGGTACTGAACAAAATATTATGAAAGGCATAATAAATGGTTTTATTTTGAAAAAAAAGGCAAAGCTTTCTTTATAATACATTCACGAGACATAAAAAGAAAATAAACATCATTACAAATTAGGATACATTGCGTAAGCGCTCTCGGGAAAAAAGTAATCGATAAAAATTTATATGGAACATTGTCAACCAGTTGATCGGTCGAATTATGACCCCATATCAATGATGAAAACTCTAAATTAGATCCAATAAGGGAGCAATAGAGCATTTTTAGTGCTTGAATATTTTTAATCCTCTAGTATCCCTTAATATGAAACCAAGCATTATTAATAATTATGTTAGTATTAAAAGAAAAAGATTACTGGAAATTACTGGAAAAAAGAACACATGAATCTCTAACTGTATCCACTCGATTAACAGTAATATTTTTAATTTTATAACTAAACCCTAAAGGATATTTTTTTAGTAAAAGAGATAGAATTGCATTTATTAATATTTACTGGTAACAACTTTTCATGACACCGTGTGGTAAACCTATCTAAATTATCTTGGAGATTAATTGCATCGTCCTGATTATTAAAAATAGAATAAAATTAAGTATCATCGGTGAACATTTACACATTAACTGACGAATTAAAAACAGATGTTAGATCATTAATGAAAATAATGAACAATAAAGTCCCTAAGTGCGAGCCCTGAGATACTCCAGAGAAACGTGAATAACTTTTGAAATTGAATGTGACAATTTAACTGACTGGCTTCTATGAATTTAACCAATTAAGGAGATTACCGTGCAGACCAAATCTTTGAAGCTTGATTATAAGCAAATCATGGTTTACTCTATCAAAAGATTTACTAAAATCAGTATAAACTGTATCAATTTTACATCCGTTTTCAAATTTTCAATATACAAGATGAAATTAGTGGGATAAGTGAGTAAGTTCATAAAAACAGATTTTTTAGGCCCGAAAACCATGTTGGTTAGAACAGATAGGTACAGTCGTACAAATATAATTAGACAATAATTCAGATAGATTTTTAGTAATAATAGGCTCAAATAGTTTAGGGATAATTGACAATACTTAAGAAGCGGTCTAAATATAAGAACAATATAAGATTTTTTACAACATATTGAAAAGGTGCCCATCATAGACAAATTAAATAGTTTATGATAGTAATGATTTTGCCTTTTAATATAATATTAGGCACATCATCAGTATTCAGAACCCACAGTATACCTATACTATATGCGTTAAGCTAATGGAAAGCATCGACAATTTCTTTCTCACTAATACCATGAAGATAGATTTAAATTAGAATTTATATTTACAGCGTCATATTTAATATTTAGTTAGTATGTGAGGCAGAAGGTGAGTATACACTGGAAAAAATTGAGGGGACTCATCGAAACTATACTGGCGGTAATATTATTTAAGTATTTGAAAATTGTAAATTATTTGTACATTTTATAAAATGCTTATAACTTGCTTTAAAAGTAAAATATAAAAAACAGACCAACGATATTCGCTATAGATAATATTCTTACTTCTAAATTTGGTAATAGGTCAATTTACTGTTATATTAAAATATTATATAACTAAGTTAAATAGATTATCAGAACATACGGTTTGCTATGTTTGGAGTTTGCAGTTGTATATATAGCGTCCTCTGATAAAATAAACATAATAAAAACTATATTATTATTATTATTTCTAATTTCATTCGATATTGATTATTGATGGTTTTTAGTGTACTCACATTTATATGTTATAAAATTGGCGCAAACGGTATTTTGCTTATATATCAATATTAGGTATACAATTCTATATTGGCGCCGATGTCACACTGGTTTTGGTGTACGATATATATATTTTTTTAATCTTTGGCTATTATATCATTATATATATAGCCCTCCATTCGCCACGGGACTCCAACGCCGACGACGCCGCTGGTCAGGAGAAATCCGTCTTCTGGCGCCGCGGGGTGCGGAATACCGTTTTTCGTACGGATTTGGGAAAAAGAAAAAACCGACAAACGCCATTAGCAGCAGTGTAAAGTCCACGTGGAAAAAATTCGTGTACAATACAAGAGAGAGGGCCGGTAAATTAATATCGGAAATCCTACAGGGATTTGTTCGGCGGCGGGACTCTGTCAAACCGCACGTAATGCGCCGAGCACCTCCCCCGCGCGCCGAATTATAGCCGCAAATCCTTTTCATCGCCACCGCGTCAAGAATACAGACACACACACACACACACACACACACCCCGCAAATCTATATATTATTATGTTCGTATATTATTATATACACACATGACGTATGGTTAGGTTTGCGTGTGTGTGTGTAGGTACCTTCGGCATTCGATATAGGGGCATACTGCAATCTATAATAGTGTAGTGGATTTTTTTTCCGCCTCGTTCCCTCTGTGTAACGTTATACTCGCGTAGTAAATATGTATATATATATATATATAATATATACACTTTCCCCTAACCGCGGTCGAGAGCGCACAACAGTGTGTAATAAAATATAATATATATTATGTACCATGTAGTATATATTTTATTAGAAATTCATTGCTCCGCCAATGCGTGCGTGTATGTGTGTGTGGACTCGTATATATATATATATATGTGTGTGTGTGTGTGTGTGTGTGTGTGTGTGTGGGGAGCTTTATTATTAAAAAGAAAGAGAGAGAAAACCGCACCGCTAAACCGCGCACGCAAGTGCCATAGAGAAAAGTCCGCGCTGCTCGTCGCGGGGGGTTGTGCGGCGGGCGCGGGCGAGAGACGATCCCTTTTTCGGCATTCAAAACCAACGTGCCGGAAAATCGCGTCTTGTGCGGTGCTCGGCCCGCCGTGTGTCTAATCTAAACTTTGAAGTACTGCTGCTGCCGCACTGCACTAGCCGCCACCGCCCCCGCACCGACGAGCGCACGCACGCGCACTGGGGCATATGTATCACGAGAATCCCCGAGAGGGTTCCGGCCGAGGTTTTCTCGTTAATGACCGCGCGCGTATGTACGAACAACTGTTCGCTGTACGTAAGCCGCCACTGCCCGCCACATCTGTGTACAACTCACTGTAGGTCGTCGATGTGTTGCATATACTTGCGATATTATTGTATTGTACGTCATTATATGATAGTATATCGTTTATATAATATATAGGTGGGTAACATATCGCCGTTCCGGTAGAACAATGACGCAACTCCAAAATTTTTTATAAATGGCCTAAATGCTACAATGAGTTTAAATATAGCGTACGCATAATGTAGAAAAACGACGGAACTGTAGTTGTATTTTAGACCTCCAGAGGGCAATTGCGTCGTTGTGGAATTATCAGTTTGTACACTCATAAATAATTAACAATTTAGTTTTTTGGGTTTCCTGTAAAATTGCAATTATTGCAGTTGCGTCATTGTTTTACCGGGACGGCGATATAATGTGTGTATCCGTGATTATATATTTGTATTACCCACCTATTGTTGTGGTCGTCGATGGCGTCGTTGCGCATCTATACACCGACGACAACACCGGTGGGACCGACGCGTGAACAATAATTATCGTGTAGAGCAGAAATCGAAATCCTGTACTCGCCTATTTAGGTAACTGACGGCATTTTAGTCTTGATTTTTTCTATACAACACAAACACTCAAACAAATAAATAATAAAAACGAACGATTGGAGTTAGCCACCTACTTAGGTAGTATATTATGAGTTATCAGTATAATATTATATATTAAACATTATAATTTATAGTATAGTATTATCTTCCATTGCCGATGAAAACAAAACACTCATTTCATAGTATTGACTTATTCAACTATAATGAGCCATATAATAACCGTTAACCAGCTGGGATTAGAACCGTCGTATGATTTACCATTATTCATAACGTAATTAAATGATAACACACCACTTAAATGAGAGAAGTGAGACAGCGGATTTAAATTTTAAGAGCTATGTTTTTTATTGGACAAATAATAATATTATATATACGAGAGAAAAAGTTGCATAGTATTTTTTTGCATTAATATGGAAATTATTTCAGCATGATTCATATTTCATTACAGCGAAACATTTTGATTAATAGGTGTTCCAAAACACCTATATTATATTTTGAAATGAAGCAAAAAACCCGTACTACAACTCAGTAAACTAAGATCCTTTTATAAATGGTGAACTTTGTCCCCCTTAAAATAAAAATATAGGGGGATAGAAAATCGGACGATGATTACAAAAAGACTACGAAATTAATGTACAAAATCATCACTTTCAAAAAGGTTTTGTATGGGCTATCAAATTTAGTATTAGGTATAACAAAATATATGGAGGGCATACAAATTGGGTACAATTCTTTTATGCACAAATTGTATAAATTCTAGATTGAAAAAAAAATATTTTGAATATTTTTTAAATTAAACATACAATAATAATACAACACTAGGTATATGTCTATATCATATTATCATTTATATGTGCTTACATATCTATTAGTTACATATGAATACTAATTAAATAAACTGCAGTAAATTACGATTCATGAAATAATTACTTTAAAATTAAAAAATATATACCTAACAATCATATACTACATGTAATATTACATATTATAATAAATCGTAGGTATACTCGTATGCCCTATATAATCATATTCTATATAATATTGTTTGACGTACGCGGTATATAACTTAATATTATTTATTTATTATTTATATATGGCAGTATTTATGATTCTAATTGGAGCAAGAAAAGTATATGGTTTTACAATAATAATGTGTTTAAATTTTTTTTATACGATTATATTTATGTATTTTGTCTCAACGCATTAAGATTTATAGAAGAAAGATTGCTTCAATCCTATTGGCATGCAGTCAATGCAAACTCGTAGACTCTTGAAAAGGTCCTATTTATATCCTCTTGAATGGCCTTTTTACATTTAAGAACTCAATACATTTAAAATTTTGTTTCCAAAAACTGGTAGAAGAAATAATAATTAAAGAAGTATAAACGAGTTCAAGCATCAAACGAAAACCTATTGTACATGTGAAACGTCAACATCAATATATTATATATATAATGTTTTGAAGGAACTTAAAAATAAAATTGATACTTTAATGACAAATTTTATTGTGAATTTAATTGGATTACTGCATATTCTCCTAATGAAGTACGAGCAGTACGCACGTGGCACACCTATATGGATCAATCTTCAATATTGATAACATTATGTTTCTTGTAGATATTTGCATAGGCAGTATAGTAATTTGGAATATTAAAAGTAGGAAATTCCTAGGAATTTTCATAACAATTGAAAAAAACTAACATAAAACACCGCTGAGAAATGGTAATATTTCACACTTTCACAGTACTATTACTGGATTTGGTTTATCGGTGTAATTCAAAAAGTATTACCTAGAGTTTAGATATTTGACATTTTCACCAAATATCTATATATATAGGTATATTAGAATTTTATAGATACAATAGATACAATATTCGATGAAAATTCGACAATAATAAGGGAACTGATTTTCTGAAATTATATAATATATAATATATTTTACAGAAGTAAACGGGTTTCAATACTATTTAACTCGATATCCGAGATTCGGGACATATTATTTTATAATAATATAATAATATCGTACAGGGAAGCTGCGCCGGTGGAGGAATCCTGCAATAATTATCTCACGAATCTACAAACGCAGTGACATATAAATATAAATATATATTATATTATATTATTATTATACAGGAATAACGGCCTATATAGTGTGTACCTAGTAAGTATACATATATACACCAATACTATATCAAGTTATATTATACACGCACGCATCGCCTCCGTTTACAGGAGGCGAATACAACGGCGGCGGCAGGAGCTTAGGGATCCCCGAGTGGCAGCAAAAAATAACAACATTAATAATGTAAAAAAAATAAAATAAAAAATAAAAACTCTGCGCTTTATACACACACACACACACGACTATGTGTGTGTGTGTGTACGAATTCCCCCGTGTCGTTTCGCGCCGGCGAAAAAAAAAATATATATAAATAAATAAAAAATAATGGTCGTCGCCGTTTGCAGCCGGTACGCACTCACACACACACACAAACCCACCTA
This sequence comes from Macrosiphum euphorbiae, assembly GCA_949089665.1. Lineage (NCBI taxonomy): Eukaryota > Metazoa > Arthropoda > Insecta > Hemiptera > Aphididae > Macrosiphum > Macrosiphum euphorbiae. The sequence continues at coordinate 16,367,122 of CARXXK010000002.1, read as the reverse complement.
CATACACACACACACATACGCGTATTAAACGCATCTGTGTGTGTGTACTGGATACAGTGATTTTACAACTATACCGGTACACAAAAGGTCCGCAGCTAAAATAAACGATTCTCTTTGTACACTCGTATATATGCGAGTGAGCGCGTTTGTGTGTGTGAGTTCGCGCGAGCGCTAGCGCGTGTGTCACACGGCGGCGTATTTACTCAAAGTATTAGCGACGGGCTGTCGGAGGGTTCGAGGGGGGAAGTGGGTCTCGTGTGGGTGTGCAGGGCGCATCCGTTTTCGCGTATAAGCGTATATGTACTATACTGTATATAGGTATATGTTGAATATCCGTTTCTAAAACGTAGGTACATATACGTAGCACCCGTTTTATTATTAATTATTTCCTCGCGACGAGGCTCAACTGCCGCCGCCGACCTCGCACGTAATATATTATTATAATAATAAAAACAACAACAATAATAAAAATAATAACAATAATAATGTAGTTAAGGGGGTGCGTACGACAATGATTTTGTTAAAAATGATTTAAACGCCCTGAATAGTAAAAATAAAAATAATAATGACGAAATATATGACAAGATGTAGCAGTTATCTATATATTACCGCATGTCTAACAATATCATTATAAATTTCAAAATTAAGTAAGTTACCCCTCCCCTAGTCATCATATGTTTTTCAATTCTTTTCACTTAAATATTTACTATTTATTAGGTCCTCAATTCCTGTGAATTCCTGATCCACTTTTTGTAATTCCTGCAAGTCTATGTAGGTTCTAAATTGCCGGTATAGAATTTTCCTCGAATGTAACATGGTAACGTGTTGGAAACTTTCACTCCTCTTAATTAAATTGGTTTTTTTTATTAAACCTACTTTTAGAAGTGTATTCTGTTGCTGTTAGCTTATAAATATAAACTTTTAGCTACAATAAAAATTTTTCCTTTTCACGAAATATTTCGAGAAAATAAATTTCATGAAATTTTAAAACCCTAATTGAAGGTAATAACTTGTATAGGTAGTATGTACTATATTATGCACCTTATACCTTCATGAAAAATAAATTATTATATGTCTATAGTATCCACTAATTGTATAAGCTCGTGAAAGCTTGGTTTGTAAGAGTTTCCCAAATTTCTTATTCTTTTTGTTTTCCGTAATGTTATTCCTGTAATGATATTGGCACTGTTCTTATATTGATAATGTACAAAACCCTACAACTGCATTTATCGACAAAATAACGGTCGATCGTCGATAACAGTAAGTTCTCAAGGATTATCGGCCAGTATAATATGCCACACCAGCTATTTGTATAAGTATAATAATATTATCGATACAGATTGCATTTCTACAATAATGATGACATGCTACGAGTTTCAACTTCAACGAGCACATGATTGTGTCAGAGCCCAGAGGGGTATTGGAATGGGACATTGTTATTTTTAGGTGCACGATGCTTATATATATATATATATATATCAAATGTTGTACCTACCTATAGTGATGTAAAGCATTTTAGAAAACGAGTTTTAAATTAAACCTGCAGAGCCAATCATGATGGACATGTGGGGTGTAAGGGGGCCTATGCGCCCCGGGCACAGATATATTCGGGCATATTCGATGACGCTGTACTTACGCTATACTACATATTATATATCTGTGAAGGGGTGATTATCGTGTATGGGGTACAAAATTATAATAGCATGGTTCTGCAATACGCAACTATAATTTACCTATAGCTAATATAATATTAATTATGGATATAACGTTATAAAATATATAGTATAAGATAAATGAAAGGATGGATTTAGGGGGGGGGGGCTGAGGTCATGTAGATTACAGACCAAAAGTCTCCATAGTTTTATTATTATTTTACAGTTTATGTACATAAAATAACGATAATGTAGAAAGAACTTAATTGATCTGTTTGATATTGCAATTTGAAATATTAACAAATAAAATAAATTACACTAAAGCGTAGTAAACTATATAGGTAATTATATATCTGTTTATTCAAATCAAAACAATTTTGAAAATATAAAGAATAAGAGTTCCAATTGCTGTATACCTAAATCTAATTATCGTTTTTATAATATGATATTATTATTATTTCATTAAATTGTTGCTCGTCATATTTTATTTGAGGTGTCATAAATATTGTTCTGGCCTGCAGCAGCAAGGCGCTTCCTATATGTACTATAGGAACCAGCACATACCTAAATCTGGCCTCGACACTAATGAATATACCTAAATATCATACGTGTCCGACACCCATGTATGATTACATCGTATAATACGCACTATATTACGTATACATAAACTGCGAAAAACTGTAAAGCTCCACATATACCTACCATTTATATATCATAAGATTGGTATTATAACCGTTATAATAATGTATAGGTATGTGCTCCGGGAATTATACGGGGCGGTTGCGGTGGTCGAGTAATTAATAATTTTATTTAAGACCCTATACATCCCACACCACACACACGCTGGAGCGGATGATCGTGCCGCGGCACGTGCGTGCTCGACGACGTGTAATTGGACTAGTGTAGTTTAAGTGTGTAATTCGATTTCGGCGGCGTCACTAAATTGCTTTGCACGCGCCCGTACACCTTTACCCAATCCTCTTAACGGCGGTGTCGGCTGTATGGTATGCGACGAAATCCTTATAAGTAGTTAAATTTCGGTAAATCGCGGTGTACAGTCGCGAGAGCAGCGAGCTCGAGGATAATGCACCATAAAACCTGCACCCGCAGTTAAAATATAAATTATTATGTTCTATACGTATAGGTCTCGCAGTGGCCAAAAATATTTTGATATCCTCTTAATACCGCCGCCGCCGTAACAACAACAACAGCAGCAACAATAACGATAACAACCATAATACAACTTGGCTTTTTTTCCCGCGGTGGATTATCGCGGGCAGACGTGCAGTATATACGCTAAACCGAGCGACCCGCGGCAGCCGATTGACGCGTAAAACAAATAAAATGATTTATATTATGTACACGCGATTAGTGCGAGAGTAGCGTGGCAGTAGTTGGCCGCAGTTACAAGTAGATAGTATTAGTAGCCACGACCGTGGTTAGAATCGAAATATATATCATTGTACGTTTGTGTGTGTAAATATGCATTTTTTTCTCGCACACGTCGGAAAACAGATTTTCCTTTTATCTGTTACAATAATGTTATTCTTATATTAAGGCGACTTATGACTTGTGTCAAGCCGTGACCAGTGAGGTGCATCAGCCAGTTGCGATGTTATAAATACTATAAATTCTGCACAAGTAAACATATATATATATTTTTTAATTAATTAATTAAAGCCTCATCGGTGTCTAAGGCCATTAGCTGAATCAACTATGCAAGGGTTCACATTTTATCTTAAATTACATTAATATTGATATAATATAAGTTACAAGTCACAAAAGATTGATTAAATTGGTCTTAATTATAATAGTAATTGTGTTTTTTATGTTGTCCGGGTAAAGGGCTTCTGCGGGAATGTTTGGTACTCCTGCTGCTTCCCATTTATCCGTTTCAAAAGAGAGGCATTCTGATATGATGTGTTTGATTGTGAGAGGTGTGCCACAAATATAGCACATATATGAGGACGGGGGTCTTCCCTCTTCATTAGGTACCGTCAGTTAACGATGTGTGTCCGATTCGCATTCTGTAAACATATTATGTAGAGTCTACCTCAGTCTAAGCGCTCCAAGCGTTAGATATTTCTAGCGGACTTAAATAAAAAATCTCTATACCTACAGTTGCACCTACTGAACACGGTCGTTAATCATAATAATATTGTATAATATGTATGGCATCAGGACCTAGGTTCATCATGCTCACGGAATAGACGAAACGATAAAAACATAAAGCAAGTACCTATGAAAAACAATATACATCATATTATTACTGTATACATTTCACTGTGTATAGTATTATAACGAATCGCCTCCTCGTGACAACTAAATATGCGATTATATCGCCTTCTCCAGGCTCTGAGTTCCCCTCGTTTCCACCATCCAGGCTCTGTTTTCTATAAACCACGCGTTACGATCGTTCCAATATTATATATATATATATAATATGTTACACCCAACAACGTGTACCTCTCCTATTATAATACAGTGTGTGAATAAATATTATTTTAATAACGTCGTGAGCGCACATACATATTATATATTATAATTTATAAATAGAAGACAAATATTGTTATTATATATAATATATTATAAACGCACGATATAATAATATACATATCATATAATAAAATATATAATACAATAATGATAACTTATATACAAGCGCGCTCGTAATTGATGTATCCGTGGTGGTTGGATTATAATAATATTATAACGACGACGACTAAGGATTAAAAATGAAATAAAAATGTTTAAAAAATACAATATATATATATATATTATGTTTACTCCAAGTCGGTACCGACGGCAACAGCGGTGCACCTGTGTACGGTTCCGCTTGTGCAGTGTGTGGCAATGTGTTTGTTTTCCTATAAGCTCATTCTCTGATGGGCTGGCGGACGACTAGTGAAATAATTTATTTATCGAACGAGCTAACCCTGCGGGGTTGCAATAATCACACTAGAGATTTCACGAAACTGTCACCGTCGACGCCGCACTGGCTCAGCCCGATCGTCCACAGTGACATTATACCCGAGTACCCGAATGTATTTTAGTTAAGTCCAGTAGTGGTATTATATTACCAGGGAAGGGAATCGAACCTGAAAGAACCAGTTCTGGAACCGGAACCTTTAAAATATTTAGAACCGGAACCAAAACCTTTATTTTGATAAATAAAATACCGGAATTTTTAAATTGAAAGGGTTCTTTTAGGTTCAAAAATAAAATTATTGTATATTTTATCATAATTTAATGGTATTATACTATTTTGTGTATAAGCTACGTACTATGATCATAATATGAGTTTTTCAATATTTCTCCAACTATTAATTCCGGATAGGTATTTAAAATTATTATACTTTTCGGTAACTAAATTATTTGAAACCGATATATATATATATTTTTTTTTTTATCAGAACCGAACCAAAACAGTTATTTTATTTATGTAAACTCAGTTCCAGTCCCTGTATTAAACCAGTATTTAATGTAATTAGTACCTAAACCGTTTGAAAACCGTAAAACCGAAAATTAAAATTTTTTTTAAGTAGGAGCCAAAACCAAAATATGGAACCAATATTTTGGGGTTGTAGTTTTCACTTAATCTTTTGATGTGTTATTTTTGTTTCTAATATTTGCAAAAAAATTGTTTTGATATTATATAGTTTCTCATCGTTTTTCAATTTATCCATAATACCAATTTAGTCTAGAAACTAATAACAAAATCGGAACCTACCTAAATATTTTAGTATTTTTTATTCAGGGCCACAATATTTATTATTAATTATTATAAATGTATATGTATAAATTATTTAATAATAGATTCTGAGCGGAGCAACACATGTATTGGTTTTACAATGATGTATGGTTTTTGGGTGTCCAGCAAGTGACACTTTTTAATTTTTATAGAAGAAGAAATGCATCATTGTCAATTACGAGGGTGGTTTCTGGTAACAAATTGGATCTAGTAGGTAACTTTGAGGGTCAAAAGTAAAATAATCCCCGTACTTTTCTCAATTGGGAAAAACGCATAAAAATAAAGGCAATATTTACACTATACCTATCAGTTTTTGAAAAAATCAATTTTGGTTTCTTGTTGTAATTCAGAAAAGAAGATCTATGTATAATGTTTATAAACTTGAAATACTATAAATTACATACATATATTTTATACCTATAATAATACATTTATACATAAACATTATACCTAAAGTATAATATAGACATATTTATAATAAACCCCACGCATAATACACCACAATATATTATTTTATCTCCCTCTAAGTACCTACGATAATTGCCATAACTTAGATGATCATTGTTTCGATTGTACCTATAATATATCTGCACTCAGACGGCGTTAACGAGCGGATAATATCTCAAAATTCAAATAACAATGTGATTATAAACGTTGTCGTATATGTGTACAATGTACCTATAGTTATCAGTTTCTAAATGTACTTACCTATTATCGCTAATGCATATACTATAATATTATAGTCTATATAGTTTAGTAAAAACCACCAATTATAATCACTAATAACTAATAAGTAATAACATTATATATATATTTATTATATAGGTATATTTAGGTTACATAGGAACATTATGATAGGAACATAATATTATATTAAGGACTGCCCGACTGCACTGGTAGTCAAAAAATATTTTTATTTTTAATTAGTTATATTATATTATACTTTATCCTCATAATTTACGTTTTTAGTTCATAATATTAATCTAAAACTAAAAATAATGAAGCTACTGCAAAAGCTCACAATAAATAACAATATCATATTAAACAACACAATTACATAATATTTTTAAATATTTTTTGTATTTTTTGTATTTTTTTTGTTAAATTAAGCCACGAAAATAATTCCATACATTTCAACTAAATCGATATAAAATTATCAAACATTACATTTTTATCTCTTATACCTATACAACAATACATTTTAGATTTTCAAATATTTTGAAAAGCTATTTTGTTCAAATATTTATTTTGATCTTTCAGAATTTGCCCTTATACATACATTTTAGACGGTAAGGTATATTAATATATCACAAGGGGAGGATTTCATTGAGAAAAAATGTCTTTATTTATTTTATTCTAAATTACTTATGCCATGCTGACTACGTAATTATATTATAACAAGTATGGTATTTATTTGTCGAGTCAGTGTATCGAAGTAAGAATATCATAAATAAACAGGTTAAAAGTCAACCGACTTAGAATCGGCCATACGTGGCTTACACATAACTTCCTCATGAGACATGAAGATCCAACCCAATGCACAACCTGCGGGGAAATCATCACCGTCGAACACGTTCTTCTTCACTGCCGGAAATACGCGGATACCAAAACCTCTCTAAATATCCCGGACCACCTCTACGAAATACTCGGACCCGACCTCAAAAACTTCAATAACACCCTAATGTTTTTACAGCAAACAAAACTGTACAACCTTATTTAATTACATTGTTCTTTTTTTCTACTCTATTATTTATCTCTATTTTGTACACCCTTAAACTTAGAATTATTAATAACCATAATTGTTTTATATCCAAAAATGTAAAAATGTAAATACCATAAACTAATAACCTTTGTTGTTGAGGCTTTAAATAAACAAAAAAAAAAAATCAGGTTAAAATGAATATTTTTAAATTTCGAATTTTATAATAAAACGTTTGGATATCGGTATTTACCATAGTGCAAAATGTGTATAGAATGTGAATAAGTGAATAAGACGTGTGTTATTACACACAGAAACAATAATAATAATATATTTTTAATATATTTTTATATTAATGTTATATAGTTAACACTTTGGACAACGACAGACTGAGGCCACTGGACACCACGATTTCTACTGCTCACTCTCGACTGCTGGTGAAAATTCACTGCAGCTGCGTCGTAGTCTTTCTGCTGCAGTTAAGGAAGAATACTCGCTAAAATTTGCATCGCCATTAAGTCTAAAAGACGTGTATTCGGAATTTTGGCCGAATGTGGGTGAACAAAATAAAAAACAAAAGTATTCGTTTAATAATATATTATGCTTTATGGCAGTACCTACAATATATATACGTGTGTGTCATGTGCTCTGAGGAAAAAAGGTTTATAGTGACAGCTGCTGCGGATCCGGCACGGCTTCATCCTATATTATATGCTTATATATGTGTAACGCGGATAGGTGTATACATTATAATACGCGGTATAGCAGTAAATACGACGGCGGAGATGAGTTTTCCGGGAAAAATATACGAGAAAAAATGAAACGAAGCAACTATATTATTATTATATACCAACAATCATAATATACGCTGTATTATATTATACAATGATGTACATAACGGCTCCGAAAACATATCGTGTCGCACGCGCATAAGTATAATATAGGTATAATAATATGATGGTATATTTTATTATACCTAGGTATATACGTTACGCCCGGAGCAGTGGTATTATATAATATATATTAAATTATATTATTGTTGTGATACATATTATTATTATTATTATGTCGTGCCTTGTGGTGCGCCGGAAAATGGGAAGCGTTTCTGCAGAGAAGTTTTTCCGGCTCACCGCCACCGGAAAACCTCTTTCATCGTCGTCTTCGTCGTCGTCGTCGTAGATGTATGCTCGGGAATGCGCGCGTGTGTGCGAGTGTGGTAACAAAATGGCTGCCGCCGTTGGGATCAATATATTTCTCTCTCTACACACTCACACACATACACGCACACACATACTCACACTCACTCGCTCGTACCTACAACACACACACACACACACACAAACACATACATACATTATACATACATACCGACACAAGCGCACACGTAAGTTTTTATCATTATTATTTTTCCTATACTCTCCGCAGCAACGTTGGCGGGGAAACAAATAGTTTTGGGGAACGATCTCATCTGTTCGGATTTCTCATCTTTTCAAACCACAATGACGATCATAGAGGTATAAGGTACATAATGTTATAAGTTTACAATAATATCGTATTAAGCCCTGAACCAACCAACATCATCAAGTTCAGCCAATTTCTATCGGTAACACAATAATATCTCATCAACCTACTGTAGTGACGAATATACGAGCACAACTATTATAAACCTCTCAATTAACTTATTCAAGATCTATACCTATCCTTTATGGCTTTATACTTGTATTTATTTACCATTATTAACTATTTTTTAATCTGTACGTCTTAATAGTTAATTTGCACGTTCAATGGCCAAAGCAGCCGCGGATTTTTTTTCTTAAGAGCACGTCTCACCCGGATGTGTTGTCTCCATCTTATACACGTACGACATAGCAAATTTTCGTTTGCTAGTTTCAATAGGGTATTGTCAGTTTTGATATTAGAGTGAATCGACCTATTATCAAACTTTTAGGTAACAACATGATATGTGTTCTCTCGTTGGTTTTTTACGATATTTTAATTTTCAAGTGAGTTATGAACATTTTAGAATATGAATACTTTACATACCCATAACTTACTTAAAAATTAAAATATCGTAAAAACCCAACGCGAGAACACAGATACTGTTCTTTCCTTAAAGTTTGATAATAGGTCAATTCAGTCTAATATAAAAACTGACAATACCCTATTGAAACTAGCCAACGAACATTTGCAATGTCGTAAGTGTGTAAGACGGAGACAACACATGTGGGTGCGACGTCTTCTTAATAAAAAAAAATATTACGCGTCATATAATATTATCGTATGACGATATTTGCGCCGCATTATTAAATAGTTTTGTTTCGGTTCGTGGTAAATCAATTAGCGACGACTACGACGCCGACGACGATGAAGACGACGCGATAACGATATTATAATATAATATTATGTATAATAATAATGTTTATAATAGGCATACATATATAGCTTAGCCGTGTTTTTTTCCCCTCGCCGTAATGCTTGGGATTATATTTCGCCCCGTTCGCCCGTCCGCAATTAGCACAACATCGGTTGAGTCGCGCACAATATTATAATATATATATATATATATAATTTTACAGTATTATTATCGTCTTACCACTATATATAATATTGCGTAGTATACACATATGCATCATATACAGACTGCACATAAACGCATCGTATATAATATATAAATATCACCTAAATATAATATATATGTATATGACTCGAGTCTGAGGGTATATAATATTATATATATTATTATCATCATCAACATCATTATGTGCGGGTGCGGCGTATTCCCAATTGGTTACGGCCGCGACGAGGAGTATCGAATTACCGTCGGTGGCCGGCGAGGGTCATATCGCGGACTTAACCGCTGCAGCGAAAAGTATACTAATAGAAATCGTGTGCACATAATAAATTACTTAATACATTTCGGACGTACAAACTCGGAGCTTACAACTGTTGCGGCGACATATGGTCCATTATAATAATATTACATACGCGCGTGTACGTCTATACGAGCCATAGATGATGATGATAATATTATGTCTGCGTCGTCGCCAGAAAATCAATTATATAAATTAAAATAATACGTTTTATATTATTATATATTGTTATACGGTCTGCGGTGGTTTTATTTTTTCCGACAAAAACGGAAACGCTGTGCAGCGAGCACTGATTTCCGCCCAAATCTATATAGAGCTAGTAGAGTTGATCTTTTTACCATCGAATCGCCTCTGAATTAACTTCTGATTCAAGCGTGTACCTACTGGTTGCAATTTTGAGTTCATAATACCCGAATTGCCTCCTATATCGTATCACCAAACTAAAAATCAATACATCGATTGTAAAATGATGTTTTGATTACCGATGGACCGACTATTGTTTAGTTTGAATTTGTTAAAAATGTGTTAAATTTTATTGTTTCGTGGATCCAGATGAAACGTTTCACTGAGCTTTTACCCTCAGCAGTAGGCACACGCATTATGTTATTATGGCAAACAATTCCCCAGATTGTGGGCGATTATAGTCAATCGTCTCTGTTAGAAATGTATTATAACAATTATATTATCATAATAGCCATATGCGTTTGAACTGTATTAAACATAATTATTCTTGCAGTTCAAGTATTTGAAAAAAATGTTTATATAAACTCAAATTATATAGAAACATTATTATACGTACCGAATTATAGTCAGTTGTATACTTGTATACATCTATTATCTATATGTAATCAGCTTATTCACTACTGTAGTGTATATTACAGAATATAACTATTTCGGCGTAACACTAATAAGCTATAACCTTTAAAGTTATAAGTAATAACCAGGGCTGTGTGAGTCTAATGGTTTTGCTGCATATCGATGAAATATTTCATTCTGAAATTAGTGATAATGGGCGATGGAAATTTGATTCAAGAAGTAAGTATAACCGTTCTAAGTATACAATTTTAGGTAGGTAAGTGTGTTGCATATTACGAGTATTATGTTTGCAAATTTGTGTTGATTATAATTGTTTTTTTAAAGTTTTAATTGCATATATAATTTTGTGGAAAAATGTATATCCAAATTTGATACATAAATAACTTTAACATTATACGTACATATATTATAATATTTGAATAAGATATTTTAAATAAAAAGATCATTGTACATATATCCTTTCAATAAAAATGTTTATCAAACATACCTATATTTACTTTTTATTCAGAATTGAAAAATAATTGAACTAAGTTAATATTGCATATTTTTTAATTTTAAATTTTTTGTGTAGTTGGGCATATTCCATGTTTTTAGTGAAAAATGCACAGCCTTGATAATAATACTTTATAGTAGATAGGTACCATTGTGATGAGTATAACATCAACTGCCAATCGAAATTATTTTAAAAACCTTGATTATATATTTATCATTATTTCAATTTATATCATCCAATCTGAGTTCTGGTTCGGCATGACGAACTGTTGTTTTAATATAGTATATGTATATAGGTACCTACATAATATTTAGATATATATTAATTATATTAAATTTGTTCTAATGAATGTGGCCACGGCCATTGGATATAACAAAATATAATTTCAGGTTAAAATATTAAGATACCTATGTAAATGACATAACAATTTAATATTTTAAGGTAAAAGCTTAAAAGTTTGAAGTATTTAAAATTTAAATAGATTGATTGAAGTCTGTGTTGGGTCTGGACTGAGAGGCGGAGATAGAGAGGACAATTTTCGGGAATTATGGCGTTCAGTTTAATATGATGTTAGACTGTCATCAGTTATATTATATACGCCACAGGTGTTACAGATGAAATTTGTATTTATTGTAAAATTTATTCTCATATACACTAGGTATATGATATCATGCTGTACGCTTTTCAACTTTTTATGACAAATTAATTTTACCCCAGCACCTACACCAATCTCACTGATAGTACTGCAGTGTTAATAACACGTTGTAAAATAATTTTATATTTGTGTACGAAAAGATTTACACAACAATGATATGGGCATTGGGCATATTATGTTACAGTCGTCTGTAATATATATAGGTATCTACGTGGTACGTCACACATAATAATATATACGATATATATGTATAACTATGCAATTTATATATATATGCCTACTATATAAGTGTCGTACACTCGTACGAAATACGTATACCTATGTTAAATCAATATAATATATAAGTGCAGTGCAGTATATTAGTATATATAGAGTGGATTATTATATCACATATACATATATTATTCTTATTTATTATATAAAGGTACCTACACGTCATACAGTAATAGCAATGTTTCACAAACAATATATTACCTTCACTTGAATACAAACTACAAAGAAATATTGACAATAATACTATTATATATAATGACATTTTATTCGTATATTATGTACCTATATGTATATAAATATATAATACTGTATAATAGGATATTATAGGCTCGAGTGTTGTAATGATAAACTCGAAGGGGTGTCTCGCTGGTATTGGCGATATTATACCCACTTTATACGATTACAATTTATATACATTATACATGTTATAATGATGAAAAATCGGGGAAGTAGCTCTGCTATATATAGTAGGTTTACCTCGAATACACCTTGTCATTGAGTAAGTTACTGTAATGAATAGGTAATGATACTAATGGATAAGTTAAATTGGAAAAACGATTCTGAGCATGAATACACCGTGTCAGCCTCTTTGTATATTTTCTTGTACATCCTCTAGTATATCCTAACTGAAAAAATTAACTTTTTATTAATAAGAACATGTTGTCATGGCTGGTAGGTAAATAACTTGAATTGTCGACTAAATCATCGCATATAGGTACTTATATGAATAAGTTTGTGAAATTATTTAAAAATTAGTCTATATGTTTATAATGTTAGCGTTAATAGAAAATAATATATGAAATGGCAAAAAGTTTAAAGTACATATACCTATATCAATAAACAAATCCAATTTCCAAAATATGCTCATAATAAAATCAATATATCACTCCGTTCGGAATCTAAGATAAAATTATAAAGGAATTTTCTTTTTTTTTTCAGAGATCGAAAAGTCACTGTACCCTTTTTAGTGGCTGTTGTGCTTCAGAACGTAGAATCCGCTCCATTGCCTTAAATCAATAACATTATAATACGCGTATGACTATAATATTATATAGTTATAAATAAGGCATCAATCGTCATGTTTAACGGCACCACCATGGAACAAAGGCAAGTATTACTTAGTATTAAAAATCCAAATGCACTATTTTTAAAACTGTACATTTTTTGTTAATTTTTACTTACATAACTTGGTTATCATAGTTGAAATGTAAATAAAAGCCTCCAAGATATCCTAGATAATTGTCTTATACCTTTAAATTGTATAAAAGGCCAATTCACTCCATATCTACTTTTAAAAACATCAGAGTAAAATGGATCATTGTGAACATAAATTGTTGCTTTGATTATAAGACGGTGACAACATATTATGTAGGGTGTGGTGTACTCTTAAGGGGGTCTCCAATAAACCTAGGCCACCAAGTTTCACTCTACACCACTGAACGTTGCAGCTAGGTGTGTACCAACACTATGTTTCAGAGTACTCTGAGTAGATATCCATAGCAACGCATAACTCTGTGATATAGGGATAAGCCCATGATTTATGCGTGGCCCATGAATCTATATCAAGAGTCAAACAATATTATCTATAATTAATTATTAATTAATATATATGTATTATATTATATATATAGGTAGGCCTATAAGTAATGTAGTCAAATGCAATTCTGCGAACCTAAATATATGTTATGTTGTATAAATAGGTATACCATATTATATTGTATACAATACGGTTTTGGTTAAGTAGACTAACGCAGGTCTCTGTGGCCTTAATATTAGCCTTATTAGTTATTTTTCTACTCAAAATATATTTTCTAGGGACCTGTATACTAGGCGTATACCACAATTTGTCGGTTGTCTAGTTCACAAATAGTTCGATAAACAAGGTATATGATTATATGAATATTATATAACCTATATATAGCTATAAGTTATAACTAAGAGCATAATTAGGTATTTGCGTACAGATTACTGAAGTATACATTTATATTTTTTTATAATGCAATTTAGCAAGTTATGTGACAAAAGTTCAAATTAAAGAGCTCTTCTTTTGACAATGAAGCGTTGGTGCCACACAATAAATTTATATAATATGTTTGTTATTACTATTAGGTTCGAATATCTTTTCAAAATCTCAGTTTGGTTTTTGAACTATGCCTATTATTGTATATATAGTTTTGGTTATGACAATGCTGTGCACATATTATTATTTTTTATACGCGTGCAGAGGTATTTCTATTTGTCGGCGTTTCGTTAAATATTTACAGGTAGCCACATACCCCAAGTCTTACGAAAATCACCACGGGTGACAAGGGTGCATACAATAGCTTAGAGGAATGTTATATTTATACGTGTTATATACATAGTAGCACTATTCGCTATCGTTTCTCCTACAATTCAGTGTATATTGTATACGGATATAATATTCTACACGTATACAACTGAAGAAGCCCCACGATCAAATTTTATACATATGAACTGTATTATTATATTATACGTATACTGCCGAGTGCGAGGTGACCGCGCTGTGGAAGTTACACTTCGTGATTGTAAGGCTTCGACGCTGCAGCTATAATAATCGATAAGAAAAAAAAAACTTTAATTATTATACTATTCATATGTATGTGTGTACTCTCAAGTGGGATTAGATTTCTTTGACGGACGGCCGAAACCGACTGTACTTTTCCATACTTTCGCGATATGCTCGAGGTGTCGAATATGCAGGGTGACTCTGCCAGCCGAATACTTTTGACCCAAGAGAAACAGCCTATATATTACCTATACACTACGAATATACTATGTATTTCATAGACCTATTGCCTGTTTGCACTATACCTAATAATCTTACTCACAGGGAAGGGGAGATGGGAAATATGGAAAAAATGTTTTAGATATAGCTAATACAAAAGTAAATTATACGAATATTATACTTATATAAATTATTATTTAAATAAAGGTAGGTATTTTATTCTTAAATAACCAAATACAACAATTACGGTATAGGTACCACAATTATTCAGCTTCCCTAGGTATAATACATACTAAATATCAAAGTATTTTAAATGGTGATAAATAATAATCGAAGATATTGATTAGGTGCTTTAAGCTTGAAGTTATCAATGTTTCATATCCAGCATAATTATTTCAAAGATATAATAAAAAAATTCAAAATCCAGTTATAGCTATAGCATTAGAAAATGTCCCCTCCAATGAAGATATCAACGAATCGAACCTTTTTGATTTTGGAAAGTGAACTCTATGATCGCCCGGGGGGAAATTTTCCTTGCAGAAATCCCACCACCCCAACGAATTCAAGCTAACCTAACCTAACGTCCTAAGCAAATTCCGATGAGTTTTTCGTAGAATACAGTACAGGCGCGTATCCAGAATTTTATTTCGGGAGGGGCTGAACAAAATTATCAACATAGTCACACAATAAACAAAAAGTGGGTAAGTGGATGTCGCTCTGCTGTACAGTAGGTAACAAGTGGGTCACTGTAATGGATGGTGTAAAATTTGAATTCAATGATATAATATCATTGTATAAGAAAAACGATTCTAAGCGAAAACGGTCAGTCAGCCTATGATATTACTAAGTATATTTGATGATATTATTGTGAATAAATTAATTTATATATTTACCTATTTACGTGGACCATTGTTTTAAATTTTTAATCCTTAACTATGAAAGTTGAAAATTTTATAAATTTTTAATTACAAAATATTTATTATATTTTAAATTTGATAAATTTTGTCAAGATTCGAACTTTAAATGCTTATAAAAAAACTATGACTAAGGATTTTTAATATTTTTCAACTGCTATTGTAACAATATAGCAGGAGCCTTGTATTACATTTTCAAGCTTTTTTACCTTACAAATAAAGTTTTATTGACATTCATATTTTTTGGATTTTCTTGAAATTTCAGGGGGGGCTGCAGCCCACCCAGCCTCCCCCATAAATACGCCCCTGATACAGTATATTCATTATTTTAAATTTTGAGCGAAATACGCTATGACGGATATATACCTCATATTATATGGACGATGCAGTGTAAAATATGGTGGAAAATAGAGTAGGAAATGTGATAGATAACGCCAAGTGTACAGCCCTATCCTAAGTAGGTATAGGTATACCAAACATGACATAAAACAACTTATAAAATAATATATTTATACCCCTTATATTAAATCTCTGCGAGTGCCGAACGACAGGGCTGTAATAATATTACACATTCGGCTCATCATTACAACTGCGATAATAAATTAGATTTATGAATGGACAGATAGTTGTAAATTATCATAATATAATAATATGTATAATGACGATACATTCCAATTATTATTTTCAAAGTGTGCTAACTTCAACATTTCTAATGTGGACCAATTTTTCACCTTTTCAGACCTCTTAAAAGCGTCTCGTATCATATTACGTTTTTTTAATGTTTATTTTCGTGGTTCTTTTAATGGTATAAATGTTTAATGATTGATATCGTCGCACATATAGTATAGCATAACTACAATACTGTCTGAAAGAGTTCCCTATATATTTGGTAAAAATGTTGATGTAAAAGTTTAATTTTGTTCCTAAAGGCCAAAAAAAGCAAAAAAAAGATGCTATTGTGCGGTTGCTCCCTCTTCCTATAAAAACGGTGTCCTGCAGAGTTTAGACGAATATATAACACAATATAGCAGCTCTCACGGAAGTGAAGTCTGAAGCGTTAAAAACGTTTCGTGGTTCGTCGTGAATGTTATAAATGTATAAGTACGACATTATATATGCCTATAAGCTATGATGCAGTCGCGGGCACGTAGATACATGTTGTAATGCATAATACAACAGACAAGACGTATAGGTATGTATAAAATATGTATGCGACGATCAAAGTTGTTGCTCTTCCTCATCGCTATACTTCTCGTAGTCGGCTTTTTTTCGGGTGTAAAAAATCGATAAACGTTTCGGATAAAAGGATTTAACCGAAGACGGTGGCGGGTCTCCGTCCTATATATATATACACACATACACACTCGCAGTGGCGGCGTGCAGTCTTCTCCATACATACGCGTACCTATGTATTATTATTGTTATATATATATATGCGCACAGTATCTACGTCACACGCCCACAAGACAGTATGTGTGTGTGTGTGTGTGTGTGTGTGTGAACCGTGTAATCCTGACCGAAACTCCTGACTGTACCTGATCGGTAAAATAAAAAATATACGTCTATAATATTATCATGCACGCACGTATTATAATTTGTACATATTATTACAATAGATATAACCGTCCGGCGATAGTAATATATAAAAACAACGATACGCGGGCTATAGGGGGGAACGCGGATGGGCTTGAGCTGCAGCTAGCTGGTCTCTGATTGGGGGGGGGGGGGTCGACGGTCGGTCCCCGCTGACCCGCCACCACGACTGCAGCCACCGGTTTTAATCCTAATTTATGAATCGGATTCACCCGTCGTTCACCCGCGCGTATACCACGCGTACAAATTGAAATGTCATTGTTTTCCGCACCGAGATGTATATTATACGCACGTCTATCTGTATACACATCGGCGACTCCCCTTCGCCGTATAATATATTTTATTATAATATAAACACGTATATATAATATCTAATATTTATTCATAACATATTCGTTGTGCGCGAGTTTGAATGATTTCGTTTCTGGACACCCGACCGTACAATAATAATAATAGTAATAATAATAACAATAATATATACAATATACTTAAACAACATCGCAGCGGCGGCGTGCACACGCGGATAATAAATCACGCGCGCGTTATCTGTACCTAATCGATCCCGGGCCCGAGCGATTAGTGTCTGCCTCCGCCGCCATCGCGTATCTCCTGCCGCTACCTCGTATATAGTTGATATATTATTACGTGTGTAATATACCTATATACATAATAATAATATGCACACCCGAAACCTGCACGGTGCACCGCACATGGGAACGTGTATGTATCGTTCAAAGCATCATAATTTTCGACTCGATTATCGATCGATAGATGCGTCGGTGGGGCACCTATATAATATTATTATTATAATTGTAACGTACCATAAACCGTTCGAAGAAACAAACGCTCGTAAATCGATGGGGTCGCGCGGGTGCTCTGCAACGGCTCGCGTACACACGCAGGTATAATATATTGTGAGGTGGGTGCGTTTTGGTGCGCATGATGTAAGGTACGACGACGACGGAGATGTAAAATATACGATGCCGATCTTAAGCCGCGGCAACGACGATCCATACGTGCCGATGAGCGGGTGACTGGGCTGCACATTATATATATATATATATATATTTTATAGACAGGTATATAATTTTATATCGTCGACGTCAAAACGATACGTCCCCGGACGGCAATCCATCAAGTCGCGAGTTGTACATAATAATATGATAATAAAAATAATAATATCTCGGGGGACCGCGGCTGCGACGGGTATCCCGCGTACACGTATTAAACGCACCTACGCGCCGGGTGACAAATCGTCCGGCGATGACTGTGCGAGCCAGCGCGTGCGGTTGCCACGCCGATGCGAAACCGATTTATGATACAGGTACACGATTACCTGCAGCAGCAATCGACGGTATTGTTATGTGCGTATACATTGATATAATGACAATAGAAATAATCATTTAATAATATACTCAGCTGTATAATGGTAGGTACATAGTTGTGAGAGTTAGAAAAATCGAAAAATGCTGTATAGTTAGGTATGTTACTGATGCAGTGAGCGATAGAATGCGGAAGCAAACATCAATGGTCATTACTCATTAACAATACTTTGATCAAAATGTTAGCAGTAAAAAAAGTTTCGGGGGATCTATCCCCCTATAATCCCCTCTAATTACGCCCCTGCACTATGTCACGATTGAATATATTTCTATAAATTAAAGTACCTAAGTTGTACACTCTATAGTACCTCTAATCAGTGTTCGGATTAGATAAGTATTTTTTTATCTAGATAAAGATAAAAATAATGCAACTCTAATGTATCTAGATAGATATAAAAATAGCTCATATTTATTTAGACAAAGATAAAGATAAATAGCTTTTTATCTAGATAAAAAAAAAGATTCCATTTTTTTTTAAATGGGTTTCAAATTTAGGTATATTTTAGTTGGGCACTAGGCACATAATAATGATAATGATATAAATAAAAATAAATACATAATTTATAAGCCATAAACTTGGTTTGAGAATCTGTATATAAATTATAAATATTTAAAATGCGTTTGTACAATTTAGCGATTTTTATCAATAAAAAATGTATCTAGATGAATTTATTTAAATTAGTAAAAAAATTATCTGAGATGAACGTTTAGTATCTTGTAACTATTTATCTAGATAAGATAATAGATGAACACATAATATTATGTATTTAAGGCCGAACCTGCCTAAATGTGGTTACCTATTTAGGCTATATTATCTGGAAAATATGACATAAATAACTGTCAAACCGTCAAATCTTCCATGGATCTTCCATCTGCAGATACAAATTTAGGTAATAATATAATATTATAGCATTATGACCCTGCACCGTGTTTTCCCGGAGCAGTGTTATTTAAAATATGAGAAAACGGGTGAGCATGGTGCAGGACCACCCTATATATATATATATTATAATACATATTATATGAAATATAGGTAGGTAATAGTGTAATTACGAGCATTTTCTCGCATATAAAAAAAAAACGAGCACAATTTGTTCTTATTGTCCGCGCTTTACAAGTGCGCGTGTATATAGGTATTAAAAGTATAAGGCAATACGAAAAGGGTTTTCCGCTGGGGTTGTACTGCTGCCACTAGCCATGTGTATATGATATATATATATATATATATATAGGTACTACAGCCCGAGGTCTTTCTCTCGCTATACATAATATTCATATATATACTTGAGGGATTAGCGCGTTTGATCTCGTCGTTATGTATGTATATTATATATATAGGTATACACGTGTATTGAATCTCGTATCACCACTCGAAAACGAGGATCTTTTTCCTCGTAGGTACAGAGCCCGAAGCTGTAGCTCATATATATTATATTGTTGGCAAAATTTTCTTCTCGTGTATATAAATATTATATTATGATGTCTTTATTTCCACGGTTTTTATTTTCGTTTGAAAATGTATATGCATATTATATATTGTATTTACAGGGGATAGGTAAAATGTAGGTATTTCTTCACCGTGATACACCTATTATTCGAAAAATATTATTTATCATAACATATATAATGCTATAGCTATACTGCGTTGCGCTGTTATATACTCCACTTTATGTATTATATTTATAGGTATATGCGTATATGTACTATTATTATTTATTGCTATATCGTGAGCAAACCTATGTATACATAATATATTGTATTATATTCGACGTTGTTGTTTGGTTAAGCATCGTCGCGCCTGCAGAAGCCGGTATACGAAAACAAAAATAATAATAATGATAATAATAAAAAACTAAGAAATAATAATAATCACGATTTGACGACTGTAGACCCTTTTATACGACGGGTTGTTGTTTTTGTTTTTTTCCTTTTATCTTGACGATTATGATATTAATCGTTTCAATGCAGCTGCGGCTGCAGCATTGAATATATAATGTTATGGTATAAAAGTAAAGGTAGATAGGTATACATATATTATACATATATACCTACCTTTAATAATAATATAAGTATAATAGATATATTATATAATAATATTTTTAAACCGACTCTAGTATGCGTTTTTTTTTTTACGCAGTCAGTATATTATACCTAATATACCGTTTTAAACTACAGGTACCTATCTACATTAGAAAGGACGATTTTATGCGTGGTTGATTGAAATTAATGAAATGGTTTATTATGTGCAGTGCACCAGTGGCTATGAATATCATATATTATTATAATATATTCCATAATTCAGTTGCAACCGTATTATATAAATCACATTATAGACATCCTGCAGAAATATACCTATATATAGCTGGTCAATTGGTTCCCGATTTATGTTTGAGTTTTTTTAAATATTTACCTACCGAGCTGGGTCTATATGGGTTTTGTAACTTTGGCAGTACCATATAATTAAACATATTTTCATAAAACTATAAAATGTTGTATATATAATAATGATAAGCCTTGGATTATCGAATATACATAAACGTACCTAATATAACCATACCGTATAATATTTAAAACAAATTATAGGGGGACGGAGTGGTGGAGTGGTTTAAGGCATCGGCTGCGACGCAGCTGACGCTGGCTCGATACCTTGGCCACAAATTTTTGACATTTTTCTTCGGGCAAGTCACGATGTTCTGAGGACAAGTGCACCCACCCGGGCATGGCAGATACCTACGGGTGCCCAATCCAAAATTATGCCAAACCCAACACACACGTGTTCCCAACCTAAAAAAAAACAAATAATAAGTAATAACCCATATTATAATATTGTGTCGACTCACAGTATACCTACCTATAGGCTATACCTAAATATTATAAATTATTATTTATTATATATATTAATATATTAATATAGGTATTATACATAGGTACCTACGCTATGTATATAATATAGACATACCTATACCTACTAAAGGGACATGTGTTTATGAAAAAAGTATATATAGTATATAAGGATACTATCTATAGTCTATATAATATAGTTGTGTGATAACTGATAAGTAGGTGAATTCCTATAATATATTATATAATACAGCCCAAAACTGGAAATGTGCTGCAATTGCTGCAGTGACGTAGTTGGTAGGTTTACTAACTATTATAAATTAGTATGTAAGTATAGGCTCAATATGCAAAAACAATATTGTATACCTACAATTAATTTTTATGAAAAAAAAAAATAAATAGGTGCTGCAGGTTGCGTGTAGGTACATATACTTAGATAATTATTTATTATATACACATTGTATAACTTTATTATCATCGTCATAATTGTAAATAAAATACAATTTATTGTATATAATTATATAAATATAGGTTTCTCTTTTCCACGGTATCCATATACAACTAGGTATAAAAAAGCTACCTATATACAGGGTGATTCAAATTGTATGTTACAATAATGTACTTTTACTATACCTATATTATTGTAACATAAATTTGTAATCACCCTGTATATAAATCATACGCACGAGGTCGGGACGTGGAATAAGGCCGTTTCACATGAACGCGTACATATTATTATCATTCGCATGCGTTGAGTCCACGAGCGTTTCGATTTACATTATTGTTTAAGTTCATAAACAAGCCACTCTACGACAATGGCACTTTTCCCCTGTCGAATTCGTGAACTTAATACTATACCTATAGACGTACCGATGTAAACTGATTCTCCTGCAGCGTACACGAAACGAGCAAATGTGAAACAATGAGCTTTAAAATACAAAACACGTTTCCCTATAATATATCAACGGTATAAAAACAATAAAATATAATGTGCATTGGACAGGATATATAGGTATATGTCGTATGCAGGTACCTATATATACAATATACAATTAAAATAACATAATTAAATGTAGGTATATATTGGTATATTTATATAGTACATTATATAGGTACCAGATGCAGATATTATATAGGTAGCTAATATTATAATATATATTTATTCCAATAGGTATACGCATCATTATACCTATACCTATCTTATATATATCTAGTTATATACCAATACTACGGTATATATAATACAATAATAATAATATACATTCATGCCTGCAATATATAATTCAACTGCACACATCAGGAACCAGCATTACACGTTTTATATACCTATGTGTGTAACGTACGTGTATCATATAGGTACTATTATAATATTATTATCATCATATATAATATATATCAATTTCTCTTCTGGGACGCTTCTTTCGAGAATTTTTGATTTTTCCATTTTTTTACCATCACTGTTATTATTTGTTATTATTACTATTATTTACGGATGGTGTTCTGCGGCGTGGTGGGCGTGGCCGAGCTCCATGATTGGTCCGGCCGTTGGAGCGCCGACTGTCGCAGCGGTGGTGAGGGGGCAAAGGACGGCGGCGGCAGCACCAGGTGAACCACGCGCGTATATTACAGCAGCCCCATCGGATCCGCGCGCGCGGTGCATGGAACTGCCACCGCCGCCTCACCGGACGCGCGCCGGCCGGCCAGCGTCGTGCGCTCCGCCCCCCGCCCGTCGAGGCGTTGGTCGCGTAGTACCGCATTCGACCGATAGGGCGCAATCACCGCCGCCACCGCTGCCGCAGAACAGCAGCAGCAGCAGCAGCAAACCGCATTACGGGGAGCAGTTTACAGCGATCGGTCCGAAGAATCACGTCGTCGTCGTAGTTGTCGCCGTCCGTCGTTGTCGCGCGCGTCATATGAGACGGTGATTCGTTCGATCGTGTTCGTTATTATATTATATTAAATTATTTTTAAAGAAAAAAAATATACTAAAACGATAAGACAATCGTTTAATAATTCCGTGTTCGCCGCCACTCGACTGCGTACGACGCACCGTTGTTCTTCTTAACCACACCGGCACACAATCCGTTGTTGTATACGAAACAAGCATACAGACGGACCGAGACAGCTCCCGTTTGTCCGCCGCCGCGTCGTCAGCCGATGTCAACTGCAGCACGGCGCTGTAGTCACGCCGCCGTGGTCGGCCGCCGACGTCGCCGCCGCCGAATCTCTTCCGTGACGCCGCAGTCTGCCGCCACCGATTCGCCTAGGACTAGTAGTCGCGACCACCGCCGCCGCCGTTCCGACTGAACATCTGACCGACGACTGCAAACTGTACGGGGTGAGTCGTTAGGCTTGTAATATCGTAATACAAAGGTCGTTAGGAATCTATAGGTATATTATCATATATTATAATGACTAAAACTTGGTATAGGTACAAACTTAGTAGATACATTATACACTATATTATAATAATATGTAGTGTATGTACAAGGGGGAGGGGAGGTCGGTCTTATAACGACGCATCGATTAAAAAACTTGTTTTCGTCTGTGCAATGTCAAACGTCTCGCACATTTTTCAGTATCAATTTACCAAACTGAGACTTATTTTTACATGTCTGTCACATGTTATAGGTAGGTGCCTACCAGTTAAACTGAACTTTTGGCATTCTGAAGTAGGTACCTACACTGATACATGTAATTTACATAAATACTCGTATATTGAATAATATATACATATTATAAGACCGCTATTGTCACTGCTCCATTTTAGGTATTTGATCTCTATGTTCAACTATATGGCATTTCTTTCATTATTCAAAATAATAATACCTAAAACTCTTCTAGTATTCATTAATTGAAACAAAATTGTTACATTCTATACGGATTTCTATAAGATTTTGTTGTACCTTGTACCTACTTATTTAGTAAATAACACGACATTCGATAGTAAAGAATAGAATTACTATAGATATAATACCTACCTAAATCAAAAATGTGTCATAATAATATAGATACAAAAACGTCCAACTATAAAATGTCTGTAATTATGCGTTTTCAAAACTTCATTCCAGTTATTTTATTGCAGTGCAGCTTGTGCCTATAATCATTATGCAATATTATCTTCCAAGTTCTACGACTAATTATTTACATTATAATATAGGTAGTTGTCAAAATATTTTAAAAAGTTGCGTAAATAGTTGGTTAGTTATATTATTTGGCCAAGAAGTTCATATTTTTGAAAATATTTTATAAAAAACATTTACAAAATATTTTAATTACCTATATTATATTTTCTAAGAACATTTTTAAGGAAACTTTATAAAAATATTAAGTCAACATTGTTATGCAATCATATAGTACAATACTTTGTTATAATCAGAAGAAAATATTTATAAGATATTTATTACTCAAGCACTTTAAAATATTTACAAAATATTATCATTTCATAAATGATGTGTGGGAATAGCGTCGAAATGAATGCAAAAATAACATATTTTTCTATGAATTTTATATAAACATTGAAAGTTAGGTAGGTATAGGACTTAACGAGAGTAAAAATATTGAAATCGACATTTAATAAAGTAGATACCTACGTAAGTTTCTACGTTACCTATGTATAAATGCCGATAACTGATATCTAGGGCTGTAGAGCCCGGATTCTAAAACCATAAAAAATAAAATGTTTTAAAAATAACCCTAGAAATGCCTTCAACACAATAATGCTTAAAATTACCCATATTTTGATAGGCACGCAAGCGAGAGGAAAGCAATGAACAATGGTTTAGATTTCAGCGTTTTTAACACTTCTTTATCTTAACTAAGCCAACAAATAATAATATAATACAAAAACAAAATACCGAACTTAAATAATGATGCATGCACAATAAATAAACATAATCTATTGTAATAAACCTACTCGAAATAATCGCTATTATAATGTAACTCTTACTGACCAATTACTAATTATTGGTTATTTGTTTGAGTAAGACCCAGTAAGATACTACATCCAATAATTGCTGTAGATATATTAAGATATTATCATATTCATAAATAGAGCATTGACATTTGGTATGTACCTATTGTACCTGTATGAAAATTAACTAAAACTTATTAAATTTAGTGTAGTAACTATTACAAGAAACGAATTAAGAAATTGGGTTGGATTGTCATAGAAAACCCAAAAAATAATACACTTTTCATTGAAATCCGGCACCTATACTGAAGATAATAATAATAGCCACTTGGAGCCTGGTGTGGCTCAGTGGTTGGCTTCAGTCCCTAACGTGTTCTTAGGTCAAGCATCGGCCGGCGTCGCTAGTTCCTAGACGGGTGATCACCCGGGTTTTTAGTGACGAATCCTCTTCTCACATACAAGTGTTCCTCAACCAACCGAAACCCTCCCACAAAATGCTAATAGCCTAGTTGTCGATGCTTAAGATCAATAAAAATAAAAATCGTAATCTACTTTAACGGTTTGTTTACGATAGACAATAATAATCGGTACCCCACATTATGTATATATTTTTAATCTCTGTTAGTATACAATCAGTAAATATAGACATCTACTGCAGTATTTATATACGTACCTAATATATAAGAGGTCATATTTTTATTGCGTGAATTGCGATAAATTTGAAAAGATTGTTAAAATTGTCACCAGTCCGGGGAAATTTATAAATTGCTTTCAGTGTGTCTTTCGTATTTATACTCTGCAGCGATTTCAGCTGCTTATCTGCAGAAGCGCGTGCCATCAGAACCCGAACGACATTATAGCGGAAGTAATTCCATGATAAGAATATTCCTGCTGTTGCTGTTATTACTTGTCTATATATTGCAACTTGCAGCAGGTATGGTAGAACCCCACCTCGTCTGACCGGATGCGTTATAAAAAATACATATAGGTATAAATAATTAATGAAATCTAAAAAATAACATTAATTATCGCCTATCGAACGGTATATATAACAGTAATAATAATAATAATAATCATAAACAATCGTCGTCCGTTGTTGTCCGCCGCCGTTGCGAATTCCGCTTTAAATATTATGCCACGACCGCATCCGACGACGACAATGTTTCCGTCCCGCAAGTCTATAATAATAATTATTATGTAAGTAAATAATAACGTTCTATTATAATAAGGTCTTATTAACGGTGCACCATAGTGACGGCAGTGGTTTCTTATATCGTCGGCCTAACTCACAATTGTCCTAACTCTTCAAAATTACAACTTTTCAAGAGAAGAATAAAACGTTTCATTAATTTAAAAAAATGAATTAAAACCTTCGAACTTTAACAGCTGATTTCATGGATAAATAAGTGTCCGATTGGAGTGATAACGATTTTAAGCGATGCACAAAATTATTATTTACCTAGGTATAGGAAAATGTAATAATCCAAAAATCGCATTTTTGGAGTTAGGACAATTGCGAGTTAGGCCGACGATATTTTCTATGATGTGTAGCACGCGCACCGCGATCGGTTTTGTTGATGGCACAAACGTTTAAAACGAAAAAGTAAATTAAGTAAAATTTCCAGAAATAAGTTACGAATATTGAAATTAATACACCCTCTATTTTATAATTTTATATTACCTACCTATATACTCTTTTTGCAGGGATGGAAAAGGAAAAACAATTTACCCCAAAGAAACTGAAAATTTGGCCCAATTTTGGGCTAATAATAAAATATTTATAATTTATCGGTCCAAATTTATTCAAGCAGCCCAAATTGTTGACAGGCCTAGGCGGGGATCACACATCGGCCACCCTAGCCAGTCTGCCCCTGTCTTTATTCCCCGCGTGGTATATATTTGTCATACGTGTGTTCTTGTTACATAAAATAAGACAATAAGGTACTTACTTATATAACCTATATACCTATATACCTAACCTATATGTATAATATTATATATTTCTATAGAATATAGATTATATTAGATAGGTACATATTATATATTTATATACTATATCCTACTTAAGTTTAATTTCTAATAAGAACTTACCTGCCTAAATATATAATATATATCCTACCTAGGTAGGTATATATATAAATATTTTTTTTTATCGGTAATAACAACTCGGCAGAAAAGGCCATTAGTTACAGTTTTATTTTTTCTAGTTAAACTAAATTAAAGTATTTACAAAATTGTATATTATAATTATCCTTAGATTTTATTTTGTTGATCAAATTGGTTGGTTTTAAGAAGTTTAGAATTTTCTTATTTTGTTCAGTGTTGGGTCCAAGTGTAGTGTAATTTCATATCACCATTCGTCGATCCTGTTCATATCGTTGACATTCCGTTTACTTTACGCCTTTACTTTGAACGCAATGCCACATACATCACTTATTAAATATTCATATAATATTATGTATATTATACGGGTACCTAAATTCAATTTAATGTCATGTTATGGTTTAGTAATGTTTTGTTACATTTATTTGTACGATACATGATTGATGATTTCAGTATTTCACCCCAGATAAAATAAAACCTTACTTAACTTTTTTATTTAATCTGTGATTTCCCAAAGAACACTTAAGTATTAATTTTATGATGTATGGACTTGATCTTATACATTTAAGAATTTATTATGTTTCATCAGGTAAAAATTATGTGATGGTGCCAAAATAATACCTACCTATATTATATTTCTATTTTACTGCAGTATAATCATTAATCACGTTTTCCAAAGCTGTATATTATCTTGTTTAAACTGTCGAGACTCCGCAAAAACACTATATAGATAGTTAAATTTTTTCCCCATAAAAAAATGTACATCCTCATTCCTCAGCTATTACTTTTGACGGGTTTTGTTTCGTTAGCACTCGATGGCAATATACTAATTATTTTATCTCGGCGACGGTTGTGGCGGATCGAACTTGACGTGTGCAGCGTGTGCGTGTTGTTCCCCTCGACGTTATAAGTGTTTGCACCGCTTTCAAATAGCTCGATTGTTGGTAATGTTAATAAATGTTATACTGTCATTATGATATTGTAGAGCGTAGGTAGTTGAGATTGCGGGCCGAAATTATCTCGAAAAACGCCGACCGATAACGACACCGCCGCCACGTGAGGCAGAACATAATCATATAGCAGTGTGTGTCGTGTTCGGAGGGGAATGGAGGGGGGAGATAGACTATAGTGTTGCGAAACGACGACGGGACTGTGTTAAATAATAATAATATATATACCGATGGTTGTCACTTGTCGCGCGTAGTATTCGCCTCTAGTCTTGCATGGTAGTCGTCGAAGAGGCACGCTCTCGTCACTTTATCCATTATTACAGTAGTATTCATATTAATCGATCAACCGTTGTCCGTCGTCTATAATATATAAAATATAATATTATTATATTGTTACATAATATTACTATATTTCTCAGCCGCACGTCCGATCGTCAAAGTTCGAACAGTGCAGTCGTCGATAACTTCCCGACATAACTAATCGTAATATAATATCTATATATCCCTTACAAGTGATATATATATATATGCAGCTGCCGGTATCCTTGAACGTATAGCGGCGTAATGTTGTAAGTGTTAATTAATTTTTAATTCTGTTTTTTTCATTTCCCCCGACCGTTATAAATTGTTATTATTATTATTATTATTATATATTGTATAAACGGCGACGGTTTTTTTTTGGTCTCTAATTCTGACCCCCCCCCCTCCCCTTTACGAGTGAGAATCAACCCTTTCCGAACCGCCCCATATACGTGTACGTCCCTTTTGTATGCCGCTGCGGGTCCTGCGTGGTTCAGGTAAAAAAAGAAAAAAGGGTTACGCCGAGTGTATATGATGTGCCATTGCGCCCGGATCGCGATAATTTATGCATGAAGCAGATACGTATTATTCACGATCTGTATACGAATGAACGCGCAGTGGTGGTGCGATGAAAATTTGTTGTGGAGAGGGGGGGGACTCGGCGTTTCGCAGCTTTTGTGCACACAATAAACATCACAACGGGGACAATAATAATAACATTTCCCTCACAGCTGACATAAATATAGGCAGGGCCTGTATCATTATATAGAAACGTATGACTTTATACTTTTTTAGTATATAATATGTACATTGGTGCAGGGTTATTCGGTGTAGGTACTATTTTAGTATCAAAATATTGTTTTTAGAACAGTAGTTATATATACCTAGCACACAAGTATATAATAATCTAGTTTTTAATTTTTTATTACATTATTTTATATGTATAATATAATATTATAATATAAACCTAATGTATAATGGTATGTTGTTTATAATTTGTATATACTATATAATAATATAATATGTATGTATATATATTGTATAATACGTTGGTAAACTTCAAATAGTTAGATTAAATTGTATATACCCACAAGAGCTTCACGCAAAACAATGAATATATATATAAGGTCTCATTTCGCGATTGGTGTGTAAACATTTTTTCCCTCCAAGTATTATAATAGATAATAATAATATATTATACTCCTACCAACGTCTTCTCGTTGCAATTTCTTGACACAAACATTCTAAGGTATACGAACCACAGAAATACCTGCAACAAATATTCAAATTAGCTAACAACCAAGAATTTTGAGGCAATACTTATAACATTATATTATGCGACTGTATTTATTTTACACAATATGTATATATTATAAGGAGGGCATTGCTTATCGGGGGCAGCTTGGTAATGAAAAAAACGAGCTTTATTATGAACACGTGTGTATGGAAAACTTGGGAAAAAACCTTTCTATTATAATGGATCATTCTTTCCCGATTTCAGTGTGATAACAATTATGATTATGATGATGATGGTAATAATAATATACCTATAATAAAGTATAATATGGCGTTGAGTACCTAAGTATAGGTTACGACCTTTATCATGTTCGACTATATGTATAACTAGGTTGCTCTACTGCAGTTTACGGCGTTATATAATTATACTATAGGTACTATACTTTTATATGGTGTGGAAAAAATCAAAACGAACCCCCCGCGGGTAGCGTGTTCCGTATGTATATGGTAAGTATATATTATATATATAGCCGTCGTCGGTATTGGTTCGCTTATATATAATATATTTATTATCACTGTCTGCATTGACGGTGAACATAAAATTTAACTGCTATGTTCCTATATACAACGCGCGCACCCAAACCGTTACCGCCGTCTAGGCCTGTGATAATAATAATAAAAATAATATATTATTATGTATGACGCGCGCGCGTTCGACGAGAAGTTATACACGAGCGCTTTCCCCCGCGTTGCCGATCATCACATCATATATTATATGTATGTACAATATATATAATGCGCGAACCCATTGTTGGCGTGTAAATAGCAGCTGCTTAGAAGGCTAATTTTTTTTTTCTAAAACTAGGGGGCCGGTTTAAAAAAGAAAAAACCGAAACGAAACAATAACAACGACAATAGCTCCTATACACGAGTATATATGCAAGGGAAAATTTCCCCTCTCGCGCCGGTCCCCCTACCACACTCCCCCCCGCCACCGGTTCGCGCAGTCAGTCGACGTTATGGCGGCATCGTGATGGCGGCCGCACAAGAGCGCACAAGCGATGTATTATTATCAAGTCCACCCGGGGTTGTAAAAATTCGTGTTTCTGCTTTTTCTGAAACAAAAACTCCGTTTCAAACAACGAAAACCTGTTTAAAAACAAAAAAAAAATATACCCTGGGCGGTACCTTTTACTTGCAGTGTACTCGTTTATGCGAGAAAAATTATTATAATCGCGTTCCTCGCATCAGCGCGCGCCGTTCGCCGTGAAGTCGGTCTCCCGTGTTTTTCTTATTATTATTCATCACTTTCGACTGCCCGTGGATATCGTGCAAATACTCGTTGGTATATATATCTATAATTTATATATAATATTGTTTACTGCGGCTAGGTAGGTACGATGATTGCGAATTTACGATCGAAAGTACAAAGCTTTGGTTTTCTGCGTGTTTTTTCCCCTCTTTCATATTATAATATAGGTATATACCGAGAAACTGTTCTGGAATATTTAAATAGGACCAATTTCACGGTGGTATATTATATTATATTATTCCCGTTCACTGATCGCATCGTTTATTGATGGAGTAAAATGTATACGCAAGAAACGCAGTTCCCGAATCCCTGATTAGGAAATCCTCTCTGCTCCCCAACCAGAGCAGTGTTTTAATGGAAAGTATGCACAACTCTAACCAGTCCTATAATATAAAGGACATGTACCTAACTACATGGATTGTGCGGAAGTGCTTTATTGTTTTATGATTATAAATTTAATATACACGT
Source organism: Macrosiphum euphorbiae (assembly GCA_949089665.1). NCBI lineage: Eukaryota > Metazoa > Arthropoda > Insecta > Hemiptera > Aphididae > Macrosiphum > Macrosiphum euphorbiae. The sequence goes on along the minus strand of CARXXK010000002.1, from coordinate 16,335,155 downwards.
CCTATAATCGCTACTATATATCTCCCTTATATAAATAGTAAATACCCATAATATCTATACCGCGTAGACGACATCGGTCAAAAATCGATTACAAAAGTACCGTCACTGTACAGTCAGTAGTCTGCAGTAGGTAATTCTAATTCAGTTTTTAGCGGTCTTCTGCAGCATGATGTGTAATGCCAATAATATTTTAAAATATACATATCCCCAGCGGTCGCCTTCATCATCGTGGTGTACTTCGTATAAAATAATTTCGAGACTGATAACAATCGTATTTTCCTTGTTTGCTGTCCTCTCGAAAGTTATAGGTACAATACTCGAGCACCTCGGCGATAAACCGCTTCGACACTCAATCCACTATCAAAAACACCGAGCATTGTTAATACCGATTGTTGACATATCTCACACATGTACCTATTATACAAAACACTCGAACATAAATATATATATATATATATATATAAATGTATATACTACCTATGTAAATGTTAAAATGTAGGTATAACATATTATTTATAATATATATTATAATATCTACATTACTGCAGTACCTACCTATAATATCTATTCCGTAACGTTTTTTGTTCTTTCACAAGTTTTATAAGGGGTTCATAATATTAAAACAAACATTAAAAAATAAAAATCGTTCAAACCTTTTGAAATATGACTTTGAGATGAATATTACCTTTGTACTTGTCAACTTAACTTTAGGTGTATTTTCATTATACGAGCCCGTTGTAAAAATCGTCGTAATCTGAAAATGTCTGCATCACCGGAAACGTGTCACAATATTAGAAAATAATATAAACAGTATATAAAAGAACTCTTTTCGTCCCGAGACCGCTAAATGCTTTGCCAAATCGTTACCAAGAGCATTATAATATTGATGCGTTTATAGCATTTATGTCGTTGCCGCAGGTGTCGAAAACGCGTGACACGCCAATAGCCGGACACCGGAATCTCTTTGTATACCACAATAAAATACAGATGAAACGAGAGCGTTAAAATCAAATAAAAATCTCTATTTTTTTTCCAAATATGCGTTCCGAGAAGGTCCTGCTCGGTGACAGGTACTCGCATACACGCAGGACAATACCCGACTCGGCCCAGTGAATTTGTAGTGTTTTTCGTGATAATAACGTTCCCTGCAATGTACATGTAAGACCATTCTCCCTACCCGCCCACTCGTCGACAAGTTTATTTCATCTCTCGTATACCTTAATATCGCGACGATGATGTACATTCGACACATCAGACAGCAGCAACACCCTCTAAACGTTTCGAACTAAGCAAACAATCGGCCGGGGCACACATATTAGGCATATGTATGTATGGGTACGCACACCTTTTATATATTATATTATATTAAGTAGCCGAGAACGTGGGTATACTGGTATACCTATATATATATTATGTATAGACATATTATTGTTATATTGCTATCGTCAAGTCGTAGCTTAACGATAATGGCTGCTGCTGGTGTCGTGGTGTCCACTCACCGGCGGTCTGCTCGGCGTACCTATTACATATATTAATATTATGTATTAATTATTATATTATATCGTATAGGTGCCCATATGTATTAGCGAGCTATATTATATTATTGAACTATATTATCGCACGGCACTCGACTGCGACCGCTCTCATTGACGTCATCGTACAGCGATTGACGTACGTGTTTATTGTATATTACCTATATAGTATTATACTATATACAACGATATTACAATAGGTACATAAAGCGGTTGTATATTGTTGTAGTAGTATTAGTGTAGTAGTGTGTAGTACCTCTAGTTGTAAATCTATAGTATAATAATAGGTAGTAGTGTAATACCTACATAATCGCCGCGTGCCTACAGCACGAGTACTCGACTTTTATACTCGACAGCGACGTGTCTACGTACCTATATACTGCTGCAACGAGCACACTGGCATACAGAGTGCTGCAAGTATCGACGTGTTCGTTGGTCGAGTGGTTTATCGCAGTGAGTCGACGAATACGAAATAGGTCTTTTAATTATATTGAATTAATAATAATATATTAATGATATAATTTATTATAATATCATTATTTTTGATTTGTATCGTACGCTCGCGGTAGATGAAATTCAACCATCGTCTGCCCGTACATTAAAATCGATAGGTAGATGTTTAATAAATAGGACGTTTGAAATGGCGCGAAATCATCTTCTCTGTTATAATATGTTTCGAAATGTATACTGACAGTTTTTTTTTTTTGTTCTGTTACAGGTGTCATCGACATCTTATGTGGCCAAATAGCCTGTCATCTGGGTAAGTTTTATAGCCGTGTTAAATATTATTTTTTCCGTCTGCGCATATACAATATTATAATATCGTATATGTACACACGGACAATACTTACCCCTCAACCCGAATTTTTTATTTAACATAAATATGCATGCCTACGACCGCGATGGTACAAACTACAAACTGTATACCTATCGACCGTATATTATAACGTCTATATTATCATGCGTTGCAATAATTGTCATTATTTTTCTCGTACGTTTTACGACGTATCTGTGGCAAGTATGAGACACTCTTGCCAAAGTCGTTTTGGTGTTGCCCGTAAGTATAATATAACATCATTGAATATAAGCGTTGGTATATGTATTATGTGTATCGTCGATTGTTCGGTCTTGTTTAGCACATATACGACGTAATAACGCGGAATTCAGTATATTGTATTATATCAGGTTACGTATATATGGTGCAAACCAATACCCTGCCTCCTATATTGACTATATTGTACATTTGTACACGTGATATAACAACAACAATAATAATTATGGTCGGCGGTGACCATAAGAGCAGTGCGTATAATACCTAAGGGCGGTGGTAGGTAAGGATTTTATCCCTTCATAAATAGGTATGACGATATTTTTGTTGTAAACATCCGATTTTTAAATTTCTCCCGTTGTGTCTCAAGATTATTCTCTCGAAATCCGGTACCCACCGATGTGCTCTTGTTATTTTACTGTCACCGTGGTAATGTGTTATTATATTATATTGCCATTGTCGGTAAAGTATAATAAAATACAAAATTATTATTATTATTATTATTATTGATCGTATGTTAAAGACGCATTTCGTTCAAACCTGAGTGTTTTTCAAATAATAATAATGCATTTACCAATAATAATAATAATAATAAACGTAAACTGAGGTTTATTGTCATTGGTCGTGCTCGTACGTGTCCTGTACAAAAAAAAACCGTCGGCTGAGATTCGGACGATCGGTCCTTCTTACAACAATAATATAACAATATAATATACAATATAGGGTGACAATGAATATGCCCCGCCACTAGGTCTAGGACCCGGGCCGACCCAACAGTACAATCATATCATATCGCGTACCTACATATATGATATAATGACATGTTTGTGTACTGCAGCAGACTATAAGACGACGACTCATAAATATCAAGTACAATTTACTAGGAACGAGTGAAAGAAATTCTGAGATTTCTGATTTTTGAACAGATTTAATTTGGTCCTGCGTTTGTCGGAACATCAGAAACCGTATTCATTTTGTATAATAGTTTTAGAGTCTATGGACTTTCTTGGAAAATCGGTACTTCAAAACATTATTGTAATGTTTGAATATTGTCAAAGAAAAGCTATTTAATAGTGATAATTAGAGTAAAAATAAAACAAGAAAATCCTTGTCAGGTACTTGTGCGTAATGTTTCCTAAGCTATATTAAGCGTTTTAATTGTTTTATTGAGGCGATTATGTTCTATGACTATAATCTCTTAAGTTGGAATTATTATGGTATTAATTATTGTTGTCTAAGTTGTAATGAGACAGAAAAATTAGTAGAACAAGCTGCTGACCTTCCCTCGTGATTTCCGAGTGATTTATCGTGATTTATTAAAAAAAAAACTGAAACCATTCGAAATCGACTTTATTCGGTTTCAATTCGCCAAGAATCGTTGAAAAAAAATCAGAAGAATACAATATTAATGATCGTCGCAGCAAAAAAAAAACAAAAAAAAAATAATAATATGTAACTTTTGATTAACTGCGGTCATTATTGTGATCAAGCCATGATCTGGATCCTATGTACAAACACAACATACAATGGCAATAATAGCGCCTACACACGATGACGGATATAGATAATCACTTCCCGCACATGACACGTATATTATATACCTAATAATATATAGCGCCGGTCTATTTGTCGGCAAGCCTATTCTTGATTTATATATTATGCGACGATTGTAATAATAACGTGCGGGTAATATACCTATAGTAACCATAAACCAGGTAACCTACCTAACAGTTCCGGTGGTCGTAAAAAACCGACATGTATATATGTATATATATCTAACTATTGTGTGAACGGTTCAGCGGGTGAACTATACATAATAAAAAATAATATAAACACACACACACTATAACGTAGAGTTTCTCTGCTGTATATGGGTGGTTGTTGGAGTGGCGGGGACCTTGGCTCTGGAAGAGAAAAAGAATACGAAGAATAATAAGAAGAAAGAAGACGATCTCGCCGACTGACTGTTGTCAGGATGCTGACTGCAGTGCCGTAGGTCCACGAGCTCCTGCGTCATATGTACACATAATATTATATAGATAAATACTTATATTATACTCTGTACCCATATATATATATATGTACAAATATACGACGTATATACGTATGTACGTAAGTTAGGTACGTGTATGCGTGTAAAAACACCCGTTTTGTCGGAGGAGTACGACTGTGCAAGTATATAGACGCGCACGGAGCCCTTACCCGCCGACGGCCGAATACCGGAAAAGACACGTACGCTTTCGGCACGAACAATGACCACCGCACACGCACGCAACTATAATGTTTGTTCGTACATTATAATGTTATATGGTATTGTATATACATATATAATATTATACACGTCCAATATGTATATCATACGCATACCCGTGACTTGTGCCGCCCATCGAGAAGTATTGCGTACGGTTAAGGTAGGTATGGGTATAGATTCTATACTATAGAAGGTATCGTACCTAATACTATAATATTGTCCATATGCACATAATAATATTGTTATAATAGTCCGACGGTCGCCCTCGCTTTTCGTTCACGCAGACACATTGGCGGCAGCGACGCGGCGGTTTCAATTTCTTAATCCTGATAGTTCTAAAGTCCCCGGTTGTATTATATACCGTATAAAACAATAATATACACCGTCCAAATTCACCCAATCGTTGCCTTTGATGAGTTCCTCAATTTATTTGTTTTACCTGGGTATAAATTAATCTAAGCAGTTTTTTCTACGTCCTTTCAATGACTACTGCGCAATCGTGTAGGTACCTACAGCTTATTTGTTCGATCTTTGTTAATACATTTTTCACGTTCGTACTAAATATTTTCGACTAATATTATTATATTATGTCAAAGTTTAAAATGTATATACAGAAGTATTGATTTTTGTTTCATATATATTTTGTTAAAATAATTTGATTTTTCCAAACACTTACATACCTAATAATAACAATAACGAGGATTTATACTCATAAACTGTATTAGATTTTGCACCTATCATAAGAAAAGAATCATAAAAAACAATTTAAAGAAATTATTGGAGCATAATACAGTGGGTACCGCTTAATGTGATCACATTGGTTCAGGCCATTTTGATTCTATTAACCAGTTGATTCCTTAAAGCATATTTTTATCAATATAATATTTGGTTTGGGATTTTCATTTTTGATTCCAATAAACGGTTGATTCTATAAACCAATGATCACATTAAGCGGAACTCACTATAATAATTATAGAAGGGTTGTGATTTTGTAGGAAAATTGACAGTTATTGTAAAACATAGCCTTCTTATTACAAATTTTGAATTAGGTACCAACGAATTTAATTTTAAAACTTTTATTTTCCATTTTTTATTCTAAAGCCGTTCTTCCGTTTTTTGTTTGGTATTTATTATAATTTCCATCAGTTAAAACTTTTTAAACTCATTTTATAAATATTTTTTTAGTTTATTGTCTTATGAATATTTCACACTTTCTGTATAATATGTATTATGTATACCTACGTTGTACTGCTTAATTAATCATATTTTTATGTGAAATATTGTACACAGGGTGTACAATGTTTTAGTGTTAGACTACCTATTAACCTATTTAAGTTAAATACTTAATTTTTTCTTTCGCCTCAATGAATGAAATATTATTTTATTTTTTAAATCTAACTAAAAAAATTAATAGAATAGATTTTTTTTTCAATTATACTTGATAGATTTTTATAGTTTTTAAATTGTTATCTTTTAGTGCATTTTCATAGTTTATTTATACTGCATTCAATTCACCGTTCTAATAATTTATATAATTGGTATCCGATCACTGACGAAAAAATTTCGGTTTTAAAATCCTAATATTTATTTGTCCATCATAATAAATTATACAATTACCTATACTATATGTAACTATTAAAATATAGTACTGTTGCATTGTTTATTCCTTTAGGTAGGTACGTATATAATAATAAAAATCGAAACTATATCAGATTTGTTTTGTATTATGATAATTGATCTATTTCGCAAACTTTATTTTTATGCATTTATTATTTTTATTATTATTACCTACTTAATAAAATCATCTGCGCTGAGTGTTTTACGATTTTATTCATTGTGTACACGAAAGCTCGAATATTTAATATTCAATAGGTATACCAATAATAATACAACGTAAATGACTGCATAAAAATAACAAGTAACAATGACAGTGTATATGTCTTACCAATTCTTAGTTTCATAATGCAGTATATAATAGTGTACCTTCTTTGTATATACAAGCGTGGCTGCTGGTGACGTTCTAGCGCCGAATCAGTGGCGTCAACTAATAACTTAATTTCCGTCTTAGAAGCGTGTGCGTCGTTTGAACACGTAGTAATAACGGTAATGTAAAATAAAATCGTAATGTTATTATGGTATAAAATCAGCTGCCACTAATCCATGTCGGAGGATAAAGATGTATCTTCGAACTAAGCCCGATGTGGATTATGCGTAAAAAGCTGATCGTCTAACAAGTTGTTCCTGTGTGATATTCTTATTTTATTTATGTTTTAATTTGTATTATATTATCTATGCATGGTTTAAGCAGTATAATACAACTAATAGATAATTAAAAAAAATATGTTAAAATCAAATAAGATTAGTGAAATAAACATAAAATAGTAACGCGTTTAATGAAAGTTGGTACCTAGATTTTATTAATTTAAAGGTCAAGTTACACGATGCAAGTCGGTGTTGCACTCGAGACCTGGTGGAGTTCCTTTATCGGTCCGTCTATATTCCATATCGAGCGGAATCTTAAGATGATGTGGGTTTCATTGTTTGAGATAGATAGTTACTGCATTCGGAAGAATCTCTCGTACCCCATGCATTTAAATAATTTATCCACATCTTCTAAATATACTGTTATACCTATTGTATTTTTATTAGCAGTTTTATAGTAATTTAAGTACCTGTTATGAGTAAATTAGGATTCAAGTGCTTTGTTATAGCGAGCTAACCATATATATACTGTATAATATATAGATGTAAAATGTTCGGTATTGGCAATTGTTCTTATTTTTTTTTTGTACATTGCGTACCAGTTTTGTCATTAATTATTATTCACTTAAAATTATAAGAAATATAAGATACTCAATTACAACACATAGCCGCATCATTTTTTCACGTACAAGGAAGAATAAAATAAAATAAAATGAAATGTCGTTACCTGTTTAGTTGATTGGCAGTCTCGTTATTATACCAATTATGCTGATATGACCCAAAACAATTACAAATTGAATGGCGAAGTCGTCAATGGATTTAATGTGCAGATCGATCAGTATAGATGATAATAAGATGTAAAAATATAAAATGAATTGAAGAACTTTGATTATACCAAAAATCATGAGAAATTTGTAGGGAAATAACATGAAAAAGATATACTCGTATTGGTTTGTTAAAATGTCAAATTATTCTGAATAAAATGACCAACCAGCTTATATAGCTATATTTACACGCTTCTCATGTTGGAAATCAGACGAGCAAAATATCATTTCAACTTCGATAGTCTACTACAGTGGTGCAAATCTAAAATATTTTAATGTCAAAGTGAAAATTGATGAATACTTCCTCTCTCTAATGAAAAACGGAGACGTGTAAAATATAGGTATATATATGAGAAGGCAAGAAGCATGTATTGACGATTTTGGAGCTGCAGTGACGAGAAAATGAGGTTTTCGTCATGAATAATGAATGACGGATTTGAGAAATGCCCGACGTAATTTGGCGTTTCGGTCTCACATTATATAGTGTAGTACTACAAACTTAAACGGACTGTTAAAATATAATTCCATGTTTATTAATGTAGGTACCAACAATTAATATAATAATTACAATATTATTATTAGATACCCGAATACTATGTATACTAGTATACATAATCTTAGTGTTTAAATAGATAATTATAAACTATATCATAATAATAATATGTACTTCCTGAAACGGTTTTAAAAATTGGTTTGTACAAAAGTGAGTTTATTATGTATTTATGTGTACAAAACGTTTTACACAATGTTTAATACCTACGCGTGCGTTTATATAATATTAATTAAACGTTTTAATGTGCCCTCTCACACCGTATACGATATAATATAATATATAAGTATGTCGTCTCAAGCCGGGTTTTATATTTTATGTCTCGGCTTTTTACATACTTTTTCGACGACACTAAAACCATCAACGCCTTTACTTCGCAGTGCCACCGCTACAATATCTACATACGTATATTATTATTATTATATTGTAATATTATTATGGTTTTTTTTGGTTTTTTTTTTTCCTTTTCTTCGTACCATCATCGTAATATAAACTAAATTATTTTTGTTGTAAAAACACTGGTTCTTATTAATCGTTTGCTTTTCGCATTTTTTTTCTGTTTTTCTTTCCACCCGAACAGATGCAGCCAGGAGAGCGGCGGGGAGTTGGGCGGTTTCCCTGCTACTGCCGCGGCCGCAGCGTTCGCCGCCGCGGGTGGCTCGGGCGGCGCGCCGCCGTCACTAGGCTCGTCCATGCAGGCCGCCGCCGCCGCGTACCACCTCAAGAACTCGGCGGCGTCTTCGCCGTACGCCGCCGTCAACAGCATCGGTCTGATGGACTCGTTGCAGACCAGCATGGGCTGTTACCCAACGGCGGCCGGTCAGAACTACCACCACCATCATTCCACCACGTTGTCCCTGTTCAATCACCGTAAGCATATGATATTAATATCGACAAAATAATATTAGAAAATACGATTTTATCGTGCGTACAATACATATCGTTGTTTGCAGTTGTACCGTTTCGCGAAAAAAAAACCACTCGGGCACAACTTTTTTTTTTACACCGGTAATGTGAACAAAAATAAATAAAAACTCTCCGACACGGCAAACAGGCCATTATATTATCTGCTGAACCTAATGTGTAAGTGAATGCATTATTTGTTTCTTAACCGAGACTGTATACTATAGCCCGAGTGGCTATTTTTCACGTGAAACGGTTTTTACCAATTATTTATGGGGTTATGGGACCATTCATTCCCGCGCTCGGTGGTCATAGCAATGTATACAGTTTAAATGCCGTATTGTTACGCCCAGCGGTAGTCGGGGGCTATTGCGTCTTCTCATTATTCTTAACGGAAAACGCATTGGTACATTCTGTTCACTTGATTTAGGTAGGTGGTCGCGGGTTTCCGCCGTGTGTGTGTGTGTGTTTGTGTCCTGTGTAGACCGCAGTGTTGGCCGTTGACTACGAATCACCTATTGTTTGAATTTTCCAAGGGTTGTATCATTAGTTTCATACATTTCGATAAATATTCATTATCATAGCCTATATATGGGTCTCTTTAATACGATATAATAGTAATTACAAATTTATACTTTACAAATAATAAAATTAAAGATAGATACACAGCTACTGTGGACCATGATTCCATTTTAATTTTTAATAATAGAATAATACGATTATTTTAACTGAATAGTTTTTTTCGTAGTTTCATTTAATTTATTTTAACAAATAATATACACAAATATATCATTTTAATCATTGTTCCTAAATATTGAATATTGACAAATTCAACGAAAGTATATTTATTTTATTTTATTTAATAATCTAATATTTAATAATAATATTAAATCCTTCATGCATGATTTTAATATTTACTGAAATTTATTAATTTCAAATAATTAATGCAATTATTTCTCATCCGTTAATCTTAGAAATGTTGTCCAACTCGTGGTAGCATACACAGTAGGTATATGAACACTGTATTTACAAGTATAAAAAAAAAGCAATCAATTTTATAATATTTTATTAAATTATGAATTAAATGACTACATACATTCGCATTGACGTATAATGAACCGATTTGCCATGAGAACATTTCTACAAAAATGCTCAAATAGGTATATAATTATATTAAATAAAAATATTATATTATGTACCTATTATTTCTTAAGAACCTAATTTTGGTGAATTTCTATAAGTAAATAATATTCTAAAGACACCTAATATTTTAATGATTACATAAATATTAAAATAATATAAGAAAATGTTTCCATAGCCCTTCGTCGATTTTTGCTAGTTAGATTGATATGGGGCTTCTTTGAAAAAGTCAATAATTATAATAAATAATTATAAATAATAATATAATAAAATGTAGTATGTATTTATAATTTCAATAATTATCGTTATTTATCGTTCTCGATGGCATATCAAATTGCGTTTATCACTTATCATATAAGTTGGCACATATCCTATTGGATTTCAGCCTTTCAGTTAATAGGACACAGGCATTTATGTTTATTCTTACAATAAAATCGTAGCGTACCCAAATTAGAATGGATTGACCTATTATGGAACTTGATGATAAGAAAATTATCTGTTATTTGTATATAGGTTTTTTATGATAGTTCAATTTTTTAGCAAGTTTCGTGTATATAATATAGCGTAAATTAAAAATGCTCATAACTTACTTAAAAACTGAATTATGGTACAAAACCATACAATACCACATACCATAATAGGTCGTTTCACTAATGATTAATGACTATCGGTCGACAAATGAATTGCGGGTGACCAAAGAACAAAATTGCAAATTGCTTACAACTTAAAAGTCTATAAGACTAAATGATTATCTTAAATGTATCAAGTATATAGTAGGTACTTTTAAAATATTTGTTAACTAGTAATATTTTTGAGAATGAGTGAAGAAATAAATCTTTGCGTCTCCCCAGCCCTGCCCTGTTATACAATATATACCTATGTGTGTGTAGTATACTGTATACACCATTAACCGTTCATTGAACAGTTTGCTTCTGTACAAATATAGCGACAAACAGCGTCACAGTATTCCGACCTGAATAGACTTATTCAATAGGTATACGTAATACGTATACCTACCACTATTTTATAATATTTCATACTGTGACACCATACGCAATAATAATGGTGTATTTTTATTTTCTGTAAATCTAATTCAACAAGAAATCTTTTATATTATATAATGGGAAGAAAAAATGTGTGGTTCGGAACGATTGCCCCTTATTATATCACTGCACCCTATAATATGTGTATCCACCCAGTATATTATGTCATCTCGGGTAGATCGTGTTTGTACCTAAGTTACAATATATATAGGTCGTGTTGGTATGCCAAATTGGCAAATCTCTTACGCCCCGCCATCAAAATGTCGAATCCCCGACCATTATACTAACTATGTATGATACAATAACGGGAATAACACACGGTGTGGTATAGCCGGTATAGGGACTATAATATAATATAATAATAATATTTTTTCATAGTTTGTGTGTGTATAGTATTTATGTATGTATGTATATATGTATGTATGTATGTATGTATTTATATATGTTTGTATGTATGTATGTATGTATGTATGTATGTATGTATGTATGTATGTATGTATTATGTATGTATGTATGTATGTATGTATGTATGTATGTATGTATGACGTATGTATGTATATTGTATTCGTATTGCAGCAACCAGGTAGTAGTTGACATTTAACTGTTAAGAAATACTTTTATATAGAACACTTTTAAATATATAAGGATATAAGAATAACAAAATAGTATATAACAGTACTACAGCAGTATATCTATTATACACTAAGAAAACTACTTATATTAAATAGGTACCACGTATATTGTAGTATAGGTACTGTGTAGAATGCTGTAAATATTCCTTTATTCGTTCTACACAAATTTATAAATTAAACAAGATATATATTTTTTTATCATTATCGTAGCGAATGTATAAAGAAAAAATATGTTTAATATTGTAAAATACGAATCGCTTGAAAGGTTTTACAAAGTAGATAATAAAGAGTGTTTAAATAACGTTATTATAAAATACTCAACGAGTCTGGTAGTTGTATATTATGTACAAGCGTAGGTATTATACGAATATATGATTTAAATAAAACCGTATTCTGATCACTAAATAAGAAAAACATTTATAGGTATCAATAGATTTTTTATTCTGAAGTGATATATATTTACCTAACCTATAAAAGCTTATTTAAGCCTGACAAAATTACAACTACTTCAAATAATCGAATTTTAATTTTGCTTATCTTTTAGATTATTGTAGAAATCGATTTTCGAGTAGAAAAATACATATGTTCAAACATAATATTTTTTGTCAACAAGTGAATATAATAAAATAAATAAATATTTATTTCGATTAAATACAAAAAATAAAAATAAACTATAATCAAAACTTTACTACCAGGATAAAGTCGCAGAACCCGAAAAAGAGAATGATCTATATATTATATATATATATCTACCTACTCAAATATTTTCAAGGAGTTAAAAACGAATAATAATATTCTCAGAAGTCATAATTTTATAAGGGTTTATGGGTCTGACTCGTCGCTCGTGTGTAGGAAACAGATTATTGTAATATTCTACAGCGGTACCTAAACTCTTATCATGTGACATGTGTTTGTTCGCACATACTTTGTGTGGGCCACACACTGATTTACTCTCACAAACAATCGTTTACTTTTCGTACAACAAACACGCCGCGTAAGCGTAATACATGCACAATACAAGATTGACTATACACACACACACACACAACCCTTAACATAAATTGCCGCTTTCAGTCCCCTTATAATGTTATAAATAGGCTCACGATCAATGATGCTGTTATAAAATAATAAATTGCTCGACTTCAAAAATCTTGATTTATTAGAATCTTGCACCATTTTGTCTGATGATTCAAACGACACCGCTCTTAATATCACAATTCTGATGAAACCGTAGTACAATATTCAGCTTAGTGAATGAACAAAAACTGACCAAGTGTATGGCGAATACCTAAAATATATATATATTTATTTATGAATGAGTCAACAGTCTTCACAATGATATTATTATTGTATGTATGATATATATATATAAGTAAAACCGTCTTATTACAATAAAATGTAATACAAAGTGTACAAAACCATACAAACCCACCGAATATCTGAATGAATGAATGAATATATATAATAGTAGATACTATGTGTATATTCTATTTACGGTAAAGATCACTGATTAAGTATAGGTACGGTTCCAGATAACCAAATAATATATATTTTTTAAACATATATATTTAAACGAATCTTGACTAATGTCGTATTTTATTTTCAAAATGCGTACTCATAATGCATTATATATATTATTAAATATTAATATGCATTATACACAGTGTATATGACATACAATTACTGAATTACGTAAATCATTGTCCATTCGAATAGGTAACATAATGTATTACAATCGCTAATAAGAAATAATAATATAACTATAGTAGCTAGCTGGATTTATATTTATGGGCACATATTTTTTATTAACCACAATCTATCAACTTAGTCAGTAATTATTAAGTTAATTTTGAAGGATTCTGCTGCATAAAACGTACTTACAATATATTCTACTATATATTTGAACACAGGTATATTGTAGGCATTTATATTTTCGAAAATTATTTGAAATTCAATTTTAGTACCAAATTTCGACTAATGATAATCTTATAATCTTTGCATAATGTTGTAGAGTAACTAATAAAAATATTATATGCATATAAGTGTATATAACAAATAATATAGTAGGTATCATGGTATATATTATGGTATATTTAAAGTATATACCGTTTATTTTCAAAATCTTTAGAATTTACATATAGTTGCTTTTTTAAAATGTAAATATTTCAATTTATAAACCATTTAGCGTAATTATTATACCTATACCTAGTATTCATGCCATATTTTGAATATTTTTTTTTACATAATTTGGTTTTATAAATTAATAGGCGGTACATAAGAATCCGAGCATTAATATACTTTAAGTTATAACTAAATAACAATCAGGTAAATAAATTATGTTTACATATGGTATCAACATTTGAAAATAAGCTAAAAAAAAAACCAACATACTAATATAGGTATAAATATATTAGACGAGGGTTAAATAATTCCTGCGACATAAAATAAAATAAAATAACTTGGATTTTTTTTCAATAATTTAATTTTGGTCAATAAAAATGTCAATTTATTTAACAAGCATACGGCACAATAACTTATAAGTCATGGGGTGTATCGTGTGTAACAATACTGATCCAACATATATATTTCATATAGACGCCGTACACGATACGGTTCGAAAATAATATTACATACAATATATCAATTTGTTATTCGATGGAGACTGTTAAACCAAAAATAAAATGATTACCAACACTACGCTGTACATCATATTGTTATATTACTATATTATATACATTATATAGGTAAACCACAATTGAGGTTTAAAAAAAAAAAAAACAAATACCATAACATAATACTGGCTCGATCCGTATATATAACTTAGATTTTTAAGTGATTTTTAACGCATGCTAATGATGTAATAGCAAAAAATCTTATTTAATAAATTATAATGCTATTGTTATTGCTATTGTTATTACTACTGCTTTAATTGGGTATCTATAGGTATATAAATTATTATATTAAATCAATGGCATAGTAATGTTTATTAGTGGATAATGAATATGTGCGGTAAATATTATAAATATACAGTTTTTCAAAACTTTGAGTTTACTCCAGGGCTTGCATTTGAAAAAAATTCTGTTTTATGTTATTTACCATTAAAACATTACACAATTTTTACGTTTATCGTTATTTAGAATTAAAACTTTATCCAAGATTTGCGTTTATCGTTATTTAAAATAGTGTTAATACCTATTAAATTTAAAAATAATAATTAATGTGGGTAGGTAATGGCCCGGATACGGAATATAATATAATCAATTCTTAAATTTCTTAGATTGCTTGCATGAAATAAATATTTCTACCAAACCAATAGACTATTAAATAAATAGATTTTAAAATATTTCGTTTTGCGTTATGTTTTGTTTTGGGTTATTTAATTATTTTTGATTATCGCTTTCCGTTATAATTACGTTCACAAATATTTCAATCGTTTTTTTGTCAAATATAACGTTATAATCGTAACGTTTGCAAACCCTGGTTCACCCAGAAGAAAATATTATTTTTTGTACCTATGTATCTTAAATATTTTAATCGCGTGGTTTTCATCATGCTTACTAAAACATAAGTTATGATTCACTATTAGCTCATACTTTAAATCATATTACGATTTGTGTTTTGTATTTAAATCTATTAGCGACTTCACATAGATAGAAAGCTCATGTTTATGCTCAAACAACGCGCAGGTATTTTCTGAATATAATTGTTTTTATTTTTTAATCTTAAAGGGAATAAAAATCGTAGACACCCCTCGAATGTGTTATTATATATTTTATCAACACAACACCACTATAGTATGATAGCCACTATAATATAAATATATATGTAGGTAACTAACTCACTGTAGGGAAAACGGCCGTGTTTTACCCACGTCATCGTAATTTGATTCCCATCGTTCGTACCGATTACGACGACGGTGACCTAATATTTTCAACGACTATTGTATGGCTTTTTACATACTATCTTCTCGTCAGTCGTCGTAGTCGATGTGAAACAATAATAACGCGCTCGAGCAAACATAATACAATGTATAATGTTATAATTTAGTCCGCCGCACTGCACTCTATAACCGAAATAAACATTTTTTATGTATACCTGCTGCATACAATGTAACACAATAAACACATAAACCTAGGTTGTGTATATTATAAAATATTACCTATCAAATCATAAATTCATATAATAATAACAAATGGTCCCGTGTAAATGCAGTATACTGTATATTCATTTCTTGTAAAATACTTAGAATCCAATTGCAATTGCTGCATGACTTTACCAAAATTCGAGGGACAATCGAATATAATGTTGTTTTGACCATGTCATGTATATCAACCGATATTTTATCGTGTGAAATTCGATGCTTTTGAATTTAATCTTTTATTATTTAACAACAATACGATGTAAAAATGTTTCGGTTTACTTACAAATTATATTACAATCTCTAATGGTCTGAAAATAGGAGTGTGTTGTGTATAACATTGACCAAGAAGAGAAGAGAGGTGCCAAACACGTAACCAGGCCCCATAGTAAAGGATTGGTGATTTTTTTGTGAGAGTAAGATAGTTATAATATTAAATATTTAAAATAAGAAGGGGTGTAAAAAATAAATAAAGACCGTTTTACGAAAAAAAAAATATACATAGAATACCTATAATAATATAATATAGTATAATGAGAATAACATTCGTGATACAAATTGTAGAACCCCATGGAGTGGTCGTTAACGTCCATGCTCATCGACGAACAATAATAATAATTATTTTATACTAGGTACGTTATATAGTTCAGATAGTCGATAGATACAGAATAATATATTTAAAATAGGATAACGATTATGAAATTATAGGAAAAACTTAACGTACTACTACTTAGGTACGTACTTACACAATATATTATTATATTTGTTACGCCCTTATGATTTATATCAATAATACATGCATATAATATAAGTAGTATTGTCTTAAAGTGTGCTCTCCTTGGTGGAAGGGATTCAAGAACAAAATTCGAGACGAAGACGTATCTGAGTTGTGTGTAGGTACAAAAGAAGCAACTATATGGTTGAAATGCCATTAACGTCAACAATAATAATACTAGAAGTGTAAGAAAATAAATACGAACTAATTGCTCATGTGGGTGGTATACATTTTACAATTTTTGAAGAAAGACATTTGTATCGGTCGGGTCACACAGAGGCGATCCTCGATGTTTGCATATTTCCTATATTATGACATGTGGGGCACACATGGCTATGATAGTAGCCATTTAGTAGGTTGTGGACAACATTTTCAATATGGTGATATATGATATATTATGATTGTGAATGATTAATTATTTTCGTTTTATTTTCGTTATCGGCGCCGCTTCGGGTAATTAAGTACCCTTTGGTAAACACAAATCGTGTGTATAGCGAACTCCGATGACCTATATATTATCTGGGCGTATTTTTGCTCGTACTGCACGTGTACAGATAAATGCCAGTAGACATGTGGCACGCAGTAGCAATGTTGGGTTTGTTGTTTATACGTATTTTATCAAACGAGACAATCTCAAGAGATAAGATCATTTTGAAAACATGTCTTACAAAATGTATGTATGTGGTGTCGTTCGATTGATGTATATGGTTACATTCGAAGAAACAGAGTTCGCTTATCACTATACATCAATTTTTACATGCGCCCTTTTCTTTTCGATAACGTTCGATTTCGTGGAACGCGGCTCCCGAATCGGCAGGCGAGCAAAAGAATTAATGTTTCCCGACCGTTTTTTTTTATAAAGACGCGTATATTATTGCGAAAGTAAAAACTCGGTCGATTTTTCTTCTTTTTTCGTATCCACTCGGAAAGAAGGAAAACCGCATTCGCCCAATCACTTTTCACGGGAAAATAAACGGCGGTTAACGCACAATTTGTAAATCGCATTATCCGCGGGCTCTTTGACTCTTTAACCGCATCGAATCCAATAAACCCGATCATTACCCGGCCCGCTGCCCTTTGAACTCGACGACGACGACAAATAATAAATTACGTCGTTATTATATTAAGTGCGGCTAGCGGAAACGGCAAAAGTCGGGCAGAATGCAGACCGATTGATTTATTCCGGATGGACGGACGACATCACTCGGCGGCCGGCCTGGGGCGATGGTCGCGTATAAAACCGATAGGATAATGCGATGTATTATCTATACACGTCGCTTCGACCAGGATCGTCGGTTTTCGGCTTCGGTGGGGGGGTTGAAGCGAGTACGTTAAAGTTATACTACCCCAAATGCCGTCGCGTAACCTTATTAACCCTATCGTTCCGCTCGTCCTCCCCGACAATCTCAGCACCGGAACGCAATACGCGTGTAATTTAATAAATTGTTGCAGCGTATAATGCCGTTATATACACGAGCCGGGCTGTAAAGATATATATAGGTAGGTATGCGTACAATTTTTTATAAAACGTCAGTCCGTCGTCATTATGGTCCGTCTTGCAAAATATGGTGAAGCTGCTAGGCGATGCGAGGTCGTCATAATGACGTGTAGTTATTATTTGTTAAGCTCTTATAATTTTGTTTTTTTATTTGGAGGAGGGGGGTATTTTTGAACGGATTTTTCCATTTTAATTGTTTGTACTCTTCTCAGCACAGTTCAAAAATAAATTTAAAGATTTATAATTTGTATGTATAAGGATATTTGCCAATATATAGTTTGAATGGATTATTTTGATAGAAGGCTTGTGGTATTAATGTGTGACTTTTATGGCTTATTATAATTCCAAACTATAGGTACGTTTAAAACAGGAAAAATATTAATTAAGAACAACTAAAATTATAAGCTATTGTTTATATGTAGTGTGATAAAATTTATCCTATTCTTAGCCATTTAGAATATTTTTTTACTTATTATTATTTTATTATATTAAATTATTCACAACACACGCGTATTGTACCATTTGTACCTACATATTATATTGAGCAGATAGTGTATAACTTAAGACTCAAGTTTTTTTGAAAGATTATTATTAGATAGGTTATATTATTTTATATTGAAATACTCTCAATGACTGGTTGATTTGAGTATTTGGAATGGTTTTCGGTTTGTGAGTGTAAATACTATTCCACATAATTCGCACCATCGCACCATGGGGGTTCTTGTTTGGATATGAGAACCTGGATATTGTGTAATATTCTATGCTTAGTGATTTATTATATACCTACCTACGTTTTCCTTTGCAGCTCAATTGTATCATATTTCTATAAAATCGAATAATTATATTGCAATACACCACAATACGTACGTTACCAATGATGCAAAAAATTATTAGTAAAGTAAATATTTTATTTCATTTTAAAATGCAAATAAAATAGAATTATCAGAAAAAAGTGAAAAAATAAGAAAAAGAGATAGGTTATATTATAATATGTATATTGTATATACCAAAAAGCTAACAATACTATTTTTTTTTAATTTTTTTATTCTACAACTATCGGGTTGATTTTACAACAGTTAATTTATCTAGATATTTACTAGCAATAATTTTAGTACAGAATACGTAAATTATATAGGAAAAATAGAATTAATCAATAATCATTATTTGTTTTAGATGAAGCTCATAATTTTGTTATTTGTTATTACTATAAATACGGATTATGCTTTATAGTTGTTCCTTATTAATTTATTTTGAACTAAAAGTAAAGCGTTTTAATTTTGAAACGTTGTTTATTGCTTTTATTAATAATTTTAATCTTACAATTATTATTTGGGTGGGCCCTGGATATTCACCATTGCAGTTAATGCATTGTAAGTTGTAACTATATGTGACACTGGTCGTCTAGATTATTACGTAATATTGATTTATAAGTACCTACCGGCTACTTTAAATTAATATACTTACCTAATTCTTAATTATTATTTTTTTTTCCGTTTTTTATTTCATACTTTATTTTAAAATAAATATAAAATTATAAACACAAATTATACCTCTAATGGTCTCGAGTCTAATATATCAACAATTTGTGTTTTAATTTTAATTTTTCAAAAGAAATCAAACTACCGGCCCAAGAGTATAAAAGTTAATGTTACCGAAGTTCTTAGGTTTTAAATTCAAGTTTTGCTTTTAAGTAGTGGATATATATATATAATTACCTATTCTTTTGAAATTTAATTTTAAATCTGCCCACCCCAAGAGTTAAGCTTCTAATATTAACGACATTTTTGGCTCTCGATTCTAGATTTACAATTGACCAATATATCTGAGGGATATAAGAATTTCCTTTTTTGAAAGGAAGAGGGGGGCTCGTGACTATAAGCGTTACTGCGGTGCACGATGTATAACTTAATTCATTTGATTTTTGTTTTGAGTGTTATCATAATATAATATATTACATTATTTATGTATCTTCGGTGTCAGAAATAATAAGTGCTTTTTGTTTTTATATGCAGTCGGCAACCCGAGAAAACAGAGACGTGAACGAACAACATTCACCCGGACGCAGTTGGACGTGCTGGAAACATTGTTCGCCAAGACTCGATATCCAGACATATTCATGCGCGAAGAGGTTGCCCTGAAGATCAATTTGCCCGAATCCCGAGTACAGGTAATTTATTTGTTTGGTTACATGTTATTTGTAAATTGTTTGTCATTGCGGTTCGGGTTATGTTATCAGCTAAGAGGGTCTTAGAATCTTGAATAATGGATAGGGGACAATATTCTAGAAAGCTAAGAACTCAAAAAAATTGGTGAATACTGGTTGAATATTAAGGGACAATGTACATAATATTTACTGTTTTTGTCTTATCGTTTACATTATATCATAAGTTCATCGTTCAGTATATGAACGTAAAAATGCTCATGTTCCAAGAAATATCATTAAAATAATATATATTTGAGTGGTATGACATACTTGATGTCTGCCCAAGTATTTCGAGACTAACCAAATAACTTAATCTATCCATTAATCAAAAACAAATATGAGAAGAATAATCCTCGGGAATGTGAACATGAATTTTGTCGCATTTGATATGGGATAGGCGTGGAGAAATCAGTAGGTACTAACTGAGCATTGGCGTTATCCGAGATTAAGTTGACGAATAAAACAAATTCCAAAATCCTCTAAACAGTATAGTTAGCGGTGAAAATAATGTCTGTCGGTTACGGGACTTTGTCGCCACCACAATTCCACCCTCTAGACCCCTTTACTCATGAAAACGATAAAGGCTGTAGCAATGGGCGATTGGGGCGGTGCGCGCGCGGCCGAATAACCCCAGACTGCTGCGGCTGAATGTAGAAGAGCCCCCACCCTCCACCTCGGTATGTACTTTATGGTGGTGCGCGTGCGTTGCTTGGGGAGGATAACTCTCGCCGTCCTTCCCGACACTTTGTATATATACAGTACGTCCGTTGTTGGTTAATCCCGCCTCCTACCCCAATTCTAACCACCCCTTCCAACAGTCGCCGCTGGTATACTTTGAGTGAGCTCGCGAATAATCGCCGCCACGCACACTTCCGGCGAAAAATGACGGTGTTATCTGCCCCGTCTGTTATACGTCGCCATTGTAGCCTATCCCCCCCTCCATCATCACTAAACTTTTGCTTTTCCAGACATGCTTTTATATAATATAATGTATACTGTAAAGTACGGCAAAGCCGACCGAGGACAACCGATTAGGCTTTCTTTAGCCAAAAGTATTATTTTAACAATATAATATTAGCCATTGATGAAGTCGTTATAGGATAGGTTATCCTTCGCTGAAAAGATTAGTGATCTTTGAGATAACTTTTGCTGAGCCAAATACACAGATCTGACGGTCAATTATATTTACTTCGACAATGTATTAATGATTAGTCTTACGGTCGAGTCTGCAGAAATGTCTAATAAATAATAATATTATAGGTAATATATTGTATCCAATTATCCAAAATAATATTTTTATGATTAGCATGCAAAACGGTCACGTTCCTACTTATTAGTCGAGATACTGCAGTACCTATACAGCATTTGATTGGACCAGACTGCACTAGCTGTTTTGGATTCCCTAGAAAACGATTTGCGATTATAATATAATACACAGCGGCATCGCCAATTAATAATTTGAACAAAATATTACGAAGACAAAGTCGCGAGTTCGACGGCCATCCAATTTTTCGCGATCGATATTTCGTTTGGAGGTGTATCTACCTATAATATAGTATTATTATGTAGCTTTGCAGTGCTGTTTTTTTGTTAGTTTTGCGCAAACCGGTCATGGTCTCTCTTCTCTCTCCGTATGCCCGTCTCTCTTTCTCTCTCTGTCCCCACCGATCGTGCGGCAACCACATACCTAAGCTTCGGTCCGGTTTTCAGACGAAATGATAATAATATTATAATATTGAATTCGGTGCCCGCTCTGCCCGGCCGCGGCGGCGAGGCGCGTTCGTGACACGGAACAATACGTAAGCGCGGCCCGCCGACTGCTTAATATAATATTATAATAGGCGTGGGTAGGTACTATATATACAGTTCACCGGCTACTATATACTAAAATATTCTTGTGCGTACCCTCCGCCGCGTACCTTACACAATACCTATATTACATTATATTATATTATATTATATTATTAACGACGACCGAATATTCGTAGTATTATTATTATAATGTCGTGATAAAAACGCATCCGTTCGCGCACGTATATTGGTTAGTACACGGTCGTAAAACCAATGCATCTCGTGCGAGGTCACGTTTTCCGCCCGCCGCGGCTGTTATACATAATATTATATAAAGCGAACCGCCGCCGCGAAAAGGGATAGCTCCCGGAATAAATTGTCTTCGTAAAATATTCGTCGCCGTCCCGGGCTCGTACAATATATAATAATATATGACGTATATTATAATATTATGTATAATAATACCGCATATGCGCGTACGCGGACGTTTTTCTTTACGACGATTATGATGCGTGTATAGCATAATAAAAATACGATCACTGCAGCATATATAGTTCAAGACGACAATTAATTCAATAAATTGTATTATGCAGAGTGTACAACAATAATTGTATAATATGATAAATTTTTATATCATATCATTATTATTATACGCACCACATGACGTGACGGATTTCGAACGAAGCATCTCTCGCCGACTCGGCCGGTTAACATTATATACCTAGGTATAGTAAGTTGGCTTTGCACGCCCGATCGCGTGTGTAGCCGTCATTCGCGAATTGGCCGAGCACGCAAAGAAAGTACTTTCATGTCGATTTATCAAGCCGTACTTTTGCAGTGTCATCATTCTTGCTCGTCAATAATATTACAATATAATAACTCGGAGTAGAATCGATATAGGCTTTTCTGTTGACGATTTTTTTAGTAGGTATACCACTCGTCGGTATAATATTATAACTTACAACTCTAAGCGAAATCCAGATTCCGCGAGATCAGCATTTACCATCGTTGCACACTAAACTTATAATAATAATTCATTAATTCTCCAACAAGTAATATCTACAACGTAATAATAATAATATAATAATTATATATTACCTGTAAATTATTTTGACAAGCTGCGGTTACTATTAAAGTTCATATTTTCGCGAGGCATGCCAATAAGTATTGTCACTTGTCAGTGCCGTCGCAGCTCATCATTCCAAATACAATTTCAGTGGCTTTAAAAAGTGGAAATAAATTTATCTATAGGTACTTACCTACTAGTACTATTATATTTATTGAGTTTCGTTTGTTTCGATTTTTATTAGTATTTGCCTATATGGATGACGGATTAATTTTTTGGATTATTCATTAAGCTATTATTGAACGATTATTAACATTTGATAAGAATATTTCAAAATTACATGCACGTTACGATGCATTGATGACTCGTTACACGTTGTATAAATAAAAAAAGTAAAACTAATACAATTCACAACATTCTTTTAGCGGTTTTCGCACTAATTGTGTGTACCTATACGTCATATAATATTACAATCGGCCGATTTAATTTCGTTTCATCCTCTACCCTAAATTATAACGGCTTATATTATAGTAAGCTTGGTGCGTGAGGGTGAATTTTTTCGTTAGCGCACAACAGACAAAGAAACTAGGTTAACGCCGACGTTGGAAATAAAATCGATATGCTTAGGACTTGGCGGAGGCGGTGGCGGCGGAAAACGGCCAAAGTTTTTTTTGTATGTTTACACAACGCTACGCATCGGTCATCGTGTATAAGGCTTCTCGACGAACTCCACGAAATTGATACGCACATATATTATTATATATACCTAAGGCGTGATAATCCTCTGCCGCCGCAGTGCCGTTGGAGTTGAGTCGTTTCGTGGAAAAGCGTCGTTGCGCATACCTACCTATATACTACTGCGCATGTTCTTATAAGGTCGATTTTCATCAGGGATGTTAAGGGTGGTGTCGTTTTTGCGTTATACCTATAGTATGACAGCAAGTGTGCTCCTCAACCACTGTATCGTGAGTCGTTATACACACTAATTCATCATTCAATAAGATTAGATAGCTACCAACTCAAATGTATCGAAATAAGCTGTTTCAGTGTTCTTACTTATTACCGTTTTCGATATAACATTACTATTACGCTAGGTATAGGTTTTTTAAAGTTGAAATAAAAATCAAAAAGTTATCAAAGAGTTGACTTGTCCAGAATTTAACCACGCGTAAATGAGTTGTATGTATGAAACATACCCAAGTATCAAGATTTTCATTAAAATATTAATTATATTTTACCTTGTTTAATAAACAATTGTTCGGAACCCGGCAGTGGTGTAGATAGAGTATGATAGACGAATTAGGTACTGCTGCAGATTCTGGGGACTGGGAGCGTATATACGCGCGGTTATCTTTCTTCTGCGACCGAAACAAAAATCTGATGAATTGAATCCTCTAATATATTATTATTGTTTTAACATGAAAACAGCATTGGCTTAGTAGTTTCATTATAGGTTCGTAAGAACTAATTATTACAGTTTTGAAAGTATTAAAATTGCCCGTCTACAGATTCTCTATTAAACGAGTGCGCTGAATACTACTACGCGAAGGTATCTAAATAAAATAAAGCAATGAAATATGAATACACCCCTCTATAGTATCATATTATTATATCAATATATATAGCTGGTATAGGTGCCATCTCATATTATACCCGAATTTCGGTTTAAACCTCAGTACAATATTATTGTAATTATATATACAGATGTAACTATCATGGTATTCATGGGCGTGATGATGTGTTTCAGGTGTGGTTCAAGAACCGGAGGGCTAAATGCCGGCAACAGGTGAAACAGAACCAGCAGCAGCACCACAACGGCACTGGAACGGACAAGACGGCGTCGTCGAGGAACAACAACTCGGCCGGCAACAACGGCCAGAAATCTTCGGGGAAATCGTCCGGCGGCGGGGGCAACGCGCCTGTCAACAACAACAACAAAATGTCGCCGACGATAAACGGCGGTGTCGGCGGTGTGGGCGGGGGCGGCGTGACGAGTTCGACGGCCGGCAACTCGCCCGTGTCCACCGGCACGTCGCTGTCGTCCAGTCGACAGTCGCCGCCCGGCGGTGGATCGTCGTACATCAAGCCGATACTGAGCGGCACGCCGCCACAACCGCCGTCTGCCGTGTACCTCCCGAGTTCCGGTAAGCCGAACTGTAGCACTCAAATTATAATCT
Organism: Macrosiphum euphorbiae; assembly: GCA_949089665.1. NCBI lineage: Eukaryota > Metazoa > Arthropoda > Insecta > Hemiptera > Aphididae > Macrosiphum > Macrosiphum euphorbiae. Next base: position 16,309,382 of record CARXXK010000002.1, on the reverse strand, counting down.
CGACCGTTGACGGCCCACCCACACACTTGTTTAGCTCTTAGAAGCCACGTGACCTTTGCAAATAGGCTTCCCTCGAGGGATCAAGGACGAGGTGTTGTGCGTGGGGACCTTTTTTCTTATTATACGAATTCTCCAGAACAGGATAATTCCCCGTGTGTTGCAGGAACAACAATATTATCGTATAGGCGTGCCATCAATTTATTTTTAATGCGCGTGGTGAGTTTACTATTCGAAAAGTGGGTGGCGTAGAAGGGGCCTGCGTGTGCTACTATAATATAGTGACGCCCCGGGGACTTATTGTAGGGTCATTTATCCGGGCCCGCCTATATCCTTACACGCGGCTTCAGTACAAATATATATTTAACCACGACGAGGGATTTAAACGTCACGTTTATTTAGGTTTTACCTATACGTTTTAACGGGTTAGAAAACTATTGCCAACATGCCAAGTTTGTCCAATTTGTATTTATTTTTTCTCTCTCTTTCTTCTTTGGTCTTGCCTTCTTTACTAAAGTAATATACATTATATAATATGTATATGTGTATTGTTTTTCTCACTCCGTCGATCGTTTTATTTTCTCGGGATTTCGGCGCATTTTACTTTTGTTCACTATAGTAACGTTTTGAATTTTGTACAGGTGGTGGAGGTAATACGCCTGGATCGATATGGAGCCCCGCCATCACGGAACCACCTCCGGGACTGGTGGACTTGCACCATCACAGCACCAGGTCGTCTCCAGTAGGCTCCAGCGGAGGCTACTCGACCAACGGCAGCACTGGTGGCAACTGTTATTCGTCTCATCACCACCATCACCAACCGCATCATCACCATCCTCACCACCATCACGCGGCGGCGCATCATCACCAGAACTACGGCGGTTACTACTCGAACATGGACTATCTGGCACCACCGCCGACAATGTCATCCCATCAAACAGCCGTGAGTTGGCGTGAATTAGTTTATTAACATTATAATATTTTAATTTCAACTCGTATAATATTGTTTGTGTAGTTTCACAGTAGAATTTCGTTTATGTTTAGGCGATTTCACTTAGGTCGATATACCATAATGGGCCCCCTAGTCAATCGTTTATTTAGTATTTTTCAGGTTTTTTTTTTCATTTTTTTTTAAACAGAAAATGTAGTCAGCGATGTTACTGCGTGTTTAATATTTGAAATTAGTTTTCTGAGCCCACGGCCCTCCAATTCGAGATTCAAAGTAACTCGGTAGTGCCCTTCCGAAATAAACCCCAATTATTATGGCGTTAGATATACATTCTACCATTCAGCCGTACACGCAATTATTCAACGGAGTAAAAAGTAGTGACTTCGGGAAGGGTAAAATCTAAATCTCTCGAACGCCATGTGTACACAGTGGTTGGGGTGAACGAATAAGGGTGTTGTGATGTATGCCTAAAGGAAAACCAATCTCGATCAGGGGTGAAGGGTTGCAGGGTAGTAGCGGTGATGTTTAACACCAAGTCGCGTGAAAATATGCATAAAACAAATACGATATGCAACTAATCGGGGAGGCTAGAGTAAATCCGTCCGCCTGTACTCGTTATGTCTGCTTATATGTTAACGTAATAAAGAGGAGCGTTTAATGAATAATTTGTCGAACATGCAGCGCAGTTCACACAAACGATATTGCATAGGCGCCTTGGAGATGATAATAATATTATTATATAGTGTGGAGGTCGATTTCGAAGTTTTTCTTCCTCAAAACCTAATTTCACATAGCGTCCTCGAAATATCGCCTCTATATAACTACAGTCGAGTGTATCCGAGATTCTCGTCATGAGATTCATTGCGTCATATTATTTTATAATTTAAAGTATGTCATCGTTGTAACAGCGGTCGTGTTTTGTTTTGTGTTCGCAGGAGAACGGTTCGGAGTCGGCTTGGGTGAAGCGCGAAGACGCGTCGTCGTGGTTTTACAACTCGGCGGGCTGGGAACGCAAGTAAACAACTGGAACCAGGGCCGGGGCTGTTGCACACCTCCGCCGCCTACGTCTTCTCGCGAAGCTGCCGCCAGTCATCCGCGGCTGGCAGAGATGTATCTTTTCGCGGGGTGGCCTATACATAAGTGCATGTAAATAAATTATCATATTCGGGCTGGTGCCGAGGACGACGGCGGACACACCACCAACAGCTTCCTGAAAACCACACAAAGATTGTACAATATGAAAAATAAATAGGCCGACATCGTTTTAAATTAAAATGTTCGACTCGAGCGCGCACGTCAGACGTCCGTAGAATAAAATTATTATGATAAAATAATAATATTATTATGACTTAATTGTATATTCAGTGTGGATACGTGCGCGTTTACTGCACCGGTTCACCGATCGATAATATATCGACGATCAGGAGTAAATTATAACGCGTTGTACAGGATCAACTAGAACAGCTATGGCGCAGTAAAATAATATAATAATTATATGTTGTCATATTTAATATAACATGTGTGTGTGTAAACGGTAACGTGTATAAATGACGTGTAATAATTACGTAGTGCAGTGAAGCCTCTCTCACATATAAGCTATAGGTACCAATATTAATAAGATGGTTTCAAATTTCAATTAGATATGTTCAAACAGTCTAATCTTATTACTAAAAGAGTTTTGCCACACAAACACACAATATTATACACGTTTCGTGTAAACGTCAACTTATTTAAGATGTTTAGTAAAAGTAAAGATTTCAGGTAGGTACCTAAATCTATTAATTTTTTTTCTCAGAGGTTTCACTGCGTTTATAATAGTAATGCAAATGTCGTGTGTAAAATAAATCTTCAGTGATCTCGTTAAACTTGTATAATTTTCGATACAAACTGTTTTTGTATTTAACCTTCTTCTATACGCGTGGGTGATTCGTCGACTTACACGAGCCACATTAATCTGCCGATCGAAGAATTTCGGATTTCATTTACCGCGTAGACGACATAGGCGGTAATCCATGAAAATTTCAAAGGGGCTAACATTTTTAACATTAAACTAAGCCTCCCAAGCACCCTCCCCCCCCCCCGATTTCCGCCAACGGTAGACGATCTAAAATATTCTTATAACCGATCAAAACGATAACCGAATAACCGGCAATTAAAGTTTATTTGCATTTATGTGCCGGTAAATCCTAGACTAGTTCCGAAATCGTGTAAATAAAAATATTTTACCAATAGACGAACACGTATCTCCAATATAACAGTATAATAAAAAACCGTTATAGCATTGTGTCCATTTGACTTTTGTTACGTGTATCGATTAAATAACAACATAATAATATAACCTACCAATAATGCGTACTGTATATAAGACATTTTATTTTATTCGATTATTAGATTTTTGCCGATTGTTCGATCGATTATTTACGAGCAAGTCGATAACCGATGATTTATTATGAAATTGCATAATCCCCCAGCACAATACGCGACCACCCCTCGGCCACGCCCATAAACCATCGTACGTACATGATCGTATATTATGTTATTGTCGGATGTTAAACCGAACGCGAGAGGATGTACGCTAATATAATAATATGACGATACGACAAGCTAGGGGCGCGGTTTCAGATTTTCAATAGGGGTCTGAACACTTAATAAGCGACCCACTTTTTCTTCCCGAGGGACTTGCAGCGTACGATAAAAAGGTTAAAAAGCACAGCTATTAGAAAATATCATTGTCACATCTTAACTAATAATCAGTAAAAATTAATTTTTCATCCTCCGATTGCCACAGATTGTGAGCATAGGCGCAATTTCAACTTTTGACTTGGAGGGGCTGAATATATTAAATGCAATATAGCATATTAAAATTGTATGTCCTAGGTTTTTGGGGGGACAGTTTGGGAGGTTTAGCACCCCCCCCCCAATTTTCGCCTATGATTGATGGAAAATATTGATATACATAGCCAATTCATCAACGATGTTGCTCAATGATTGATTTGCATATCCGGGCTACAGGGAAAATAAGTCACCTGAATGACGTACCGCGCCTGTATAATATATTTATGGGTGTGGACTATGTGGGAAGAGTGACTAGTTTTTCTACAAGGGTAGTTGGCGAATTCAAAATGACATGCGTGCTTAAAAAAAAATAAATTTTGTGTAATAAGATAGATGGCACAGGCCAAAATTATATAATTTGATTTATAGTCGCTTATACCAGCCCATCAAGTCATCATAATCATTTTTTCAAATTCCTAACCAAATAACCAATACAGCTGTTTGCAAAGTTTTTTTGAATATTGTTATATCGAATTTCAAAGTTCACAAAAATGAAATAATTAGAGTCCGCTCTACAATCAAATATACATTGATATTAGGTATAGACATTTTATTAGAAAGTTAAGAATATCAAATTATTAGATATTCGATTGTTAAGAACATTTTAATATATTTAAATATTATATAGAATATTAGTCCATACCTAATCTATTTATAGGTCTACTGAAATGTCTTTTGCAATATGAGTTTTTTATCTTTATCTTCTAGTTTCGTTCATAGATCTAGTTTTCTGAACTATAAAGATGACCAAACTGCCTATAAAAAACAAAGTATAGTATTTTACAAATGTATAAACCAAAAAAGGAATTTATTTGGAAACTGACAACTGTGTATTTTTTCTCAGATAAAATTATATCGGTGTTTGTAGGTCGGATTCTAAGTCTTATAAATAAACAACATTCGATAAAACAATTTTTTCAAATTTTTTGTGTTTTATTATTATTATCACTATTATTATTATTATTATTATTATTATTATTATTATTATATACATGTACATATTATATATACGGTGTGAATTTGGGGAGCGATATTTTTTTTATTTTGAAGGGTTTAGCCACCCCCCCCCCATATAAGCCAACTCTTATATCCCCCATAACTCCACGCTCTCCAAAACAGCGCCCCTGCACAAACTCGCAGGCTTATTATCGAAAATGGACGGACAATAATACCAGATGTGTGTAACGCGTAATCTTTTCAAAAACAATATCGGCCGACGTACCTACTCGTCGAATGTATACCTGAATTTTTTTTTTTTTATTTCCCCTTCATCTTTACAATAATATTTCTTATATTTTATTGGACTGCGTTCATATTTAGTCCTGTACCAAAAAATATTTCGTCTCCATTAGTAGTTTCGATTCAAAATCAAATGACTATTTGGGTCATCAATTATTTAAGTTTAATAATATCGGAAACAACTATATTAATTGATTAATTATATCAATTATTAATATAACAAATATTTTGTTACAAATCATTATAACAGGTGGGTATGTGGAAAAAACACGTTTCTACCTTATTAGGAACTCGGTCAGTGTCGTGATTAGTAATAGAAAGGACTCTGGTTGAATAGTTGCATCCAGCATTAATAGCCACACGTATAACTCCGTTAAAAATCCCATACGTCATTATATTTATTTTCGAAAGAATCTGTGAAGGTACATATTTTATTTCATTCTTCAAATTACTTTTTAACAATATCTTTAACAAACTCGGTAGATAGTTATGCAATGTTTTTGTTTTGATAGTTTAAATCGAATTTCCAATCAAGCGTTTAAAATATTTCTTATTATATTATTAAATCTTGTTTTTCATTTTATTATATTATATTATTATATACAAAAAAAAACATTTCAGTGGTGGATTTGTGCCCACCCGCCCCATTGGGCCTACGTGCTCACCCGTTATTAATGACGATTACGCGAGGGCGGTGTTGTTTATTACTCGACATTATCATGTAAATATTGAATCGGAGAAAAAAAATGATAAAAAAAAAATGTTTGTTTATGTGTAAAAAAAATAATAATAAATGTTGTATACATTTCTCCATACATAGGTATATATTATTATATAAATATTGTATTAAGCAAATGGTAACGAAATCTTTTTTTTTTTTTTAGTATCTATATTATTATAAAAACATAAATTTTAGATAATTATTTGCAAGTTGTATAATATTCTTATATTAAAAACAATATTATAATATATATGTGTATAAAATATGTGTACGTTAGAATCGGTCTTTCTTTTTCAAAGACACGAACTGTGTTCCAAATTTTGTTTTTTTTTCGCAATTAGTTTGATCGTATAACATTATATTATTATAATACACTATATCTATATATTATATATAAATATCATATTATATTGTACATTATTACGGTTAAGAAATAATAAATTATGCAAATTATTTTATAGTGTAAAATAAAAACTCAATCTACCATAATATAAACGTTGTACCTGTGTATAAACCCTATTTGTAAATATAATAATAGTATATAATACAAGATATTATCATTACTTGTGGACCTATATAGTTTGGTACATAATATAGAAAACGGTATTCGATCATCAATATATTATTATACTATACGGTTTGCCAATTATATAATTAACGGTGAAAAGAGGCATACCTACAATAGTATATTTATATAAACTACACCTAGACCAGTGCTTGAATTAGAGGGGAAACGGTTGCAGGGAAGATCTCTTATTATTAAAAATATTTTAGCGTACCCCTACTATAACTACCTACCTATATCCTAATGCTAATCATAAAATATTTAAATATTTGGGTACACAAATTATTTTTATATTTTTGCATCCTCCGCAGCTACAGCGTCTGATTGGTTAGGCGAACTACCGAGAAAATCTCGGTGGGCCGCTTAAAGTTTGGGCCGGTCGTGGGAGTATGAGTGAAAATAAATTCATGTTTAAAATGCGATTGGCCCTATAAGCTCGTAATATGACGTACCTATAGACGTAATTTTTGGCCACTGAATATATGTAAATGGGCTGCTTATAGAAGTGAAAATCTCGATGGCCTATCACATACCAATCCGGCCTTGCTCCAGCATCATTTAATATTATTCCAATTCAACACAGATTATACCCGTAGGTATGTACCTACTAAGTGCAATATAATATCAAATGAGCTATCAAAAATGTTTTATTGGCGATACATCCTTTTTCTATTCTACTAGCCTACCCAAAAAATGAATTTAATAATAATAATCTATACGTTTAAAAATTATATTATAAACAGTTGTTATTATTATTATTATCGAAATCATAATAAAATATTCCAAGTTCCGACCGAAGAATGCCAATTATTAGAGAATTCTGAAATTAAATTGTTGAACATGTAACAATTTTTTTGAATACTCGACTGTCGCCTGTCAAGATTTGTGCGTTATAGATTAATGAAAAACGATTTATAGGTTGCCGTGGTATGGATGGAATAATACTGCAATTGAAACAAAAGTATTATTATATAAATAGATATTTATAGATTATAGTTTAACAAAGTCCAGTGGCACAGGAGTATCCCACCCCAAATAATAGTCGAGGGCTGGGGGTATTCAAAATGTTGATACCGGTACCCGATATTTGTTTACTACCTCAGTATCAATATTATACTACCTATCGGTAATAAGATAATTTCAGTGTATCTAAAACAATCTTTCCTACCCAGGAAAATTTAATATTTTTAAAAAACCTATGTTTTATGTTTGAAGTTATTGTTTAAAAAAAAAAGGTCACAACATGTTTTTAAAATATACTGCCCAAAAGTGGGAGCTTTGACAGCAATACAATGGGGCTTTGAATAAAAAACTTCTAGTTCTGCAAACTGTTTTAGATCAGAAGTTCCTAAAATTTTTACAATTGTCGTGGTCCTACACTGTCCACCATATAATTATAGTTAACAAACTATGATTTATGTCCATCAACATTAAACCAAAAATAGATTTTCGAACATACTATGGACCCTTAGTATATCGAGTGCAGACATGAATATCAACGTTATTTTCTGTACCTAATAATAGGTATTTATAGTCACCCATTCAGCCCTTCATTCATCTAAACTTTAAATACTTATAAGTTATAACTTGTATAACTTATAAGAACTTAATGTTATAAGTTATAACTTGTATAACTTATAAGAACTTAATGTTATAAGTTATAACAAATCAACTGCAGAATATAAAAATATTCTGGATTGAATTATGAAACTTAAGAATAAAAATGTATGATGTCCTTCAAAAAAGAAAAAACTCAAAGATATAAATTTTTTCAAAAATGACTTGAAATGAAATATTTGCAAAACAGTTATAACTTTTTGAAAAAATCAGTGTTTACCTTTAAAATAATCAATATGTTACTATATGCGTCTATATATATTATGATGATTGTAAATAACACGTTATATTAATAGCATTATTATAAGGGCATTATTGAGCTAAAAAGTTAAAGTTAAGTTAAAAAGTTAATTTTATTTTAACTTTTTAACTTAACTAGTAACTTTTGGCATTTCATTAACTTAACTGTTAACTTACTAAATTTCTGTTTTAATTAACGTGAAATTAACGAATTAATTTTTGATTTTAAGAAGTAGTTAAGTTAAGTTAATTTATTCTGTTAAATAATTAATTTTATTATATTTCACTATTTCAGTTTATTTCGTTTTCATGTCAAAAAATTTTTACCGTTAGTTGTTAAAAGTTAAAAATGTATATCATTTGAATCTAACTTATATGGAAATACTGTATTAAGTATAAACACTATAGTCTATAATTTAGTATTGGGTTGGAAAAAAATTAAGTATACGCTAGCGTTGTATAAACAAATCAACTTTTTTTAACTTAACAAAAAGTGTGTATTAACTTTTAACTCAACTGAGTTAACCTATAGTTGAATTAACTTTTAACTTTTTGTTATCGGTGCTTATCAACTTAACTGAGTTAAAAAAATAATTAACTTGCCCAGCCTTTAATAATATTAAAAACAAAATAAATAAAATATACAATATTCAACAATATACGTATACTATACTGAAGTAGGTACCTATAACTAATTTAAAAAATCAATAAATGTAGAATACAGTATTGGTACGTACCAAATTATTGAACTAAATAAATTCTACCAATTTCGCCCCTATCTATAGTTTAACTCATTAGTCATTTCTCATTATATTCAATAATATAGACCCTACCCTCTCACATCACTATATAATATGTACCTATAATAGGTCCTATTAAACACCGATAAGAACAATAATTTAAATGAGTTTAAATTGAAATCGACGTAACAATTCTATTTTCGTATTTTAGATTTTTTTTCTAATTAACGTAAGAAGTTTATAAATGCACATTTTGATAATTTATTCAGAATACTTAAAAACGATTCAGAATGGACTTAGTATTATCGTTAGAAGTTAACATGAGACGTGGCTTTAAAAAAAAAACCATAAGTTTAAATGGTTATCAAAAAATTCATTCATTACTCATTAGGTACTATTAATCCAAATATATCACTTGGCTTATCTATATATTATGTTAAAAATGACCTTTATTTCGTAACCAGCTGTAAAAAAAGTATCATATTATCATGTAACTCAATGGAACTAATTATTAAATATTATGACTAATAAATAAATAAATTGGTATAATAAATTGTCTATAGTGGTAATGTTAAAATGTTTTTAAATAATTTAAGCAATTTCCTTGAAACTTGGCGTTCAAATGGTATTTACCACGCTTATATAACTAATTATAAATGGCAACATGAATATTAATTCAATTCAATTCAATGCATTACTAATGAGTAATGAGTAATGCCTATCTTAGTTTATTAGCTTTTCATGGGTTAATCTACTCAGAACTTTTCCCAAAATATTTAAAAATGCATTAAAGTTTGTGTTAGCGAATTTTTATAAAATATAACTATATCATTTAAAATAATCAATATGAATTCATCACTGGTAAAACTACCGAAGATGTTCATTTTATAGGAAATAATTATATTCTTGACTCATTAGGAATTTTTCTAGACAGTAAAAATAGCTTTGATACAGAACTTGGACCATTTATTACTATTAAAGAAACTCAAGAATCCTGGAATATTTAGGATAAGCAAAACATTTTTTTGAATCATATCTAAATAGTAGAATCCAAAAAGTGAAAATAAATAATTAACATAGTGAACCTGGGATTTTTACTCACTCTCTACCTCATAGGGCCATTGCTATTTATGGCTAATATTAATGAATTAATGAAATTAAATATAAAAGGGAAAACAATATGTTATGCGGAGAACACCCTAGTGTTATTAAAGAAAAAATTGAATAAGTATTATTATTCAAATGAGCCTTAATAAATCAATTAAATTAATAAAGTCATCGTTTGATAACAATTGCACAGAACTACATATTTTAAACGAATTGAATTTTCCAACAATTTTATGTTCCCAACAATAATATTAAAAGTTATATTATATTATCTTTTCATAATAATAATTGTAAACAAATTAATGATTATAATTGCATGGAAATAAAAGATTTATCAAACATTAAATATTTAGGAATGATTTATAATAATAAACTAAATTGGAAATACCATATTCAACATCTAACTACCATTTTAGTAAGGACATTTTTTACAGTGGCGTCATTTGGTTAGGGGCATTTCCCCCCTCACCCCTTGTCATTAGCAGACCGCTGTCGGGCAGTGTATGGGCTAGTTTTGGGCCTTCATAATATAGTAGCTAATAGGTAATATATTTAGGTAGGTATCCCTCTACATATAATTTAGTCATTGTTATCTCTCAAAAAAATGGGTTATTTATGCCTATGATAGTAACCAGTAACCACTAACCACGATTATCTCAGTGATATAGTAACTATAGTAAGTATAAATTATATAAGAAGTCTATTTGTATTGAGATAAAAATGCAATTGTAATGTAATGAAATGTAATTATTGTTATTATTATTTTTTTCAGTATTATTATGGGCCAGTCAAAAATGTTGCCCTCCTCTCAAAAACTAAAATGGCAACACTATTTTTTTTTTTATAAAACACTTGGACTAATATTGAATGCAAAAGTTTTAAGGACAGTTTATTTTTTATTAGTAAATACTATTATTTCGTATAGTTTAAGCATAATATGGAGTGGCACTTTTAAAACTCATCTTACATCATTAAACACCACAATAAATTAACTCTTTAATAAGAAATATTACCTTAAAAATGCTATTTCTCACAAAAAAACGTGTAATATATAATTGTTTAATATAAATAATCTAGATGTACTACACAGAAATCACTTATTTGTATTATTCTATAAATATAAACATCTTATAGGTACCTACATAAATACCCATGCACAATTTAAATACTATATTAAAAGAAAAAACTAATGTAGAAATGGAGACGATCATTTTTGTTTTCACGATCTCTATAAACCTAATTTAAATATTAGGTTCCAATTATCCTAAATTCTTATCTCTTATTCGCTTCAAAATAAATTCCCTTAATACAAGAGATTCAAAACCTTTTTACTAATAGTTAATAATGTTATCCAATTAAATAACTATGTTTTTACTTTTTAGCGGTTCAGATAATATTTTAATGACTTGACTGCAGCTAATAAGTTTTTTTTTACTTTTCCTAGGTATCAGCTTGATTATCCTTTATCTTTCTATTAATTATATTTGTCTATTGTACCAATTTCTATTATATATATTATGTAAAAACTAAAGGTGGCTGTAAGCGATTAGATTTATCATACATTTATCTACATTTATAAGCTGGAAAAAAAATTAAACATACTTATAGCAGTGTAATTTTAATTTTGAATACTAATTTTAAATCATTGACGTTCTCTATGTTTTGTGGGGAAAACTTTATAATTGTTTTGTCTCATTGGCCCTTTAAAAAACATATTTATTTTGAGAAATTAGGTAAATTTGTTTAAAACTCTATAGTACATAAACTTTTCAAACTATTGAAAATCTATCTACCTACTATAAAACATAGAAGCTAACGAATCAAATCTTTCTTCAAAATTAAAATTGGATTATGTACTAATAGAGCAGTGGCGGATTTTCAAAATTTTTCTGGGGAGTGTCTTAAAAAATAATATGTATTTCAAATGTATTATTTTTATTTTTATAAAAACAATTGTGTTATAATATTATAATGTGTTTATGTATGTTAATAATTAATTAATGAATTATCCATCCGAGATTGATTTTTGTAAGCGTTGTGCTTTTCCGTTTGTATCATTATCGTTCCATTCTGATATTTCACTGAAAGACTCTACAATAAATTCAAAAAGTTCTAAAAAATCATGCACCGGCAACGTTCAATCCATCTCGTTGCACAACTACGTTTTAGTGTTTTTTTTTTGTTGTGTCATTAGAGGAATCTACAATTTTGTGTGATAAAATATTTTTTCATTTTTGGTGATATATTCTAGAGATGAGTGTTTGGTAAATATTTCAACCACGTGTTTCCAGTTATTAAATTTTTTTAACACAAGACTAACTAACAATTGAGAATTGTGTACACCATTAGATTTCGAAAACGCTACACAAAATTTACAAAATGCCCCATCTTGTATTCCTGAATACGACAACCAATTAAATAGCACTAACCATGCATATTGAAATTTAAGATTTCTTACTTTTTGGTCTTTTCCAGAAGTAATTGATGTTATCGGAAATTTATAATTTATTTCCGGTGTTCAAACTTTATTTAATATGTCATAAATTTCATTTCGTGAAAGAATTTTGTTGCAGAATAAACTGATATCATAATTATTATGAGTTAAGGACGAAGACGGAGTTGCTAAATCACACTAGATTTTTTTGTACTAATATCAGTAACATCATTAGGTGAAAGTGGTCTTTTAGTAGATACATTTTCTTTTAAGGTACTAGTTTGATTAACATATGAACTTTGAATAGGTTTTAAAAATAAATTTTTAATGGTTTGGTTTTCAAACGACATTTTATTGAAAAATAAGTTCGTACTCACTTATGATTTTCTGTATATCGACTATTGCGTTATTACAGTGTGTCAGTGTTAATGTCAATACATTGTCGGCGGTCAACATTACTAATCTATACATTTTAAAAATAGGTATAAAATTACAGAAATAGTGTTATAATAATATTGTCCTCTATAGTGGAAAAATACACAGATAAACTCACTATCAAAAGAATATCGGGAATTAACGTTACGACGGACGATTTTATCAAAACTATTAAAATACGATTGTAAAATATTTTATTATATTATTATTATTATTATTATTATTATTATTTCAGTAGATTCTTGATAATGTGAATATCTCTGTGTATGCATTATTTAATTATATATTATGTATATATCAGTGTTTGGAGGAGTTCCAGACCCCATTTACCCCCCCCCTTAAATCCACCACTGTACTAGAGTCTAGAGGTCTAGAAGCATGTTAATTTTTTTCTAGCCTCTTGTCGTTATTCATTGTCTCATACTCCCGTGAGTAAGTACAAACTACAAAAATATTTTCGTGGTGTCTACGATGAGAAACCCATAGATAATGAACTCCTTAAAATATCTTAGATTTAAACTTCAAAACTATAAATGTTGTGTTTTTGCAGTATTGTTTTTCTAGAGTGAAAAATGTGTATGCGCGTACGTGTGCTATAGAATGTAGTCGCCTCATAAAAGAAAACAATTTAATGTGGGGGGGGCTACAGACACGTACCACGTACTTAAATATAATAAATAATAATCATTTACAACCTTTACACAACGATCTCGGGCGGCGAAAACGTGATTATAAATTGCCTATATGTTGCCCCTTAAACAATAGCCACTAAGGAGCCTATCTATAACTATAACTTAAGTATTATATGTTACAACTTGTTAGTACCTACTTGGATGATACTTGTATCTAAATATATAAGGTATGTTCAGTGTGGTAATTATATAATTGTAATTGGAAGGTCACTGGTCACTAACAATGGTTCTGGATATTAGGTATATAAGTACAAATATTTTAGTACATTTTTTTTAATGTAATATATGAAATAATATGACCAATACTTATTTATATGTAGGTATAGGTACAAGGCGTTCAGACATTTGGAAACGTTTCAATTACTATTTTCGTATTTTAGATCCAATCATAGTGAAAGAATGTTTTGATTTTACAATGGTGTGTGTTTTTATTCCTGTCGGTCATCAACTTTTGGGACAATAAAATTGTTCTAACTAAATCAGTTTCTAATTATTTTTTATTTTAATTTTCTTGTTGTGATTAGTAAATTTAATTGAAGGGTTCTTCATTAGTTTTTTTTAGCACGACAATAATTAATAAGCAGTTGAGTAAGGTAGTTTGGTTGCCTAAATTATTTGAAAATTGTGCGCTATTCATATCATGGCGTAAGCTGTAACTATTTTTAGTCTATGATTACTATTACCATCATTATTCTAATAATTGATTAAACATGTTCAGCTACTTAAATAGTTCTTAAATTCTGCGGACTCTGTAGATTTGACCAGGCTAATTTAGTAACAAGACTCGGTGTGCATCAGTACTATCAGCAAAAAGGAACATAACAATACATTTTTACTAGCTAATACAATCAATTTGTGAGGATTTTGATTGATCATACGGGGATTTCATCCCAATATTTAATTTTGTTATATGAAATTTTGTATAGGTATCTAGTTAATTCATAAGAACAGCAAGTCTTAAAAACCAACTTGGTATGAAAATATTTTTTATATTTTTTTAACATTAATTCAACATAATATATACCTTCAATTTTTATGTTTGTTATTTAGGTAGGAACTTAATGTTAATTTTTTATTAGTAGCTATCCAATATTAATGACCTTATTTGGTGTTAATATGCGCTTACCTATTTATAATATTTATTAGTTATTGATCTGTAATTATTCAAATTGCTCTTGTTTGCTTGGAATTTTGGGTTAAAACAATTTCGTAATTTATATTCCAGCTGAGTAGCGATAACATTATATTTTCAAAGAAAATAGCTTGAATTGATCCGTATTATATATGACAAAATGTATTAACGCTTATTGGCAGTTTCCTATCTTTTCCAAAAATCAACACTAAGATGAAGTGACACTGTGACAGTCGTTTGTATTGACGTTTAAGAGATTACGACGGTCGTGACGGTGACACAACAGCTAAAAGAGTTTGCAGAACAATTTATAAACAGTTTTCAAGTCATTGAAATTCGATTTGAGATACTCGCAATTGATAAGATTATTTATTGAAAATATATTTTGGTATGCATTAGAGAAAAGAATAATTTCTGTTGAATAAAAGAAAAAACCTAGAGATTTTCTCGGTAGCTCGCCTAACCAATACGGTCCTGGGCGTCTATATAAATTGTATATTTGTACGTTCGTTTTGCGCGAAACAGAAGGTAATAATATTTGTGTCGTAGTTTCATTATTTTTCATATTTTTTGATATCATTAATATACTTATAAAAAAGTTACTTAAGTTTGAATTAAAAAATTTAAATACTCGATTTTAAAATAATAAAAACTTCTTCTGTATAAATTATATAAATAAATACTAGTGTATGACTACAGTGGAGAAGATGATTTCAACTCTGAATAAAATTATAGTGTATGTATATCCATTTTAGTTCAAGCAATAATTATAAAAGTGTACAAAGTCGTGGGTGTGTGAATAGAAGGTACTCACGTTTCAACAACCCGGGTACATCTGAATAAGCTATGTTGCTGTCTCATTTATAGGTGTTCTCATTCCATTTTCTAGTCCTGGACCGAAGCTCATGGCGCTCGTGTCCAAAGGAATTTGTCATTGCAACTGTTGTCATGTAAAGTAACAAAATTGTTGTAAAAATTCTGATAGCTGGAACCGCGATTGTGAATATTAATCAGTGAATACTAGTTAATAAATAATATCGTTTAGCTAAGAACTTTACTATGGTCTATGACCATGACTTTTAAGAAGCCTGCTCATAGTTATATAGTTATATTATGGTTTCACATATTTTTTGGATTCGTGGAATAGTGAATATCCAATGTTGTTTTGGCAATAGCCGAGATGATTATTATACTACCATATAGTTTCTAATAATTCATAGGCATTGCTACATAACATTTGCTGTTGTTCTCCAATAGCCACAATAATATGCATAACAGTATTATAATACTAGTATTATAGCTTTTAGGATTTCGTAGCCTGCGACAATACTATACGACTGCTATAGTTGTTTGAGCCAGTAAATAGCTTAATGTAATATTAGTACCTAATTACCAAACAATAAAGATGAGTTTTCAAAAAACCCTTGAGGCTGCCCCATCTTGCCCTCATCATCAGTCCTCAAGTGCCCATTGAGAAAGGCTGTTTTTACATCGAGCTGACCTACAAATTACAATTGTCAAATGTTGATGACTAGCCACACATAACATATTATTATTGTGATTATGTCTGCTATAGGGGCATAAGCTTCATTTTAATCAAAGCCTAGTTGTTCTAGTCAACCTTTTGCCACTAAATTTGCTTTGTATCGTCTTTTGTCACCTTCAATTTTCAATCTATATACCCATCTGGGTTTAACCTTTTTCTTTTATTCAGATGATTTTCTGTCGTTGTCTAACATACGCGCGACTTAGTATTTTAGACGTGTTTTTTTTTTGACAATCCTAGATTTGAATTTCTCCTCTTAAAATCGTCTGTCCCACCACATTCCTAAAAACGTTATATTAAAATAGAGTAATTAAAAATATTCGTATTTAAAATTTTGGAGAACTTAAAATAAAAAAATAAAAAAACGTGGGAAAGGCAATTTCAAGTTGACTTGAAAAAAAATTCAAATCTGTTTTTAGAATAAATTATAATCGCTTCATTAAACTAATTGGTATTAATGATATGCTTGGCAAAGAACCCGTCTAAAATCCTACATCACAAATGTGTTAGACAATGACCGACAATAATTATGTTCTCGAATCCTCTTAAAGCGAGAAGTTGCCATTGCTTCATAAACTATAAAGCATACATTGTGGTATAAAGTTAGTCAGCTTTGTATTTGAATCACGAATTTTTGCAATATTTGTTATTTTAATTAACTATTCCTCCATTGGATTTCACCGTCGTTGGTTTTTCCATGACATTATCATACGATACATTGTTTTGGGGACTACCTACCTACTTATATTCTATTCCTTTGTCTCTAATTTTTTGTAGATATTGGGTATCTTTTTGTTTTTTGTTTCTTCGTTATCTATTCATTTTTGCTTTTACATTTTTACTTAAAGATACCTACATTTTTCTATAGTCTATACCATTGTAGGACGTAGCCACGTAGGTATACATAGTTTTAGACTTTCTCTTTTTAGTACCTACTTATATTCAATGGTTAATGGTAGTTAAATAGATCTAACCAAAACCATATAAGTACCTACTAAAAATTTTCGATTTTGACATTTGGAAACTCTTTACGTTGTGTTAAAATTATATTTTCGTATTTCATTTTATTTTAAAACTATGGTTAATTCAAATACATTTTTTCTATTAGTTCTTATTGCATTTATTTCCACCATAAGATCTGGTAAATATTACACTGAATATTTTAAGGCTTGTTAGATTTAATGTATGATTTAAACACAATATGAACAATTATTTATTATGTTGTCCAGCTGTAAGTATATCATGTTTTCAATGCAACAGTACCGACATCAACCATCAATTTCTTTGTACAGAAAATATGGAAGATTCAGACAGCCTACGTCCCCAACCATGTACAAGTATTAACGATGCCGCTTATTGTGTGACACTAATTGGACTACACAGCGGTAACTATGATCTTATTATTTTGTAAAAAAATATTATCAAAAATATTATTTGATAATTTATTGTAATTTTTATTTATTATAGGAGGACTCGGAGTTACTCGTTACTGTTCATCTCATAATTTAGGAAATTACTGCAATTATTATAAACGGCCAGGTGATGTAGTAGAATATCGAACATGTATTTATACTTGTGATTCTGATGGCTGTAATGGTCCAAAGGAACTAACGTTATTTAGATATTTAAAAAATCTATCTATTTTTCAGTGGTTTAGAAATCTGTCATTTTAGACATTATTACAATAACATTAAAATAATAATCTTGTTTATACTGATATGAGTAGGTTACTTATAGTAGATTTTAACTATCATAATTATTTTTCATTATTTTATATAAATTGATAATAGATACTCCAATGCATTCTACAATTTTAAATATTCTACTTATTGATATTCACATATTTTAAAATAAGCAAGTATAGTTGTGAAAAATATACATTGCTTATACTTGGTATGATCTGATAAATTTATATTATACATTATAATAAGAAGTCACATCCATTTAATAAAAAAATATCCATATTGTGAATAATACATTTTTTTTTTTTAAATAATTAGGATGACATTTCATGAAATGGATGTCCATATTGTCTAATTTATTTGCCACTTTCAGAATCCCAAAACTGCATTATATTATTAAACAAATCAAATAATTATTGATTTTACACACTGTAATTAATATTATTAGAACTAATTTAGTTTTACTTTTATCTAGAAAATAAGTTATAAGTTTAATTTAAATATTTTTATTTGTTATTAAGTAATTTTTAAATTATTAATTTCAAAAAATCAAAAATGAATTTAACCAATAATACTTTATACTTAAGTGTTATTTATTATTGCATTTTTTTTTTCATTTATTACTATGTTTAGTGGATCTATTCAGAACTCTATTAATTTTATAGTAATTTATAGTTATATAGGAATAAAATGTAAAAAAAAAAATAATCATTTGTCTTGATATAATTAAGCAGTTATGGTATTTTGTAATAGAGATGAATAGGTTGAACAACTTTCATAATATCAAAAAATATTTATTTAATAAAATGTGATTCATATAAAATGTACAGAATGTATTATCAAATAGTATGCATATACATTGGAAAATTGATTATCCATTCCACAAAAGTAACCATTCATATTGTGTAAAGTATGTATTATTCATGATATGGATTGTTTCATCAAGTGTGGATATTCACTTTATAAAAAGAACAATTCCATTAAGGAAATGTTAACAGTATATTATATTATTTTTTATGAATAAGATTTTTATAAAATTACAAATTATATACAAATGTCAAATTCACAAATATATTTATTTTATATTAATTTTTATTTTTTAGGAATTTCAAATCATATTAATAATAATAATAATAAATTGTTGAGCTATTATTAAACATATTTTGTCGTAATAGTTTGTAATAGTTCTTTTATTTAATTTGTTCAAATTAAAATAAGGATAGATACATACATTTTATAAATTTATGCTAGTTCATCATTAGAAATAATAATTTTTATATGCATATTGTAATAAATAATAATGTAATATGTACAACCAATCCATCCAATTGTGTGACTGAACCAAATTAAAGTTTATATTACATTAATTAATCATGTATTTTTATACTGTTTTATCATTAAATTTAATTATATGATTTTTTTTATCAACTAAAATGTATATTTTTATCTATCTTTTACTGAAATATTCTAAAGAGTCCAAAAAACAGTATCCAAAATTATTATAAATCTTTCATTACCTAAACCTCTTATGGATAACCTATCTTTGAAATTTAAATATATTAGACCTCCAGTATAACATGAATCTGATGATTGGGTATCTTGTTCGAGTTTGAAGTACAACCATGTACTTTTTCATAATTTTTCATAATACAGAATCTATATACTCAATTATTTTAATTCAGTTATTCCATAATTTTAACTATAATAACTTTAATATTCTTAACAATGTTAAAAATGATAATATGTCAAACCTCATTTAAATATTTACTTTTACATTTTGTAAGAAAAATTGAAGAAAAATTTTTTTTTTGTTTTTATATTAAGTCTTGCGCCATAAATTATAATATTAAAAAAAAAAAAAAATGTCTGCTTTTATTATTAAAATATAATTGCTATCATTAAATACATATTAAGTATTACGTAAGTATGCAACTCTGTTAAATAATATCATTTATGTTCTTACTTGAACATAACCAGAATGAAGTCTTGGTTTTAATACTTCAACTTGGCATTTTTCATTATTAAATAATTAGTGTTGTTTAGATTTATTGATATTGATTATTCAAAAATATTGGGTTAAGTCTCTAAAATCACTATCTGGGTGTCTTAACATCTATATCTCATGAAATTTAATTAAATACTATAATTATTGCTTAAAATGATTAAGTATACTTCTTGAATAAAGTAAATATATAATGATATTAGCTTAATTATACAACCTAAAGTTACTTTCTATGTCTTAAAAAAATTCCACTTATAAGATTCAAATTTTGTGTTAAATTTGTTACTTAATGATGTTCAAAAAATAAATTTAAGTTTAACTTAGAAGTTTGTTTAATTTTTAACACATTAAACATAACATTGCACATAAATTAGGTAGTACCGCCTAACCTCCTAACCTAACCACCTAATACGTAAACTTATAAATTTGGTAAGTAATAATTTCCTTTTTTTTTAACATAAAGAACATTATTATGGCTTTAACATAAAAGCTAGATATATTGTGCCATTGACTTTTTTTAAAACTATGAATGACTGATAAAGTGATATTGTTTTAAATTATATCGAACCATTATAATAATATATTGAAATAAACAGTTTTCCTTTAATTAATGGCGATCGTTTATCCCATCTTAATCTCCATTTAAGATATTTAAATTAGTAATTTTGATTTTTTTGAGAATACAGGTTTAAAATTAGTAAAATTATATTCATTCATAATGACTATTTTATTTTTTGTTTGTAACCAATAACAACGCTGAAATAAACAAAAAAAAAAAAATACAAAAATAAAAGTATATTACACCATTGGTGTATTTTTAACATATATTTTGTTGGTGAGGTGGGGTGGCATTGTTGTATTTCACATTCATCCTGATTTCTTACTTTTCCAGAGGAATTTCCTAAATTTTTCTTTCTTACAAGCCTTGTCCTGACAAACACAAAAAAATTTTTAGCCAGAATTAAAACGATGTCAGCGCACTATTTGTTTTCTCTCTCTGGCCCACGCGCAACATAGACAAAACGCATTTACGCAGAATCATTTTTCTATGTTTTTAAGCGATCTTAGAGTAAAATCATCCATTACAAAAAAGATAGAGAATAATATTTTTGAGGGAATGACATATTAATTTGTCTAAATATTGTCTCAAACCAATTTAAATATTATTTAAATTTACAATATTTTTTTGTTTATTTTGAAAGTCGAATAAAAAGTCAAATAACAATAAAATATAAAATCGATATGTTATTTCCTCAAAACTATTATTCTCTAGCTTTTTTGTAATGGATGATTTTACTCTAAGATTACATGCAAACATAGAAAAAATGATTTTATGCGTTTGGTCTATGTGCCACGTAGGCCAGAGAGAGAAAACAAATAGTGCGCTAACATCCTCTTAAACAGAATTTGATTTTTATTAATATAATATAATATATTATATAGAAGATAATTATTATTATATTATTATCTAATAATGTTTTTACAATATATTTACATAAGAATTACAACGTTGCTAATCAGGAGTTGTAGGTTTAAAAATATTCGTTTCTGCATCGTGATATTATCACAGTTATCACAAAAGACTGGTCACTTTTCTGATTTCTGCTAGTTGATCTTAAATTTAAAAAAGTTGGTTAAAATAAAGTCCATTCTTTAAAAATAATTCAGTTGTACTTACATTCGATGAATACTTTTGGTAAATCATAGAAATATCTATCTGCACATATTTCTAGTTCTTATAAACTGCTCTCTAATGATAGTCGTTGGGCTAACCGATGTGTCATCTTTGTGTTTCTCAAACAATGCAAGTATCAATAGATCTATATCTTTCCAAGTTGTGTACTGCTTCAATTTATCCTTTGACTAAATATAACATACAGGAAGAAAGTAATCTGTAAAGTATACTGTTATTTCAAATGTTATTAAACTTACATTAACTGGCTTCATGATCTCAACAAATCTTGTTCATTATCTATATTTTTTACTTTTTAGTCTGCAATATTTTCCAAATTGTGTGTAGCTTGGAATACCGTGATCGCGACTTTTTTGTATATTCAAGTTGAATACGTCCATTCCAAAATAATAATATTCTAATCTTGAATGTCTTGTATAAGTAATTGGTAATCTAAAATAAAAATTTGACTACAGAAAATATAAACAAATAAATATATAATATTATGTAATACAGTCAATATAATTTTAAAGTTATCATTTATTTTTTTGTGAAACTGATTTTCCATACAATAACATTATTTTGCAACACGGCACTACTTTTAATATACTTAGAGACTAGAGTATATAGGGTTGTTTTAAAGTATATTTAATATTTACATTTTTAATACTTCTCAAACATCATTCAAATTGTCTATATCGAACACCTTAAATTCGAGTTTTTAAGGGGTTATATATTGCTAATGTTATTGTTGACTATTACACGATGCTTACATGGGAGTAGTGAGTACCTACCGACTACTGAGTTGGAAATAGTTATTAGCATTGTGATCATTTTCAAATATTATTGTATTGCATACTCATAACTTAAAAATTAAAATATCGTAAAAAGGAGAGAACACAGATAATGTTGTTACTTAAAAGTTTGATAATAGGTCAATTCTTTCTAATATAAAAATTGGCAGCACCCTATTGAAATTATTAGCGAACAAAAATTTGTTGTTTATTGTTTATTTGAAATTAGAATTGTGTATTTTGGACTACTTAAATTTAATTTTATCTAATATTTATTTTTGTTGTATAATATATTATTTTATATTATTTATTTTTATTATATCATACGAAAATCTAAATTTTATACCAAATTTTTTCCTTTTAGTTAAAAACATTGCATTTGTCAGTTATATCACTATAATCATGATAATAATAGAAAGAAAAAAGATTCATTATATCAAAGCAATCTGAGCTTGATCTATTATACTGTCAATAGTTTGGCACCTCAGTTATATTTCATCTTTTAGATAGTTTTACTAAATTAGTGCAAATCTGTTAGTTTAAATATTTGAACAAATAATACCGAATTTGGAATGATCATTGAAAATAATCTGTAAAAAAATATTGGAAATAGTTTAATACAATAGTCATTATTAGGGCTGTGAATTTGTAGGAAAGTGCATTATGTTTTGGTGATTGTAAAACATAGCTTTGTAAGTACATAATTTGAATTATTCAACTACGAATCCATTTATGAAACTTTTATTTTGCATTTTTTGACGTTTTTAATTTTTAGGTAATTTTCCTGTATTTTTAATTAAATTCTGTCAATTGACATCTTTGAAAACATTTTTTTTTTTTTTTTGTCCAATGCTATAGTAAAGATTAAATATGAATAAGGTACCCGCAAATAAATATATTAAAGTTTGTTTTATTATTTTAACCCGCCATGAGCCGCATCACGGTCTAAAAGACCGTGAGTTTATTATTTTACTAATAAGTCATTGTGAGAATTTTACTTGGTTTCGTGCAAATTGATACCTTTAATGTACATGCTAACCTATTTTTTAAAACTATTTAGAATATTTAATTATTGTTTGTCGATTTTATAACTATTTTTAAAGTCTGTAACCGGTGTGCGACTAACCTCAGTATCATTTTTGTTTCTTATTATTTTCGTCGGCGTCCAATTTTAAATGGAAAAACCAACAAAAACAATATTTACAGTCACTATTACCTCTTATATCTTCAGCGATTGTTTGTTATCTTATCTTTTCTTATCTCTAAACATATTCTTTCAATCAAATAATTTTAAATTTATTTTCACTTTAATCTTAAGTATAATACCGACTTCTATTGTATAATATAATAAATAAATTAAGTATAATTTTTGTAAGTCATTAATAAATGCATTTGACATATTAATATGAGATATAAGTGAACGGTCAAAATGACCTTGTGCGACCACATGTGCTACATATAATGATGCGGCTCATGGCGGGTTGACAAATAATACATAAATATTAAAATTATATATTATTATATAATATTATATACTATATTAAATAATTTTAAAAATGTTTCAGGCGAATAGCATTATAGCATTAAACAAAATTCAAATTGAATCAATATTTTTATTATTTTTTTTTTATTAAATAAACACATTTTTATGCATGTAAAATGTATTGCACTAATGTATAATATCAACTTAAATAAAAAAATTAAATTAAAAACCATTTTAAGTGAATTTTATACTATAATTTTTTGCATTTTAAGTGCATATTTTATTACAATTTTTGACACTTTTTAAGGGTTTTCAGTGCATTAAATTCACTGCTCTGGTCATTATAAATAAAATAATATGATCATAAAAACAAGAGTTTATATCCAAGAAAATTAAGATTTTAGTTTAATATTTTAATAAACATTTCTAAAATAGCCTTAAGGGGTGTGCATACCGACCGTTTCTAAGGAGTTCAATACAGGCTGATTTCTATTTGTGTGAATGTGTGTTGTGTAAATGTGTGCGTAGTAAGTGATCATTAGTGTGAGTGACTGTGTATAAACTATATAGCAAAGCGCACCCGCACACGTCAGTAACTCAGCATTATACAGACTAATTACAAATGTGAACTTTGGTGAAACACTGAAACTTAGTTTCGTATTTCCAATAATATAGCTTACTAATTGACATTACAGCATGAATACCTATTAAACAAATTGAACGGAAGAAGTTTATCTAGGCATGTATGGAAGTCGTTTTTTGATATTTTGTTTTCAATGTCAAATATTTAGCTTTAAAACTAGTGATATTTCACTTTTTGAATTTTAATTATCGAGTCTAGTAATTACAAATATCAAAAATTGACTTTTATACAGGCACAGATTAACTTCTCTTCTACAATATTGATAATAGGTGTTTTTACTCTCAAACCTCTCAATAAACCATATAATTTGAAATACAAAAATCAATTTTCACATCATTTTTCCATGGTATTCATACCCCTTAAGTGAAACTTTTAAATCAAAACAGTTTATTCTATCAGTTGAAAGTCAGCGTCAGGCAGATAATTGTCCACATTTTACATGCTTACAGCAATGCACAATTCCAGCAAGAATGACAAATTCAAGGTATCATTACATAGTCCTTTCCAATTGAATCCATCAAACCAACTAAAATGCAATAAGCATTTTAATAAAATTTGACTGTCATAATATATAAAAAGAAATAACCTGTATCTTACTTGTGTTTTTAAACTTCTGTTAACCGTTCAGCTGGATTACATCTGAAAAAGAAAATTAGTAAACTGAGTTATGGTAAATATTTTAATATTTGGAACATAATATTTGATACAATGCAAGCCAGTTATTGGGCTATAGGTACACAATAATGCAATAATTGTAAGTACAAAATTGTGTTACTAATTGGTTTACACTTCTACATTTATACCAAAAATATATAATATATAATTTAACCTATTCACTGCTTCAGACTTACAAAAACATTTACATCAATTACTACTCCAGACATCCTATTCCGTTCTCGTATCTTATAATATTATTATTTGCCGTAAACTGTATACTTTTAGGAAACCCTAGCTTTAAATTTAAATAGTTAGATCATATTGATCTTAAAATTAAAATTAAATATGTATATTTCTTATACTAAAAATTACAAAAAAAATATTAGGTCAACCTAAATATATTTTAATTTATGTAGCATACTGGTTGCAGAGCATAAATAGTGGGGCAGTGAAAAGGTAAAATATACCAATATTTTTTTGTTTTTGATTAAGTAAAAAGTATCCTATTCAACCTAAGAAATATATAAAAATATGTTTGAAACTTTCAACGACAAGTTAAATGTATGCTTATGAATCTTCTGTGTACAAGAAAGCAATTTTTAAAAATGTATTTTCTGCATTAATATCAATCATAAATATAAACTTATAACACTCACAGCATACTAAAACAATTTCTTAATTGAAACAAGCATTTCTTGTTATGATTCTTTGAAATTATATTGGAGGTTTTATTAGAATAATAAATCATAAGTAATTATACTATATAATATAATATACAAGGTAGAATGGGCCAGATATGTGATATTGAAAACAATAAAAATATGATAACCGGTTAGCTCAATTTAATAGGTAATAATAGAAATAATATTAATATCAGCCTAGAGGCCAGAAGGTAACTACCTAAGCCCGCCAGCCGTTAATATAACTAGTAAAAATAATATAAATACTTGGTTGACCAATACTCACATTTCATCTCAACACTACCCATACCGGGGGGACATGGTTATAATAATAATGATACAGTCCCAGCTATGATGATAATGATACCCAGCCACAGTCATTGACATCAATACGAAACCGGCCAAAAAACAATGATGCCGCCAAGATGGGAACGCTGGTCACCTTGATACAACCGTCACAAGGTTCACAAGACACGTTGATGCACACACAATTTCTGATAATTTGACCACTCTAGAAAAGAGAAACAATATTAGCAGGCCAAAGATAATTACCAGACGATACACGATACAATTCACGTACAACATGGTTTTTGACTGACGGCAACACACGAACGATGAAACATAATATAAAAGGTGCTTGATGTGCAGCAGAAAGCGAACAGAATAGGTATCATAAATACATGGATAACCGACGGATGAGTAAGAAATCACACGCATAAACTTTCGAACGAAGGTACGGTACAACTCTACCACATAAGACATAATAAACCTACTTGAAACATTGAACTTTTGGAGGAACTGAAACCGTAACGATGCAAAATGCAACGAGAACTCAACATGATGTCACGATAAAGTAAATCTTTATCTTTATATTTTACTTTATCACGAAACTCAAGAAAACAGAACGAGCATTTTATTTCAATAAGAAGCACGAATTATAAGATATATCTAAATTCGTGATAAGAAGGCAACAGTCGAGGCCCACAACGGGTCGGGGGCAGTTGTCCGAAAAATGATAAAGACCCGGATCGAAAGACGGCGGCATAAAATGTATTGCCAACATTGAATTTCTAAAAATTATATTATACAATTATATTTTTGTTTGTGGGGTTTCACTGTTCCACTGAATGATAATTATGGATCACTACTAATCGTACAGTGATGCGGTGCTAGCGGCACTCGTCGCTACGCTCCTCGGCGCCGTCGCTCCGCTCCGCAAATCGAAAATATCCCCGACTTGCTGTGCAACACCTCCCCAAGTGGGTCACAGGGTTAAGAAAATTGTTTTGTGGAAAATTGTTTTGTGGAACAAATAGTACTTAAAAAAAAATAATTTTTGTTCCAAAAAAAATATTATTAAGATCCACAAATAATTTGTTCCAATTACTATTTGATCCGCAACATATTTGTTCCAATAATTATTTGTTCCACGAAATATCATATCATAGTATAACTTTTATCAACAGAAATAATAATAATAATAATAATAATTTATATTACAACATTTCGATTACAATGGTTGGCAGTACTTTTTCGATTTTCGATTTTCGGGTCCTTATCATTTTTCGGACAACTGCCGATGCCCCGCCCACAACATTGATAACATTGTTATCGACCGGGCGGCAAATATAGTGAACGGTACAAACCGTTGAGAACCAAAAAAAAAAAAAACAAAGTAAACTTATAGTTCAAAAGGGTATGGAATTTAAATACATTATATATTATTTTGTAATGTTATTTGAATATTTGCACACTTAATATTTTTCTACTAATTTTTATTATGTACTTAAAAACAAGTGACTTGTAAAATACTGTACAGAGCACCTTTTTAATTTGTTTTTCACGGCGCTTTTAAAAACTACTGGGAAATTTTTACTTTTGACCTCCCAAAGTACCAAGTACCAACTAGATTCACTTTCCTATCAAAAAAGATACTGTTGAAGAAAATCCAAGCACTTTTACTGTCCTAAAAGGTGATGACAGACACGAAAAAAAAGGTGCTGTGCTGTACAGTAGGTTACAACTTTTAAGTGGGTCACTGTTTAATGGATGGTATTAAATTTGAATTCAATGATATTATATCATTGTATAAGAAAAACGATTCTGAGAGGAGACGGTATGTCAGTCTAGGTGTAAGACATATTATATACTTATCAATGGTATTAAAAAAAATTGACCTATAATAGGTACCTACCTATAATAAATTCCAAATTAATCATATCACAATATTCATTCGGTACTTATAACGCGTTATACATCAACAACAAACCCTGATACTATCATAGATTTATAATAGTGTACTTTAGAAGTTTTAAGTACCCACGGGCCACGAATAATATTATAAAATAACAACAAAATAACTACAATAGTTATTCTATGTTTTTTTATTATGTAATTTCGTCCAAATTTGATCTTAAAATGACTATAAAAATAAAATTTGCTTATGTATTTTTTAGATTTATTGGTAACAGTATTAACTACTTCCGTGAAATCTTAAATAAATTTTCAATCCTTAGATATGAAAGTTGAACATTTTATACATTTTTAAACTAAAAAATAATTATTCAATTATAAATTTGATAAATTTTGTCAAAATTCGATTTTTAAATGCTTATAAAAAAAATTGTGCCTATGTATTTTTAATATTTTTCAACTGATATTGTAACAATATATCAGGAGCCTTGTATTAAATTTTTACACTTTTTGGCCCAACAGATAAAACTTTATTGATATTTATAGAAAAAAAAAACTAAAAAAATTGAAAACTGTAATTGTCCGTAAACAGCTCAAAAAGAGTCAAAATATTTTCAAAATTGTATGGTGTATAGGAAATACAAATATAAACATCCAGTGAAATTTTCATGTATCTACAGTTATTCGTTTTTGAATTACAACAAAATAAGGAAATCGTTACATGAGAAATCGAGTGAATATCCAATGTTGTAAAAATTTGAATTTCAAACGCTCATAAAAATTTAATTTAACTTTCTTATTGACATTTTTTTTTTTTTGATAAAGGTTGATAATCTTATAAGAAATCTTGTATTACATTTTAAAATCTTAGATTTAAAAAGAGAAAGTTTTATGAATTCTTAACTCAAAATAATTTGCTAATTTTCGCGATTTTTCCATATTTTGACAATTTTTGAATTTTAAATGCTTATAAAATAAAACTGTGACTAAGGATTTTTAATATTTTTAATCTGCCTTTGAAACAATATACTAGGAGCCTTCTATTAAATTTTCAAGTTTTTTTAACCAACAAATACAATTTTATTGATATTTCTAGAAAAAAAAATAAAAAAAAATGAAAAATGAAAATGTCCCTAAACAATTCAAAATAAATCAAAATATTTTGAAAATGTTATCGTGTATAGAAAATGCAAATATAAACAACCACTGAAAATTTTATGTATCTACAGTCATTCGTTTTAAAGTTACACCAAAAACCAAATTCAATTTTGTGAAAAATCGATTTTGAGTAAAAATTCCCATTTTTCTTTTGTTTTGCTTGGCGCGTTTGAAAATTACTGTGAATTTTAAAGTTTGACCTCCCCAATGCACCAGCGATATTCACTTTCCAATCGAACAAGATATTGAAGTTGAAAATCGAAGCATTATTTCGACTATTTATAAAAAAAATTAAAAATTAAAAAAAAACACACATCGTTGTAAAATCAATACATTCATCGTTCCACTCAGAATCTAAAATTAAATAATTAGGTAAAAAAAAAATAAGAAATACAGTTTAATTTTTAACGATTTGTTAATATTTTAGGAAAGAATTGAATAATTTATTTTGAGGGGTTAAGCCCCCTCCTTAGTTGCACTTTTGATCTGACACTAACAACAATTGGAATATTAAAAATCGCCTCTTGCAAAACCTAGTAAACTTGTTAATCCATCATAATCCTTTTTCAATATTAAAATCCGTCAAACCAAATTCCTCCAGTTTTGTCTAGCTTATTGGTGTAAAAACCACTTATTTTAAATTTACAGAAGTTGATCATAATTTAAAACTACGTCAATGCCTGCGAGTACGTAAGTTAATTGCAGACGATTATAGATAACGACCGATATACCGAGTGGTATTATGCGGGCCTACTGTATAATTTAGGAAATATTCAGGAATTCTAGGAAATATTGACCGAAAACGATTACAGATTAAACTCACACATACTAATGTTCATTTACTTTGCACACAGTAACAAGTCATTTAAATTTCATCGCATGTTAAATTGCCTATATTAATTTCCTTAAGAACTTCAGATATCGAGCAATTGTTATACATAGTGTACATTCCAAACCCAACATAATATATTAATATGCTATATTAAATTAATTTTTGAATACTAAAATACCTTTTTAAGTTCATATATTATAACTTTCATTAAATTAGATTTTAATAACAATCTATTGATAAAAAATTTAAAAATATTAACAGGTGAGAGCAAAGTACAGTTAACTTAATTGTACATAATATTGTTGGGAACTTACATAGCTACATAGTTCAACATTAATCTATAAGATACTTGCAACATGCTTTGAAAAAAGTACCCCTATGTACCTAGGTACTACCTACAGTCTACACCTACACATTAACGAAATTAAATAAACAATAACACCGATTATAATTTTATAATATAAAATTAATTATATTAATATAAATTCGCCCTTGAATGTGAATAAAAAAAATAAACGGAAAATCAAAAAAAAATGTTGGCTGGAGGTCAGTTATGACATACTTTGTAGTTAACCAGAACGTTACGACTGATCCGGTGCACGGCCATAGTGGTAAATGTATTTATGGGTGTACGCTCTAATAAAATGTGTGTAACCTAAAATTTTTTTTTCACTCCTCTCGATAAACATTCATTAATCCCTAATACGTTTAGAACTTCTAATTAATATTACGTTCAAATTATATTATCGTAAATAACGTTATTGCAATTAAATTAGTAGGTACCTGGTACCTACGTAGCTTTTAACATAATTTTATTAATTTTTTAATTACAATAGAAAATAAAATAAAATTAACTTGAATGTCAATAAAATAAAATAACAATAAAAAACTAAAAAAAATAAAAGAATATTATGTTTATTATATTAATATTATACAATCTATCATATAATTTTCCAAAAAGATGTTTTGTATTCAATATTCATATTGGGTTCATCGGTGTTCAATATCTTTGTTCTTGTATCATCAACCACTCTATGTTGGCTAATTAGCAATGACTTAACATATTATACTTCTGGAATCCATTGATTTTTATATTTAAAAACTAATAAGTCAAATTCTTTTATTACGGGTTACACATTTTACACACTTGTAGTTTCTTGAAAGTTTAAACTGTTTAATACTTATACACTTTAGGGAAAATACCCATTATTGCAGTAACAATAATAATTTATAAATAAATATATAAATAATAAATAAACCAAAAATAATAAGCCATGCAATTGGCCCATACCTATAATAAACACTTAATAGCGTCAGTGGTTACCACTTTAACAACTTTTTCCTATGAACTAATATTTAATAAAGGTGCTCGCTGTACAGTAGATTACAAGTGGGTCACTGTATAATGGATGGTATTAAATTTGAATTCAATGATATAATATCATTGTATAAGTAAAACGATTCTGAGCGGAGACGGTATGTCAGTCAAGGTATAAGACATACCTATTAAAAAAAATTTACCTATAATAAATTCCAAATTAATCATATCACAATATCCATAAGTACCATAGTAGATAAGATAGACTGGTCGCTATAGTGCTTGTACATTGTTTAGTAGCAAACTAACGCGGGCCGCGTCATACTTATAACCATAGGCGCACATTGGGTGTGAATTTAGGGGGTGCTGAGATAATTTATGGTTCACAGATCCGTGGGGGCTTTGCCCCCCACACCCCCCTAATCCTAATATTTCTGCATTGCATTTGATTTAATTTATATAGTGTATACAATAATTTCTAAAGTGCAATGTATCAAATAGTCTGTATGATTGTAAAGAAGACGCTAGATACACCCACATGTGTTGTCTCTGTATTACAGACGTAGGTACAACATAGGCAAAACTGTTTTGCACTGGTATAAAAAACATCCAGGCTCTACTGTAAGCTAAGAAACTAAATGTTCACACTATAAAAATGAGAAAATTTACTCTGTAACTTTGTTTTTATATTTCCGATATCAAAACCAAAATAAAAGTTATTTAAGTTTGATAAACAAAAAAGGTGCTCTGCTGTACAGTAGGGTACAAGTGGGTCACTGTATAATCGATGATATTAAATTTGAATTCAATGATATACTAACATCATTGTATAAGAAAAACGATTCTGAGCGAAGACGGTTAGTCAGCCTATGATATTACTAAGTATACTTGGTGATACTAAGGTGAATAAAGTAATTTATATATAACCTATTTACGTAGAATCTTGTTTTAAATTTTCAATCATTAGCTATAAAAGTTGAACATTTTATAAATTTTTAACTATAAAATTATTATTAAATTTTAAATGTGATAAATTTTGTCAAAATTTGAATTTTAAATAATTATAAAAAAAATTGTGCCTATGTATTTTTAATATTTTTCAAGTGTTATTGTAAAAATATATCAGGATCTTTCAATTAAATTTTCAAGCTTTTTTACCATACAAATAAAATTTTATTGATATGAATACAAAAAAAATTTAAAAAATTGAAAACTGAAAATGTCCGTAAATAGCTCAAAAAGAATCAAAATATTTTCAAAACTATATGGTGTATAGGAAATGCTAATATAAAAATTTAGTAAAATTTTCAAGTATCTACAGTCATTCGTTTTTTAATTACAACAAAATTAGAAAATCGTTACATGAGAAATCGAGTGAATATCCAATGTTGTAAAAATTTGAATTTCAAACGCTCATAAAAATTTAATTTAACTTTCTTATTGACATTTTTTTTTTTTTGATAAAGGTTGATAATCTTATAAGAAATCTTGTATTACATTTTAAAATCTTAGATTTAAAAAGAGAAAGTTTTATGAATTCTTAACTCAAAATAATTTGCTAATTTTCGCGATTTTTCCATATTTTGACAATTTTTGAATTTTAAATGCTTATAAAATAAAACTGTGACTAAGGATTTTTAATATTTTTAATCTGTCTTTGAAACAATATATTAGGAGCCTTCTATTAAATGTTTAAGCTTTTATACCCAACAAATAAAATTTTATTGATACTTATAGAAAAAAAACTAAAAAAAAATGGAAACTAAAAATGTCCGTAAAAAGCTCAAAATAACTCAAAATATTTAGAAAATTTTATCATGTATAGAAAATGAAAATATAAATAACCAGTGAAAATTTCATATATCTATGGTTATTTGTTTTAAAGTTACATCAAAAACCAAAATCAATTTTCTCGAAAACAGATTTTGCGTAAAAATTCCCGTTTTTCCTTAATTTTTCTTTTGTTTTTCACGGCGCTTTTGAAAACTACTGTGACATTTTTGCTTTTGAACCCCCAAAGTACCAACTAGATTCACTTTCCTATCAGAAAAGATACTGTTGAAGAAAATCCAAGCACTTTTACTGTCCTAAAAGATGATGACAGACAAAAAAAAAAAAAAATGAATTCGTAAATTCGTAAACAGTTGTCAATATTTGTAATGAAAAGAAAAATTCCGAACCAATAAACCATGATAGTTTATAAATGATTGCTGAAATACTGAAATAAACTGAGGGTGCTAGTTTGAAGCTTGGGGGTGCTAATCCCCCTATGGGCGCCTATGCTTATAACCCGTTATACATCAACAACAAACCCTGATATAGGTACTATCATAGATATATAAAAGTGTACTTTAGAAGTTTTAAGTAGTCACGAATACAATCACAACAAAATAACTAAAATAGTTATTCTAGGTTTTTTTATATGTAATTTCATCCAAATTTGAACCTAAAATTACTATAAAAATAAACTGTGCTTATGTATTTTTTAGATTTTTTGGTAACAGAATTAACTACATACGTGATGGAATCTTGTTTTAAATTTTCAATCCTTAGATATAAAAGTTGAACATTTTATACATTTTTAACTACGAAATAATTATTCAATATTAAATTTGATAAATTTTGTCAAAATTCGATCTTTAAATGCTTATAAAAAAAAATTGTGCATATGTATTTTTAATATTTTTCAATTGCTATTGTAACAAACATGCCTCGTATTAAATTTTTAGTTTTTGGCCTAACAGATAAAACTTTATTAATATTCATAAAAAAAATAAAAAAATTGAAACGTGACAATGCCCGTAAACAGCTCAAAAAGCGTCAATATATTTTGAAAATTTTATCAAGTATAAGAATTTATGATATAAAAATTCAGTGAAATTTTCATGTATCTACAATTATTCGTTTTTGAAGTACCTACAACAAAACAAGAAAATCGTTATATGAGAAATAGATTGAATAACAAATTTTGTAAAAATATGAATTTTAAATGCTCATAAAAATTTAATTTCACTTTCCGGTAAACATTTTATTTTAGATAAATGTAGATAATCTTATAAGGAATCTTCTATTTTTAAAATTTTTACGAATTCTTAACACAAAATTTTCGTGATTTTTCCATATTTTGTCAATTTTTGAAATTTAAATGCTTATAAAAAAAACCGTGACTAAAGATTTTTAATATTTTTCATCTGCCTTTGAATCAATTTACTAGGAGCCTTTTATTAAATTTTCAAGCTTTTTTAATCAACAAATAAAATTATGGTGATATTTTTGAAAAAAAAAAAACAAAAAAAAAAATGGAAAATGAAAATGTTCCTAATCAGTTCAAAACAAATCATAATATTTTGAAAATTTTATAGTGTATAGAAAATCCAAATAAAAATAAAAAGTGAAAATTTCATCTATTTGCATTTATTTGTTTTAGAGTTACGATTTAGTTATTTTTCGATTTTGTGGAAAACCGGTTTTGCGTAATAATTCCCGTTTTTACTTAATTCTTATATTGTTTTTCCCGTCACTTTTGAAAACTATTTTGAATTTTGAAATTTGACCTCCATGCATCAACTAGATTCAATTTCCCATCGAACAAGATAGGTACTGTTGAAGAAAATCGAAGCAGTTTTACTGTCCTAAACCGTGATGACAGACACTAAAACAAAAAAATAACACACGTCATTGTAAAATCAATACATTCATCGTTCCACTCAGAATCTAAAATAACTTTTATTTTATTTTCGGGTTATTTTATAACTTAGGAGCGAATAACCGTAAAATGAGATTTTACATTGGGTATCTATACGCCGAAAATCTGCTGATGGGTATAAGTGGTATACCCGCGTATCCGTACCAATATACCCCTGCATGATAGGCCACATCGTGTACAGTGGAACAACTTACATTTTCAAGCTGTAGAATCAAATTGGTATTTGTGAATTAACAATCTAGCTATTAGCCAGAGCCTGCCGTATGGCTGGGTTACGTTGGTTACCACGAGCGCTTCACTGCGAAACAGACAACGATTTGGTTTTATAATTATATACATAGCACATCGGCCCTAGTAATAACTAATAACCACAGATATAGAT
This sequence comes from Macrosiphum euphorbiae, assembly GCA_949089665.1. NCBI lineage: Eukaryota > Metazoa > Arthropoda > Insecta > Hemiptera > Aphididae > Macrosiphum > Macrosiphum euphorbiae. The sequence continues at coordinate 16,273,931 of CARXXK010000002.1, read as the reverse complement.
AATTTATATCTATATCTGTGGACTGTGCTAATAACTAGTTTTAGCTATCTGGCGGTGACGTGCGGTTGCCACTGACCTTCTCGCCACCGATAAGTAGAAAACAATGCTCTTACCGTGGTTGGGCATACCTATGATAATAGTTAAGGCTGTTGAAAGCGAAGCATTTTTATGGGGCTCGCTCCTGTGTCTTTAATAATGGGCAATATTTAGGCAATATGCAATTTCGTTGCCACCAGCCGTGGCATTTGTGTTAGTCGTAAATGATGATTGGCGTGAGAGAGATAATTCAATTTATATAAGTGAGTTATGAGCATTTTTAATTTACATTTATTATAAACCCATAATTCACTTAAAAACTGATTTATCGTAAAACAACTTCCAGCTGATGATGTGCGTGTGTAGACTCCGGGGATCAAGTTTGGATAAGTTGCTGATGGTGGAATAAAGTATTTTCACATAAGTAAAATGGATTATCAAAGTGATCTCCAAAAAAATAATATTTCAATATTTGTATTATTTTTTAACTTTGTCATTTTCTCTGTAATATAGTACCCACCAGCTATTAGTTATTCGGTAAACTGACATATTTCATTAAAATACTATTTATTAAATAAAATGTATTCAATTAACAACCATTAATAAAGCACTACACTGCTACATAATCCTTCTATCCAGGTGATCACATCAAAAAACTATTGCAATAAAGTTACAAAAATATAAAAAAAATGTGGAATAGTCTGGAATAGTAACAACACCACACACTATGCAAAAAGTTTATTGAACTATTAATTAAACCTCTTTATCTCTATAATTATAAGATAAATTATGTTTATATGCCTAGTCATTATGGTAATTTTTAAATTCCCTTTATTTTAAATGATGATTAATAATGACAATAATCAAATGACTAGGATTTTACTTTATGAATTAAAATGTATAATATAAAAGAATATTTGATAATTTTAAATTTTAATAGGTAAAACTAAATAAATTACCAACAAAACAGTTTGTCACCGTAATAAATATGAATATATTAATAAAATATACAAATTAGTAACAATAACAATAACGTTTGATTTTGTCTAAAATTACTAAACTAATGTAAATAATATAATTAAAGTCTTAGCACAGATTATATATATTTATTTTGTGATGGTGTTTGTGACTAGATAAAAAAAACATGTTATTTATAAGATAATACTTTCAAAAATAAATATAATTCTTACAAAATTTAAATGTATTCTTAAACAATAGTTTTAAAAATTTCAAAATAATACTTAGTATAAAGGAGATTCCAAATAATACTTGATGGAAAGACAATTTAATTAGTTATATATTTTTAAATATTTATAAATGAGATGAAATTACCTACTAAAATAAAGATTATTTCTAAACATAAATTAACTTATAAGTAGCACCGTTATATAAGGAAACAACTGTAGTATGAGCAACATAATATTATGATTATTGATTATATACCCTTTATTTGTTAGTCTTTTAAATATTTTGTCTTTCTATTATTAATTATTTATGTCAAAGATTATATCTTATAACTAAATTAGTAAATTTATAATAAGAATATAATAAATTACAAAATAATAGGTTTCTACAGTATTAAAACATTATTTTGTTCAACATCAAAAATGTAACTATGTTAAACTAAACTAATAATAAAGAAAAAAAAAATAGAAAACTTTAGTGGTTTACAAAATTACAACTTGTGGAAGTGGAAATTAAAAAAAATTGTGCAATATTGTCTTGGGCTGTGATATATTTTTGGAGGATGATTAAGATTTATTGTTATGACAAGATATTTTTTTAATGGAACATGGTAATCATAAATTACTGTCTCTTATTTATAATGTTACTAGCTTTTTGTTGATATTGCACTTTACTACGTTTAGGTCTCTGAATGGGCACATCTTCAACTACAATAGTAGATTCTATTGGCGATGAGTCAGTAGAAGAATCGGACACAGTATCTTCCATTAAAATCGTTGCGGGTTTCTTTTTTTTCACTTTTCTTATGACAGCTGCTGGATTTTGTGGTAAATACTCATTGTCCAATGTAACCATTTGTTGAAGAACCATTGGCATACGCCCAACCTATTGAATAAAAAGTAAATATAACTAGTGCCATTGATTATAAATAATAGTATTTATAATTTATGCTAGATGGTTTGTTTATATTTTAATATAACCATTGAATATATTTTTGTATAAAATCACAATTAATTCAAATAATAAAAAAATAACATTATAAAAGCTAAAAATAAGTTTCAAATAACATTAAAAATTGGAAAATATGCAAAATAAAATTGTTAAAAAAGAAACATGTCTTTAAAATCAAATTGTACATTAGGTCGTTAGTAAATTGCCTGTTTGACGATACCTATTTAGCTATTCATTGATAAAATAAAATTTGATTCAATATAATATGATAGCTGTAGATGTTTACTCTATAGACATCCAATAATTCTAAATACAATTTTAGACATTCCCGTTGAAAAAGTGTCAATCTTATGTGTTAATTTCCATAAATAAATTATATGAGAACACATCTAAAAATATCATTACAATTTTTAATTAGTTTAATAGCTCTACACTTTAAACATAGAAAAATTAAAAATGTTCTTCTTGACATCAGAAAAGTGTGAAACAAATTTGTATCTTTCTTGAAATGTTCTAAGAATAAACAAAAAGTATGCAACTTACATGACTTCTACTAATGAGCAAGAAATAACCTGAATGAATTTTGTGTAATAAAGAGTCTACTTTCTAATTAAATTGAATAAGTAGGTATGCTAAATCATAATTTATTAGATAATATGACTAGTACAATAAGAATAATAAGTTTTTCGCAAAATAATATTTTTGACTATTGAGTTAACTTAAGAGAAATTAAATAAATTTGACTTCAATTTTGTTTATCTAAGCCAGAGTGGTCCAACCTTTTGTAGTTGGAGGGCCAGTTTATAAAAACACAAAAGAAAAAACCACTAGAGTTCAGATGCTCATAATGATATAAAAATAAAAGTTATTTTGCAATTTAAAGTCTACTATAATGTTACATAATAATATTAAGTTGATCTGATTTTTTTGGTCATATATTTCCTATTTTTTATAATGTATATTGAATTTTTACTAATGTGTGCTGGGCAACAATTGCAGCTGTCATTTGAAATGTTTGTTTGGCGGTTGACGCTAAAGCATTGTAGGTACGTGATTTAACATTGACCAAAAATTCATCAATATCCTGTAAACAATAAATAACAATAATATATAATTGACAAATGGTTTTATATTTTTAAAATGTTAATCATTCTTGTTACCGTTTCTTTTTTTAACAAAGTTGGATGTACTAGTTGTTTGTATAGAATTGTTGAACCTTTTGTAAATGGACAAGAAATCCATAACAGCACGAGCAATTTAATATCATAATAAAATGGGAACCTTTAATCACATAAGGTAAACATTTTATTTTATTTTAATCCAACAATTTATAATGAAAATACATTACCAAAATTCAAGGAATATATCAGTTAAGCTTTCGATACAAATGAATGCTGCAAAAACTATCCAATACATCATCCACTTAACCTATAAACAAAAATATGTACTTTCATTATTTTAAACAATTTTAAAATAAAATACTACCATATAACCGGGATACTTGGGACATATTTAACTCTTAACTACACGCGCTGGTATACTTTGTACACCAATATTTTTGTTTATCTTGTTCTATTTTAGTTTTTATTTGTTTTCAGTTATTCTCCTAATCTAACCTTTTCTTATCTAATATGTAATAGTTATTAATCCAAATTTTTTTTATTAAATTTTTTTTATAATTAAATTTAAAACAATATTAAGTAGTGCTTTGTTCCTTTATTAGTAAATCAAGTCAAATATATATGCAATACAACATTGATTTCTGTGTAAAACAACTTGGTGTATAAAGTACACCGGGCGTGTAATTATTGAAAAAAAAATGGAGCGTGTAGCTAAGGGTTAAGAAACTTAGTATTGTATTGTCTGACAAATCATAATTATTTTGTAAAATTTTAATATTATAATTTGAGTATTTTGTAGCCTCGGTCTGAATTTAAATATAATAAAAACTGTAGTGTATGTAAGCTGATTTATTGAAGAATGTGATATCAGGATGTCGTGCTCAAATTAAGATGCATAATGTTGGTAAAAACATAGAAACTCAGTAACTTGTGATTATGAGGTATAATTATAGTGCGTTTAATTATAACTACAACTGCGCTTTGTGGCGGTTTTGTCTCAAAACAAGGTATTTTAAACTAAGATCGAAAAAAAAAGTGTAATATATTCAATATCAATTTTAAATTTGCAGCGCAACTTTACGCTTTAGTTTAAGAAACCCTAATGAAAAAACACCACGAGGCGCAGTTATAATGAAATGCACTATAGTAAACACAACTCACAAGTATATTACAAAAGCCATTTATTGGCAAAGCTGGGTGTGGTTAAGTAATTCTAAATATAAAATTAGACCACCCAAAACTCACACTGTACTTATTATAAAAACTTCTAATATATTCATATTCTATCATCAAATATATTAGCTAATAACCAAACCTTACATATACAGGGTAAATATAAGATTGCTTTATATTTCAAAAAGTAGTAGCTACCCCCTACCCCCATTACTTGTGCACATGCTTATAAAAATAAAGGGAGGTTATAGAGATTGAAAATATAGTCTTTATTCCATCAGTGTGTAGACATTTTATAAATCAGAATTTGAATAAAATAATTTATTAAAGGAAAAAATAGGGATCAGCAATGAGCATGCTTGGGTAATTACTCTGTAAATACCTACATAAAAATATATTTAAGAGGCAGTGATACACGCATGTGTTGTCTTTGTGTCGCCTGTGTTGTCTTACAAGTGTGTGACGTAGACAATTTTAAGCTCAGCAAATCATGTGTAGCTCCATTAATTTAAAAATTAGAGTGAATTGACCTCTTATAAATTCTAAAAGTAATACTATTATCAAAGCAACCTAATGAACTTTTTGTTAAATTTTAATTTTAAAGCAAGTTATGAGTAATTTAAGATGTATAAAAAATTTACAATTTTAAAATACTCAGAACTCACTTTAAAATTTAATATATAATAAATAGTCCACGAGGTTGCCGAAATAATAATCTTACCTTTAGATTTTATAAGAGATCAATTCAATCTAATTTTTAAACTAACGGAGCTACACGTGTTCTGATGAGCATACAATTTGCTATGTTACACACTTGAAAGACGGAGTCAACACATGCGGGTATCACGTCCTCTTAAGCCATCAGTAAATTATAGTTTTTTTTTAATAGATATAAGTTTTTTAAATTAATTTAATTAATAAAGATAACAAAATAAATAGACTCTCCAAATAAGTTAAGCCCTGCTCGTAAGTTAAGAGTATATTAAACATTGTCTTACATAATTTTTCACATTTTTGTTTTTCACCGTCTTGTATGATGCATATGCTGGATACATTACACCAAATAAAAGTCTATAAATAACAATCATATATTTACATAATATATATTATAAATACAAAAATAAAAATGGTATTAATAATAATTAATAACCAATTGTTTCAAAATTGACTTACGTTAATACTTTGCACACAGCTCCTGGAATCATATTGTACAAAACTGTATGAATAATTTAATAAAAACATGGATTAACTAACTGTTTGCCAAAATTTTTGTTGCTTGTTTCAGAAGATAACGTTGTTTATAAACTGTTTATTATGGATCTGCCTAACAACGAGTAGTTCAGATTCATTTTTAGGTACCTAGGTATACAATTAACTTATTATTATTTACTGTTAACGATGGAGAAATTAAATTGTTACATATTATGATTAATATGTACTATATACTACATAACAATTACTTCATTCTATACGTTTCTATTACTATATAAGGCAATGAATTTCAAAACATAATGATCGACGAGCAAACACAATCCACTCACGTAATAATTTGTGTCCGAGAAAAAAATATAATAATCCTATTGGCTACCTATCATTAACTATCACTGCTTTTGTTTTGGTCATGGACCTTTAAACTCGGAGTATGGTTTTTGGTGTTTTCTCGTATGATAGTAATTTTTTCTTATCGTAATCGTAATATCTTCATAATATCCACGACGGACCATAGATATTAAAGAATGGATGGGCCATAGCTATAATAACAATATAGAGGGAAGCATGCCGTAATGGGGAAGAGAGAAAGACTATTTTTATTATTGTCTCTCATTCTAGCAGAGGTCTTATCATAAATCATAATATATAAACATAATAATAATATTTATTCATCAATTGATTAGTGATAAGACCTCTATAACCACGGACTAAGGTATATCTTAGTCCGTGTCTATAACAATTGATTTGTGATAAGACCTCTATATTAGTCTATAATTTAATATTCGTTGCCGTAAATCGTAATGCCGTATAATAATCATAATTATCCATTCTATAATGTCCATTGAACATTTGAACTATATAATAAGAAGCAGAAAGTACAAAAAGCTGAAATTGACGGTCGTTTATGGAGTATTCTCTATCTCTTTCTAACAACTATTAAGTAACACACTTGTTCGGCTTTATTTACGTTAGTAATACTGTGAGCGTTTCAGTTATTTAACTAATAAATAGTTCAATGTCTATGCGACGGACAAGCAGCAGGCTGGTGTACACGTCCTTGGAGACGGACTAATAATAATATAATATTGTCTTGTCCGTGATAATATCATTAATCGTGATATGAATAATAATTAATACGTTTAATAGTAAAATAACTACTACTGACAACTGAGAATAATGAGAAATTGAGAAACACTCTTACTAAATTGTAAATTGACGTCAACACTTGACTCGGTCGACTCAACTTTGCAGTTTAGCTTAGGAAGTTAAAATTGTTTTCAAATTCAATTGTCGTCCACTTTTTTGGAAAGCACTGCTTACTGGTTAAACACTTTTGATATAAATTTTAAAGTTGTATTGTAATTTCTATTTTTTTAATAAAATAATAACAATTCGTAGGTAATAATATTATAACAAAAATAGCCAACGTATGTGTTACTTTCTACATTTTTTTAAGATTAGTGTATAGACGTATAATACATAAGACTGACTTAAGATCACTTAAGAGTTAAGATGCTTTACAAACTTTGACACTGCAAAAACTAACTGAATATAATTAATAAATTGTTTGGTATTTTCAAAAAAAAAATTCAAATAAGTAGGTATTAAGTATTTTATTTAACAAAATATTGTTTTTTTTATGATTGATAATTTAGCTGATCCCTAATCCATAAGTCCCAAATGTTTTAGTCCCAATTGCTCAGATAGTAGATGTACCTATACCATATTAGTATTTTATGACCTAATTGAGTTGTTAATATGAATGACTGGTTTAATACATTGTAAACTTAAATTGTATAATTTTATTTTATTTCCTGCCTAGTTCAGTGTATGTGTATATGTCAAAACTCAAAAGTCTGCAGTACCTACCTAATATATTATAATAGAGACATTTTATAGTTAACAAAGGATTATATCGCTTGGTGCTAAAGTAATTTTGCCCTCACAAATACAAAATGCAAATCTTGTCCTGTAGAATCAACCAAATTTGATTTTTTTTCAATAATAGAGGGTAATATTGTGCAGAATATAAACCACATAGTTCAATGTTTTTAAATATTTTTACCACAACCATTAAAAAAAAAAAAAAAGTCACTCTGTTGTACAGTATTTTACAAGGGGGTCACTGTAAAATGGATGGTATTAATTTTGAATTCAATGATATAATATGATTGTATAAGAAAAACGATTCTGAGCTGAGACGTATGTCAGTCTAGGTATAAGACATATTATATACTTATCTATGGTATTAAAAGAAAAATTGTACCTATAATAAATTCCAAATTAATCATATCACAGTAGCCATTAGGTACTTGTTATACAATATACACACGACTTAAGATAAACTATGCATCTAAAGTTTATCTTAAATCGTGGTTATACATCAACAGCAAACCGTGATACTATAATAATAGTCAGTGTTGTAAATTATTTGAGTAAAAGTATTCAAATACTTTTTATTTACTATTGATACTATTTTATTGAATACTTTTTTTAATTTTTTTTTCTTAATTTGTTTTTACTTATAATTATTCTTGTTAAATAAAAATACTATGCCATCGTGGTTTTGCTTAAATATTATAACAATATAATATTATATATTTATCATTTATGCCTTACAGACAAATTGGTATCAGTTTTTGCCGATTAAATGTTTTTTTCTCTAGGAGACAGTTTATTGTTGATGATGATCGAAAAGATACATCTATAGTCGGTATCAAGGTGGATTGATAAGGTGTAAACACTTGGCTTATTAGTTGATTGAAAATATTACTCCAGTTTAGCTCACCGCTAGATCGCGTTGCCTACCCGATAGAGGAGCAAAAATACACAGCTTCGTATGCAAGATTTAAAGAAAATTTAAGCAAAACACAATAAATTACCACTGTATTTGTTAAAATATGAATATATTATAATTTTTTAACCACAATAAAAAATGTCTATTATTTATGAACTATCCCTGGAGTCACAATTTGCTTTCTGATTGGTTTAATTGGTGGTAAAGAAAACAATATAGTAGGATCACAAATAAATACAAAATACAAGGAATTGGTGCTTGCATTGATTCTTTTGTATCAACATCAAAATTATTAATTAATGAAAAATCGTCACACTATACTAAATTTTCATTTAATTTTTATTTGTTTTGTTAATATAAATTTAGAACATTATAAAATGCCTAATTTATGTTTTGCTCCTGGGTGTAATACTGGTTTGCCTAATGACCGAAAGTGTTATGAAGGTAAAAAGTATCCATCCAGATTTCATCCACCTGAGGTACCTTTGTAGACAAATTGTAGTTTGAAATATTAAAATATTAACTATTGTATTATTGTTTCATATTTCCAAATACTAATCAGTTAAAAAAATATTATAAGTATAAAGTAATAACATATAGCATATTATACTGATGTCCAATTGTAATTTTTGCTAACCTAATTTAAAATAGAAATATACCTCATTATTAATTTTACCACATTATAATAGAAAAGTAGAAAAGTGAATCTAATCGGTAGTCGGTACATACATTGGACAAAATTACATATATTATTACTAGGGCTTGGATTTGCATTTCTTTTTTGGAATGTCTTACACTAGGCTTTCCAAGTTACAAATGTGTTTCAAATGTTCCATTTTTTCATACTTATAAATTATAATTCATAAACTTACCTACACAAGTTTAAATGTTAAATGCATTTTTTCTACATTTTTAGTGTATTTTAATCCGAGCGCTCAGTGGCGCAACCAGGGCGTTGCGTTAAGGGTTTGTACCCCGTCCCCCCCTGAAATTTTTTTCTAGTTGCGCCACTGCGAGTGCTTGATATTACCTATCATAATACAAATATCAAAATAAATTACTTTAATAGCAACATTTTCAATTCAAATTCAATTTTTTCAATTGGTTGTACAGATTATGAATATGAATTAACTAAATACATCGTAAAATTTTACCTAAATACAAGAATGATTTTTGCCTGCAAAAACATAACAAAGTGTCAGACCAAAAAAAAAAAAACGAAAAACGTTTGAAAAAAAATTCTAGATTAGTATAAACATGTATAAAATATATAATTTTCTAATTGTATAACTATATCCATAGTGTAATAACGAGTAGGTAGTTACTTCAAGCCACAACATTTGGACACATCTTAATTATATTATAAATTTATGAAT